>MU225553.1:7808789-7826104 GCA_018584345.1 Thuja plicata | reverse complement strand
TATCTTCTTTCCAATTGTATAAATCTTCTTTAAATCAATTACTTAACTGTGGTCGAATAAAAAAAATAAAACAACCAGTTAAGTCTATCCTTAAGCTCTGCCAGCTAGATATTTTGTCATTTTCTGAACTCTCTATTCCGTCAATCAATTCTGCAGTTCATCGTTGGTGACAACTGCCAGTTCCGTCGATGTAACTCCAGTTAGCTTTGGGATCTCCATCTGTCGAGTATCATTGGATATTGCTTGTCAGGAAACTCTATTTTTGGCTTGTCGAGCATCCTATGATTCTGCTTCGTTGGGCGACAATGTCTTTTGCTTGTCGGTTATCACTGTGACTTTTTATCTGCCTTTACCGATGGTGTGCACTCCGTCGGTGTTGTCTATCACTTAGTGAATACTTGAATTTTATGCATTGCTGAAAGCGTAATCTTTGTTCCATTGATTCTCTGAAGTCCTTGGCATTATGTATATGACTGTACAGATGATATCAAGTTGACATCAATGAAAATACAAACCATTAATTGATTTAATGTCTTGCATCATCTTCAACTTAACATTATCAAATATTTAATTAGTTACATGTCATCAGAAAGTGTGGAGCACAAAGAATTGAATTGATACATTGATCAGAGAGGTAATGTACTTAAATAGATCTGAAAATCTACAATTCAAGTTGCATTAGAAACAGGTCATTATGTTTCAGTTTAACCATTGAAGCATCAAGTCTCTTAACAGAGTAGGACTTAACAGTCTTGTATATATTGAGGTACATCCCAAGGAGTGCCAAAAAGGTTGATTCATGAAAGTAGCATTGGACTTGCCAGATACCTATTAACAGTCTAAGAAGAAGGCTGATTTAAGGATGGTAGCAAGATTTGCATAAAGCCTATTGATAGTCTAAGAAGGAGGCTGATTCAAGGATGGTAGAAAATAGATGCCCAGTACTAAGTGACAACCTCTATGTATAAAATCCTCTAAAAAGGTCACACCTAACAGTGTGTTTGTAACCTTTAACAGGGTTGGATCCTAACAGGGCTCACTTCAGAAGAGTGAAAATTTGGGGTACCAGTCCGAATGGTTTTTTTCCGTTAACAGGGTTTCCACATTAAAAATCTATGTGTTATGTGTGTATGGATCATTACTTTACTATTTTACATTTCACATATGCATTTCTAGATTGGTCGGTATACTCTGCATATTTACTGAGTGTCGGTAAATAGTTTTTGTTGCTTATCGGTAATCAAGGAGAACAAGGTCAGAAAAGGAAAACCGATAGACAGTTAAATCATTAATAGTAATTCATGGCATGCATCTTATAGGGACTTAATAATTTGAGATTTATTGGTTGGTGGTTAAGTTTAAAGATAATTTTTTGAAGCCACTGATTCACCCCCCCTCTTAGTTATTACTAAAAGCATGCATTTGAGGTATGCCCTTTAGCCTTCTGAAAAATCAAACAACTCTCTACAAAATTCCTTACATCTGCCTGCATCTTAGGCCAGAAATAGAATCTCTTAACTAGATCAAGAGTCTTGTCTATCCCAAAGTTTCCTGACAAAATGCCATAGTGCTTTTCTTTAATGACATTCTCCCTCATTGAAAACAAAGGAATAAAAATTTGAATTCCCTTAAATAGTAACCCTTCTTGAATGATAAAATCTAAAAAATCAGTATGGTACCTATCCCCTAACTCCACACAAACTTGATAGGCTTCTTTAAAATCTTCATCCTCTAAGTAGACACCCTTTAAAGCGGAAATACCCACACTTTCCAACTGAATTTCTTGAACAAGTAGGCTCTTCCTACTGAGAGAATCAAAAAATTTAGTAGCCACCCCCTTCTTGTGCTTGATGGTGAAGGTGAAATATTGGAGATATTTCATCCATTTCAAGTGCCTATGATTCAATTTCTCTTGTCTATTTAGAAAAATCAAGGCATGGTTGTTAGTATAAACAACAAAATTCTATGGTAAATGGTAATGTCTCCACTTTCTTAGGGATTGAACCATAGCATACATTTCCAAATCATAAGCACAATACTTTTACTTTGCCTCATTGAGTTTCTCACTAAAGAATGCCATAGGTTTCCCCTCCTGGCTCAAGACACCACCAATGGCTCTCTTGCTTGCATCACATTCAATTGTAAAGACCTTATGAAAATCAGGAAGGACTAGCATAGGATGTTGTGCAACCCTTGTTTTAAAATACTCAAAGGATTTAAGTGCATAATTATTCCAAACAAAGTGACATTTTAAACCTCCCTTTATGGTATCAATCATTGGTGCACTAACAACACTAAAATGCTTAATGAACTTCCTATAGAAACTAGCAAGTCCATGAAAAAAATTTACTTCACTTGCAGATTTAGGAGTTGGCCAATTCAAAATGGCTTCTACTTTGGAGGGATCCATCTTTAAGTTACCTTTTGAGATGAAAAAACCAAGAAATACAAGCTCTTTTCGCAAGAACACACACTTCTCCAAGTTGATCCTCAACTGTTCTTCATGCAACATTTTTAGCACCATATCCAAATGCATTAGATGATAATGTTCATTCTTACTAAAAATAAAAATATCATCTAGATATACAACAACAAAATGATTAATGAAAGGTTTAAGAACCTCATTCATG
The DNA here is from genome assembly GCA_018584345.1 of Thuja plicata. Classification (NCBI taxonomy): domain Eukaryota; kingdom Viridiplantae; phylum Streptophyta; class Pinopsida; order Cupressales; family Cupressaceae; genus Thuja; species Thuja plicata. The sequence goes on along the minus strand of MU225553.1, from coordinate 7,823,474 downwards.
ACCCTCATGAATGTACTTGGTGCATTGGAAAGACCAAAAGGCATAACAACCCATTCCAATAAACCTTCATTGGTCTTAAAATTTGTCTTCCACTCATCTCCCTCTTTGATTCTGATCTGGTGGTAGCTACTTTTCAAATCCATCTTAGAATATACCTTGCCCCTCCCAAATAGTCAATTAAGTCTTCCATTCTTGGCATTGGGAACCTATAATGGATAGTGATCCGGTTGATGGCTCTAGAGTCCATGCACAATCTCCATGTGCCTTCTTTCTTAGGTGCTAGGATTGCTAGAACAACACAGGGACTGATACTCTTCCTAATGAAGTCCTTCTCCAACAATCCTTGAATCTGTCTTTATACTTCTACATTTTGTTTAGGGGTTAACCTATAAGCAACCTTATTAGGTAGTATAGAACCAGGGATGAGGTCAATACAGTGACTAATCTCCCTTTTTGGTGGAAAAGACTCTATCTGACTATCTACAACTATGCCCTTTTACTTATCCAACAATGCATGTACTTCCTTAGGACCAACATCTATCCTTAGTTCTCCACTCTTTTGTTTCTTTTGGAACTCCTCTTTAGGTTTTACAATGATGGAAAAATAAGGTATCTTTTCCTCCTTAAGAACTTTCATAAACTCTTTTTCACCCACCAACATTACACTATTAGTCAAAGTCCTATCTTTGCTATCATCTGGTAAAGGTTTCATTGTGAAACTTATCCCATTCTTGACTAGGGTGTATACATTTCTCTTTCCATCATGTTGAGAACTAGTGTCATATTTCCATGGTCTCCCTAATAGGATATGACAAGCATCCATGGTTACAACTTAACACAAAACTCTATCCTTATACTCCCCAATCTGAAAATCTACCTAACATTGTTCACCAACTAGGGTCTGTTGATCCTTACATAACCATGACACTTTATAGGGGTTATGATGTGGTATTCTTTTCAACCTAAGATTTTCTATGATTTCTATAGAAGCCAAATTTTTAGTAGAGCCTGAATCAACAATGACTTTACACCTTTCCATTTACCTTACAAGAGGTCTTGAAGAGAAATTTTCTTTGTGGTGGCTCCTTCTTGGCGAGCATATTTAAGATAGTTCTGTTGAACATAAGTACATTCTCCATGTTCAGGTGTTGTAGGCCTTGAAGAGGTGGTGTGGTATGATGTCATGATTTGGCAATTTTATTCTTGAGTAAGTTGCACCATCCTTTATCCTCCTTGATTACTTGTACTGGTGCTTACTTTTTTGGGACACCTAAAGGATTGGGGAAAAATCTAATTTCAGGTGAAGCATCTTCCCATGAACACATGTGAACTTATTCCTCCAGACCTTCCTTTGCTACTTCCTCTGCCACCTCTAAAATTACTTCTAGGATAGGGGTCTCTTTCTAGTTCTTGATGGTTTAATTCTCCTTGAGGTCTTGGCGATGATCCTCTCCCTTGCAATCTACCCCTTCCTCTAAATTTATTGCCTCTTCCTACTCTATTGTTACGATCTCCCTTCCTTATTTAATTTTCCTTAATTCTAAGTGCCATTTGAAAACACTTGTGCACTAATTTAGGATTGAACAAACTCAATTCATCTTGTATACTATACTTAAGCCCATTGAGATAACTTGCAAGCTTATGTTTTTCATTCTCAGGGACTTTGGCTTTTAGGGTCATCCTAAGAAATTCTTCAGTGTATCCACTTACATCAAGATCTTTTTGTCTCAGATTCTGTAACTTTTTGTGGAGTGTAACTTCATAGCCTTTTGGCAAAAATTCTTTCTTGATCTTCGCTACCATTCTTCACCATGATGAAATAGGAGTCTTCTCTTCTTCAACCCTTTCATTTTGTATAAAATTACACCAAATCAAAGCAGGACCTTTCATATTTGATTTAGCAATCTTGACTTTCTGATTTTATGGAACATCATCACACTCAAAGTGATTTTCCAAAGCCTCTATCCAATCCATACATTCTTCTGGGTTCACCTTCCCAAGAAACATAAGTATATCTGCTTTGTGATGTTTTCTCCCAACCCTTTCAAGGGCTTCTAGAAATGGTCTTTGATCCACAAGTATCCCCAACCTCTCATGTTGTGGTACCTCCTCTTCTTCTTAAGACTCAGAATGGTCTTCACTGTGCTTTACTGTTTGGATTCTCTTCAACCTTTCAATTTCTTCTTTCATCTTCTTATGTCTCATTGTTTGTTCCTTGACTATCTTTTCCAATTATACATTAGTGATCCTCGAAGGGATATCCTCATAATTCTATCCTTTTGTCTTATCTCCCATCCTTTAGTCTTTCCCAAGGTTCTTTTTGTGGCTCTGATACCACCTGATGCAAAGCTACAATGCAAGAAGCCACTTAGATGGGCCAAAGTCTCAATTTGTAAAATTTGGTCACTTCACCAAATCTAACCTCTCTAAACTTCTCAATAGGTTGAATGTCAACTTTTGAAATCACCTTCCCACTCTTCCAACTCTCCTTTGTCCTTTGAATACTAAATTCAACTTGTCTTCAATTTGGGTTTTAGGGATGTTTTCCCTAAATTGAACCAAAATAGAGAAACCTTCACTAGTGGTTTCATAAATCTTTCTCAATGAATGAACACCTTACTTAGGCCTAGGGAACATGGAATAACCCAACCAATTGATTCCCAAACCCTCACAACACCAAGATCTATGACTCTCCTAGAATCCCTTAAAGCCTTTTCTAGTTGGTTTTCCTAGGATAACTTTTGATTTTGAAATGGGACTAGGTAAATAAATCACAAATTAAAGGAATTTTTTGGAAGTTACAACAAACCACAAAGTGACAAAAACCAACTCTACTCTAGAACCTCTAAACACTCACAAGACACATAGACCTAATTGGCCAAATTAGGCTTGGTGTGCATAGCAAGTACTAAGGGACGGGCCCATAGAGTTGACACAACCATCCAAGATTGTTCTATTACCTTAAAATACCCCAAATCAACAACTTACCAAGTCCCACCAATCCATTCATTCATCTGCACATACATTTGCTTAATCGACTGGCTAAATACATATGGATATTTAGCCTAGGGCTTGACCTTAAAAAAAAAATAGAACAATCAAGACCCGAGCCTTTGTAATCGTAAAATACATGTCCCTAACTTGTATCTTCCAAGTGCTTGTGAAGATCCATAGGTAAAATCTCAAGTTAGGGCCCCATCTTTGGCACACACCCAAACTAAGAGGGTTTCTAGACTGTCTTTACAAAAATGCTTCTAACCTCTACCAACCAACTAAAAATTGAACCAAATAAAATGAAAATGAAAGTAGACTCACACTATTACAAAATTATGTCACTGGATTCGATCAATGAATTCGTACAATGTCGTACACAATCAAATTGCTCAGGAAAAAACTGTTCATATTCCTCAAAAATATCAAGCTCGTACAATCTGCATCCCACCCTTGAAAGGAGGTGTTAAAGTTCTTAAAATAACCCCTTCCCAATGATCCAACTGATCTAGGAATGGTTGTGACCATTGGTGTTCCAAATGCAGTGTCTCGAGCAACTTTTGAAAAGTTGCTCGAGCAACATTTTTATAATTTTACAACATTCAACAGTTTTTGCAATTTTAGAAAAATGACAACAAAATATGACTCCAAAGGATGTTGGATTGAATCTAAGCATAAAATGACCTTGGACTAAGGTCAAAACAATAAAATCAACATAAAAATCAATTTTGCTTGCATCTTCTCATCCATCCAAGACCGCACAATCTACCGAATTTGCCTAATGACTTTAAGAAAATAAAAGAAAATGGTAATAACTATTGGTCTCTCTATAATGTGACCCAACTTTTCACATGTGGCCCACCTTGCACCCAAGATGAGGAATTAATGTGTCATCATTCAAATCCTCTTGAGCTTGCCTCCATACTTACCTCACACAACTCCCCCTCTACACTGGCCACCGTCACTATCAGTGAATATGACCCTTTCTTTCTCCCTCTATAAATGCTAAATTAATTTTCTAAATACAGACTATTCTTAAATCTCATATTAAAATAATTTAAAAATTAAAATAATTCATATTTTGTTGTGTGCTTAGTGCTTGGTGCAGGGCACCTCCCTATTTGATGTTTTGGTGTGTTTTAGGGTTGTCTTAGATGTTTGTGTGTGGTCTGAAATAAGGTCCAATGGATTAGATGCAATGATGAGTTAACTCCATGTTTGTAAGAGCCATAGTGCTCATTATGAGTTTTAGGGTCATTTTGGCTTAAATAGTGATAAGTTTATATTTTAGTGTAATGTGGGTTTGAGGGGTGTTTTAGGACCCTAAATATCCTATCTAGGGTCATCAAAGTCAAACTCACCCATCGAGTTGACAAGGAAAGTCAAAATGCACAAAGTGCAAAAAGTTGATAGCAACTTTGAAAGTTGCTCGAGCAACTTTTGAAAGAAATTGCAAAATGTAGTTAGATCAGTTTGATGACATGTAACTGATTAAATGTTTGATAATGTTAAGTTGAAGATAATGCAAGGCATTAAATCAGTTAATGATTTGTATTGTCATTGATGTCAACTTGATATCATCTGTACGGTCATATATATAATGTCAAAGACTTCAGAGAATCAATGGAACAAAGGTTGTGCTTTCAGCAATGCATAAAAGTCAAGTATTCACTAAGTGAAAGACAACACCGACGGAGTGCACACCATCAGTAAAGGCAAAGAAGAAAAGTCACAGTGATACCCGACGATTAGAAGACAGTGTTGCCCGATGAAGCAAAACCACAGGATGCCCGACGAGCTGAAAATAGAGTTGCCCGACAAGTAAAATCCAATGATGCCTAACGGATGGAGATCCCAAAGCTAACTAGAGTCACACCGATGGAACTGACAGTTGTAACTGATGACTAACTGAGAGTTGACTGATGGAATAGAGAGTTCAGAAAATGACAAAATATCTAGCTGGCAAGAGCTAAAGATAGACTTAACTGGTTGTTTTCTTTGTTTTATTTGACCAGAGTTAAGTAATTGATTTAAAGCTGATTTATACAGCTGGCATGAAGATAACTACAAGACAAATCAGGATTTATGCTTTAAATCAAATTGGTTGGATTGTTTTTCACGCCAAGAATCAAGAATCAAGAATCAAGAAATAGTGAATATCATGTCTATATAAGAGACAAGATTAATTCATTTTTGTAACACATGAAAAGGGATTAAGGGGAGTGAATAGAAAGAGGATGCTAAAAAGAAACTGATGAAGAACAACTTCATGCAGTACTAATCAATCAAGCTGAAGTAGAGCTAAGGAATTCTATAGACACCGACGAACAGTGAACACAACATCATAGAGCAGAAAGTATGGAGCACAAAAGAATTGAATTGATACATTGATCAGAAAGGTAATGTACTTAAATAGATCTAAAAATCTGCAATTCAAGTTGCATTAGAAATAGGTCATTTTGTTTCAGTTTAACCATTGAAGCATCAAGTCTCTTAACAAAGAAGGACTTAACAATATTCTATATATTGAGGTACATCCCAAGGAGTGTCAAAAAGGTTGATTCATGAAAGTAGCATTGGATATGCTCGATGCCTATTGACAGTCTAAGAAAGAGGCTGATTCAAGGATGACAGCATTAGATGCCCGATACTATGTGACAACCTATATGTGTAAAATCCTCTAACAAGGTCACACCTAACAGTGTGTTTGTAACCTTTAATAGGGTTGGCTCTTAATAGGGATCACTTCAGAAGAGTGAAAATTTGGGGTACCGGTCCCAGTGGTTTTTTCCCTTAAAAGGGTTTCCATGTTAAAATCCATGTGTTATGTGTGTATGGTTTATTACTTTACTGGTTTACATTTCACATATGCATTTTTGGATGGATTGGTATACTTTGCATATTTACTGTATTTCAGTAAATAGTTATGCTGCTTATCGGTAATCAAGGAGAATAAAGACAGACAAGGTAAACCGATGGACAGTTAATCATTATAAGTATCTCATGGCATGCATCTTGTAGGGACATAATAATCTGAGGTTTATTTGATTGGTGGTTAGATTAAGGATAAGTTTTTGAGACCACTGATTCACCCCCCCCCCTCTCAGTTATCCCTAACACAGTTGTAACTACCCCATGCTCGGTATATGAGCATGGATTCGATGTTTGGAGGAGGTTAATGAAATTTTGGATTGCAACAATTATTCTTGGCACTTTTGTACGGATGTCTGCAACTGTTTCCTTGTAATCTGCATTCTCTCTTTGCTACTATAGCTATGTATGGATTGGCATAGGTGATCAGATCCCATGGGGGTGTAGTAGTTTCAATTAGCTTCCATATGCAGTAGATAGTTTTCTTCTAAGTGTTTGTAGTGTAAATATTTTGAATTTTGAAGGTCACTGGTCTGCAAGTATCTTCACAGTGCAATTTAGTTAGAAATGGTTCTAACCTAAGAACCCACCAGTGGATTTGTCTAAAACCATGGGGAAAGTAGGGTTAGAGTCTATAGATAGGTTTTTTGTTTTCTTTCTTGCAGTTGCAGTGGATTTCCTAGACCAAATGGGAAGCCCTATGGCTGACTGGTGAATCCAGGTGAGCCAGGACAGGGAGAAGAAAGGAGTGGTTCGAGCACCCATGATCTTTTGAAAAAGACTTAGTGGCATTTTAAGGTGCCCTAGATAGTCTCCTAAAGGGATTCAAAGGTGGAAGGAGGGGAATCAAATACTGGAGATCAATTTGTTAATTGTTTTTGCTGACTGGTCTAGAGGCCTAATTAATAGGCTAAAAACTAGGGCCTGCAAGAAACTAGGGTTGTGGGTGCATCCAGAGGTCAGGACTTTGGATTCTGATAGTGGTTGTTGATACCTTGAATATTTTCAAGGTCTCTTGTGGTGTCATTTGGAGGAATTGCAAGCAATAACCCCAAAACAGTGAATTTAGACCTACTAGGGAATTGGGAACTAGGCCTCCTAGTGAAATAGTGACCAATTGGATTGGTAAAGGGGCTTGAAGTATTGGAAAGAGTTCAGAATGACCTGGGATGGGTAAAGAAGATTGATAGGAGTCTTGATGGATGTGTGGGAAGATCCTAAGCAGGGGTTAGGATTTCTAGGAGTGGATATAGTGAAGAAATATAGGCATTTGGGGAACTAGTTGGACTAGTTGAGCCTAGAAACTTTGGAATCTTCCAAAGATCAACTATACCTTGGAGGAGAAGTTGATTGAGAGGGTCTTGGAGATCCTAATTGGGAAGGAATCCAAAAAAAGAAGTAACCATTGGATGGTCAGGAGAGAGAAGGAAGAAAATTGAGTGGAGAAAACTCTAGAGTCCTAAACCCTCTGCATCATAGTGGTATCAGAGCCAGAATATCTTGAAGATTGTGTATGTCTAAAGTGGAAGAGAGTCAAGAGGTTAACAACATGCCTCCTAAGGAAATGAGTAGGGATGCCATAGTGGAATTGGTTCAGGGCCTCTTGGATAAGGCTAGTGTGTCCAAGACAAAGGGAAAAAAGAAGGTCACTGAATGGGAAGATGAGAGTGATGAAGATGATGAAATTCAGACATAAGAGTCGTCCAATAAGGGTAAAGAACCTGATATGGAAAAATAACAAAAGGTATTCTTAGATGCCTTTAAGTCCCTTAACAAGGATAGTATGGAACACATACCATATTATCGTGGAAACCTGAATGGAGAAGAGTTGTTGGATTGGCTTGAAGCCATTGACAACCAATTTGATTATGAAGAAATATTAGAGGAGAAGAGGGTCAGCTATGCTAAGGCTAGACTCAAGGGATCTGCATTGGTGTGGTGGAATATGATGTAGGATGATAGGGAAACCAATGCAAAGAAAAAATATTGTTTCTTGGGAGAGGATGAAAATCAGATTGAGGGCACAATTCTTGCCCACTGATTATGAAACACAAATGTATCAAAAGTTGCATAACTTAAGACGGAAGGAGATGATAGTGAGTGCTTACACCGAGGAGTTTCACAAGTTGAGCCTAAGGGCTAGAAGACAAGAAGAAGAAACAGAGAAGGTGGCAAGGTATCTCAATGGGTTGAGACAAGGGATACAAGATGAGATTAGCATGATGGATCCTTACAGTATGCACAAATGTTTCCAATTAGACTTGAGAGTTGAAGATAAGGCTAGAAGGAGGAATGACTTCCATGAAAGAGAAAGAGGTGGTAACAACAATAGGGGTTTTCAAAGAGGCAAGAGTAACTTTGGTAGAGGAAACAACCCTAATAGACAAGAAGATAATCAGTCTATGGATAATAGTGGGGGCAATTAGTTTAGGGGTTTTCAGAGAGGAGGATACAAAGGAAGAGGGCCTCCTAGAGGAAGATTTCAGTCCCAAGGAAGATCCAATTCAGTCTTTACTGGCAGGTGTTATAACTGCAATCAAGTGGGTCACACAATGGGCAGGTGTCCTAGAAAGACTTCCTCATCTTCAATGGGGGATATAAGGAATCAGTTGGTACAAGAGGATGACACACAAAGTGTTACTTCTCCCATTTCCAAGGCAAGGCCAGTATTAGATGGAGAGAACTTGATGCTAAGAAGAACTTTTTTGAAAGTGCCTAGCACTATAGAGTCACCTCAAAGAAAGAAGTTGTTTAAGACAACTTGTAGGTCTCATGGGAATATTTGAAAAGTGATAGTGGACTCTGGATCCACTGAGAATATTGTATCCACAGAGATGGTGGACAAATTGAAACTGAGAAGGATACCTCATACCACACCCTATAAGGTTTCATGGTTGAATAAGGGTCAACAAATAGTGGTAGATTAACAAACTATGGTTGAGTTTGAGATTGGAGAGTATAAGGACAAGGTCCTATGTGACATACTTCCTATGAATGCATGTCATCTTCTTCTAGGACGTCCATGGTAGTATGATGTCAAAGCAATACATGATGGGGAAAAGCATAGTTATGTGATCACCAAGCTAGGAAAGAAGTTTCAGATGGATCCTTTGTTAGAGCCTAATGAGGAGAAGCATGTGGGAAAAAGTGTGATGTTATTGAGTGGGAAGGAGTTCCTAAAAGCCATGAAGAAGGAGAAATGAGTCTGTTGTGCAGTAGTGGTAAAACCAAAGGAGGATACTAAGGAGAAAGTCAGTTTGCCACCAGAGATACAAGCATTGTTGGAGAGATACCATGACATAGTAGATAATAGTTTTCCAAGTGCATTACCACCTATGAGGGATGTGAGTCATTAGATTGACCTCATTCCTAGAGAAAATTTCCAAACAAAGCAACATATAAGATGACACCAAGTCAAAATGCAGAGATAGCCAAACAGATTCAAGATTTGTTGGATAAGGGGTTGATAAGGAAGAGTTTAAGACCATGTGTTATACCTAAAGTACTTGCACCTAAGAAGGATGGAAAATGGAGGATGTGTATGGACTCTAGGGCTATAAACAAGATCACAATCAGGTATAGGTTTCCAATGCCCCAGATAGAAGATTTGATGGACACTTTGGGAGGTTCTTGTTACTTTTCTAAGGTGGATTTGAAGTCAGGATACCATCAGATAAGAGTGAGGCCTGGTGATGAGTGGAAGATAGCCTGTAAGACCAATTAAGGGCTGTATGAGTGGCTAGTAATGCCCTTTGGCTTAAGTAATGCACCTAGCACATTCATGAGGCTCATGAATGAAGTGCTAGCAAAGTTCATTGGTAAGTTTGTAATAGTTTACCTTGATGATATTTTGATCTTTAGAAGGTCCAAGGAGGAGCACATGAAGCATTTGGAGACGGTCTTGAGGAAGCTACATCAAGAGAAGTTGATGACAAATCAAGAAATGTGTGAGTTTCTAAAAAATGAACTAGTTTACCTTGGTTTTGTGGTTGCAAATGGATGCATGATGATGGATCTTGAAAAGGTTAAGTCAATATTGGAGTGGCCTACACCTAGGTCCATAGGGGATGTTAGGAGTTTCCATGGGTTGGCCTCCCACTATACAAAGTTTGTGAGAAATTTCAGTCATGTGTGTGCCCCTATTCTTAACACCATAAAAGGTGGAATCAAATGTAAGTTTGAGTGGATTGTGGTAGCAGACCAAGGGTTTGAAATGTTAAAGAAGAGGATTGCAGAATTAACTACTCGTAGGTTCCCTAATTTCAATCAACTATTTGTGGTAGAATGTGATGCTAGCATGTTGGCTATTGGAGCAGTGCTAAGCCAAGAAGGACATACTGTGACTTTCTTCTCTGAAAAGTTGAATGAGGCTAAACAAAAGTACTCCACCTATGATTTGGAGTTATATGCTATGGTACAAGTTCTTAAGAAGTGGAGACACTAGCTATTACCTAGGGAGTTTGTGATCTACACTGATAACCATGCCCTAAGTTTTCTGAATGGACAAGAAAAATTGAATCAAAGGCACTTGAAGTGGGTAGAATCATTGCAGGCTTATACATTTGTCATAAAGCACAAGAAGGGGGTTAGCAATAAGGTTGCAGATGCTCTTAGCAGAAGAGTACTCACAATACAGGAGATACAATTGCAAAGTGTAGGGATGGATGATTTGAAGGACCTCTACAAGGAGGACAAAGATTTTAGAGAAGCCTATGAAGCATGTGTGAAGTTTCAACAGGGTTTCAAAGTGAATTTCAATGAGTTTATGTTGCAGGAAGGCTTATTGTTTAAGGGACATCTTATGTGTATCCCTCAATGCTCAATGAGGGAAAACATTGTGAAGGAGAAACATCAAGGCAGCTTGGGGGGCCACTTTGGAGTGGATAAGACATTGGGGCAAGTGAATAGACACTACTATTGGCCTAAGTTACAATCAGATGTGAGGAGATTTGTAGAACAGTGTCAGATTTGTTAGAGGGCAAAAGGACAAAGAAACAATAGTGGGTTGTACCAACCCATGTCCATACCCCACATGCCTTGGGAGTGTCTTAGTATGGATTTTGTTTTGGGGTTACCAAAGACACCTATGGGTCATGACAGTGTGTTTGTGGTGGTGGATCGTTTTAGAAAAATGGCACACTTCATTCCATGCAAGCAAACAAATGATGCTTCTCAAATTGTAGATCTATTCTTTAGGGACATTGTAAGGATCCATGGATTGCCTCTGAATATTGTAAGTGACAGAGATAGTAAGTTTGTGGGTCACTTTTGGAGGACCCTATGAAAGATGCTTGGAACAAATTTGTCTTTCTCTTCAGGCTACCATCCACAATTAGATGGACAAATGGAGGTAGTCAATAGGTCACTTGGGAACTTGTTAAGGTGTTTGACTAAACAACATGGACAGTCATGGGATCACATCATAGGGCAAGCAGAGTTTTCCTATAATGACTCCATTAATAGGAGTACAGGTAAAAGCCCCTTTGAGATAGTATATGGGGTCAATCCTAGAGGGATCTTGGAGTTGAGGGATCTCAGTTTGAAGGACAAGAGGAGTGCACAAGGAGAGTCATTTGCAGAACAGATGAAGGAGCTTCATGATCAAGTCAATAAGACTTTACAAAAGCAAGTGGAGAAGTACAAATCCAAAGCTAATCAGACTAGAAGAGACTTGCAGTTCAAGGTAGGGGATCCAGTACTTGCCTATCTTAGGAAGGAGAGGCTACCAAAAGGCCAGCCAACTAAACTACTCATGAAGAAGATAGGGCCACTAAAGATTTTGCATAAGTATGGAAAGAATGCCTATGAAGTGGAGTTGCCTCCTGATTTGGGGATTTCACCCATTTTAAATGTTTGTGACTTGTACCCTTACAAGAGATCCTCTTTAGAAACAAGCCAGTCTACTCTTGCAAACTTGGAGGATGATGATTGGATGAAAGACTTACCCACCCCAATGCCACTGAAATTGGAAAGTGTACTGGATTCTAAAGTGATAAAGAAGACAAGGAAGGGTAACTACAAGGAGTACCTCATCAAGTGGCAGGGACTACTTGAAGCTGAGGCCACTTGGATGACAGTGTTGGACATTCTGAAACATGGGGTTACCATTGAAGACCTCCTAACTCAAGGGACGAGTTATTTTGTCCAGGGGAGTATGGTGCAGGGAACCTCCCTATTTGATGTTTTGGTGTGTTTTAGGGTTTTCTTAGATGTTTGTGTGTGGTTTGAAATAAGGTACAATGGGTTGGATGCAATGATGAGTTAACTCCATGTTTGTGAGAGCTAGCCATAGTGCTCATTAGGAGTTTTAGGGTCATTTTGGCTTAAATAGTGAAAATTTGATATTTTAGTGTGATGTGGGTTTGAGGGATGTTTTAGGACCCTAAATATCCTATCTAGGGTCATCAAATTCAAACTCACCCATCGAGTTGACAAGGAAAGTCAGAATACACAAAGTGCAAAAAGTTGCTAGCAACTTTTGCAAGAAATTGCAAAATGTAGTTAGATCAGTTGTAACTACCCCATGATCGATATATGAGCATGGATTTGATGTTTGGAGGAGGTTAATGAAATTTTGGATTGCAACAATTATTCTTGGCACTTCTGTATGGATGTCTGCAACTGTTTCCTTGTAATCTGCATTCTCTCTTTGCTACTGTACGGCTGTGTACGGATTGGCATAGGTGATCGAACCCCATGGGGGTGTAGTAGTTTCAATTAGATTCCATATGCAGTAGATAGTTTTCTTCTAAGTGTTTGTAGTGTAAAGGTTTTGAATTTTGAAGGTCACTGGTATGCAAGTGTCTTCACAGTGCCATTTAGTTAGAAATGGCTCTAACCTAAGAACCCACCGGTGGTTTGTCTGAAACCATGGGGGAAGTAGGGTTAGAGTCTGTAGATAGGTTTTTTGTTTTCTTTCTTGTAGTTGCAGTGGATCTCCTAGACCAAATGGGAAGCCCTATGGCTGACTGGTGAATCCAGGTGAGCCAGGACAGGGAGAAGAAAGGAGTGGTTTGAGCACCCATGATCTTTTGAAAAAGACTTAGTGGGATTTTTAGGTGCCCTAGATAGTCTCCCAAAGGGATTCAAAGGTGGAAGGAGGGGAATCAAATGTTGGATATCAATTTGTCAATTGTTTATGTTGACTGGTCCTGAGGCCTAATTAATAGGCTAAAAACTAGGGCCTGCAAGAAACTAGGGTTGTGGGTGCATCCAGAGGTCAGGACTTTGGATTCTGGTAGTAGTTATTGATACCTTGAAGATTTTCAAGGTCTCTTGTGGTGTCATTTGGAGGAATTGGGAGCAATAACCCAAAAATAGTGAATTTAGATCTAATAGGGAATTGGCAACTAGGTCTCCTAGTGAAATAGTGACCAATTGGATTGGTAAAGGGGCTTGAAGTATTGGAAAGAGTTCAGAATGACCTAGGACGGGTCAAGAAGATTGATAGGAGTCTTGATGGATGTATGGGAAGATTCTAAGCAGGGGTTAGGATTTCTAGGAGTGGATCTAGTGAAGAAATCTAGGCATTTGGGGAACTAGTTGGACTAGTTGAGCCTAGAAACTTTGGAATCTTCCAAAGATCAACTATACCTTGGAGGATAAGTTTATTGAGAGGGTCTTGGAGATCCTAATTGGGAAGGAATCCAAAAAAAGAAGTAACCATTGGATGGTTAGGAGAGAGAAGGAAGCAAATTGAGTGGAGAAAACTCTAGAGTCCTAAACCCTCTGCATCAGCGCTCTTTAAAAAATATTTTCAAAATCAATTTGAAACTCTGAAATCAACTTTCACAATGATGTTATGCTAGTTAACTTTATTACCCACTCCCAAAAAAAAAAAAAAATCTATCATCTAATTGTTGCATGCGCTAAAGTGCGTAGCTGCTAGTTTTTAGAGAGTGTGACCTCATCCTAAGGGATGGTTACTAGTAGTCATTATAGCTAACTTTGTATAACCTAAGCTCTTTAAATGGTACATCAAATTTTGATTTTTTTATTTTTATTTTGTTTTCTTCATATGCGACTTAAGAGCTTATAGATATCATTTTGACTTTTCATGAACGTGAGAGGATTCGTTAAATGTGCAAGGGTAAAAAGGAGGTCATTTGGAAGTGATGTTTGATACCTATTCTCTATTGAGCCATGTTACTTGTTCACTTTGACCACCACAAAATTTGCACAACTGATCCAATACTTATGCACAAATGGCCCAATAGTCATGAGCTATGAAAGCCAATAAAGTTGCACAATTCTTCTAATGTATAACCTTTTTCTCAATTACTGGGCATAAATCTCGATGTCTATTTCCCCAATATATAATAATTTTTCACGGTTAATTTTAATTAGCACATTCCAATGAATAGTTATTAGAAGATGGACGATAAATGGTCCGTTCTCCTAGAGAGCTACTCAAATGATACAATATCTAAAGAAGAGTGGACAAATAGAAGACGTGTCTATTGCACTCAAGAAGTCGCGGAGACTGAATGACATTACATCATGGAGGGTTCAACTTCCAAGAATATTTGGATAAATTATAACTGAGACACTAAATGTGAACATCTTGAGTAATCTATTTGAAGAAGAAAAGATAACAAGGGTGACATATTTCCTTATCAAAATGCATAAATGTAGAAGGATAAAAGAGATTTGTAGGCACACTATTTTGGACTTTTCTATTTCGATCCTTGCACACATGTTTGTTGAGTATTCATGAATCCCTTAAACTATTTGACCACTAAACAATATTTGTATACACATCTGTTTGTTGACTATTCATGAATCCCTTAAACTATTTGACCACTAAACAATATTTGTATACAC
>MU225553.1:7783686-7808692 GCA_018584345.1 Thuja plicata | reverse complement strand
TATTCATGAATCCCTTAAACTATTTGACCACTAAACAATATTTGTATACACATCTGTTTGTTGACTGTTCATGAATCCCATAAACTATTTGATCATTAAACAACATTCATATATATCTGTTTGTTGACTATTCATGAATCCCTTAAACTATTTGACCACTAAACAATATTTGTATACACATCTGTTTGTTGACTATTCATGAATCCCTTAAACTATTTAACCACTAAACAATATTTGTATACACATCTGTTTGTTGACTGTTCATGAATCCCATAAACTATTTAATCATTAAACAACATTCATATATATCTGTTTGTTAACTATTCACGAATCCCATAAACTATTTCACCACTAAACATTATTAAAAACATTCATTCATTTATTCAAAATCATAAGATATCCTGCCGACTTTGAGGAGCATTCTTAACAAAATCGTCAACCATAAAGAGACAAAGCCATCCTCACTCCATAATATAATAAAATGCTGTCCAATCGCTGAAGACCCAACTTTCCACTCTACAAGTTTGAAGATATTGAATGCCTGATCGATATTTATGATAAAGAGATTTTTATAGCAACACATGTATCATAAATATCGATCAGGCACTCAATATCTTCAAACCAAAATATCAGAGGAGTTACGTGGATGATTAACGACAAGATGTTAGCTGTTTTATTGTCTTTTTGGGACGCCTAGATTTATTAAAGACAGAACGTCGGTGAAGGGAGTACATAAAATAATGGAGGTTGTCTACTATTTCACCACGGACGTCACAAAATCCGTGACTGAAATCCTGTCCAACCATTGACTGTGTCATTCCTTTGTTCCTTTCATGCCTGCATTTCAAGTTGTAAAATGCACCCAAATCTTCTTACATGCTCTTATTAGAGATTTGTATACACCTCTTCAGTGCTTCTCTATTCATAGGTACTTTTGTGTCATCTAAACTAGATGAGCTTTTTCAGCTTATGAGCTCCATAAACAAGAGTCAGATAATGGGTTTTGATAGGATAAATGAATGGGGTTTAATGGGGTTTGATAGGATAAATGAATGGGGTTTAATGATGTTTTCGAAAACATCGGTTTTATAGTATTAGGAGTAACAATGTTGATAATTTTTAAGTTCTTTTTAATATGATTGATTCTTTTGTTGTAGATTTTGATTAAGAAGTCTGCAATTTTGTGAAGTCTTGCCTATTCAAATACTTCTTAAAGATGAATGGAATGAAGGGGAGATTCGAAGATATGGTAAATAATGTGGACGCCCTGCATGAGATTTTCAGTCATTTGGATGCGGATGCCTTGGCCATGGCGTCCTGTGTGTCTAGAAAGTGGCATGAGGCAGCCATTGATGATAATATGTGGGAAGAGATTTGCACGAAACATTGGCCTTCAACTGGCATTTGCATGGTCCGGCTTAGGTATGTGGTAAACTCAATGGGGGGATTCAGACGTTTGTATGCCAAGTGCTTGCATCCTTTTCTTCGAAACCTTTCTTCTTCTTCTTCATCCTATACTTTCAAGGAGAATGGGGTTGTGTGGAGTAAGGATCATGTTCAGCTCTCTCTATGTCTCTTCTCTGTAGATTACTACAAGAGACTTGGGTCCTGCAAAAAATTGGAGCAGTTTCTTGTACACTCGGTGAAACTCCATGAACCAGAGATTTGAGCCATGTTTCTAGAATGATCTTGCTCAGCTTTCTCATTATACCATGTTAATGGTGTTATGAATCAAAAGCTTTCTTATTGTACAATGTTTCTTCAGCCTTCTACAAATACTTTCTTCAGCTAGAGTTTCTCTAACATGGTGTTATAAATCAAAGATCTTGCTCATGGTATAATGATTTTCCTCAGCTTTCACATTATACCATATTAATGGTGTTATAAATCAAAGATCTTCATGGTATTCTGATTTTCCTCAGCTTTTTTATTATACCATGTTAATGTTGTTATGAATCAAAGATCTTCCTCAGCTTTTTTATTTTACTATGTTAAAGGTGTTATGAATCAAAGATCTTCCTCGGCTTTCTTATTATACTATGTTTCCTCAGCATTCTATAATGATTTTCCTCAGCTTTCTCAATATATTAGGTTAATGGTGTTATGAATCAAAGATCTTCCTCATGGTATAATGATTTTCCTCAGCTTTCTCATTATACCATGTTAATAGTCTTATGAATCAAAGATCTTTTTCATAGTATAATGATTTTCTTTAGCTTTCTCATTATACCGTTTAATGGTCTTATTCTTCTCATGATTTACTGATATAAAGGTCTTTTTTGATTCTTTCTCATGGTATCATGATTTTCCTTAGCTTTCTCATTATACCCTTTAATGATATCAAAGATTTTTTTTGGGTTCTTTCTCATGATTTTCCTTAGCTTTCTCATTATGCCGTTTAATGGTCTTATTCTTCTCATGATTTTCCTTAGCTTTATCATCATACCGTTTAATTGTCTTATGAATCAAAGATCTTCCGCATCTTTCTCATTGTACCATTTAATGGTCTTATAAATGGTTTCTCATTATACAATGTTAACGATGTTATGAATTAAATACTATGAAGAAACAAGTTAACAGACTTTTTAGAATCGAACTTCAAGAGTTTAGCCAAGAGCCAATATGGCCCATGTTCTCAGCCAGCTGTATACAAACATTGATTATTGAAATATATTTATGTAGAGTACGACAAGAGCCTTGTTATATTTTCAAAGCAGGGTTGTTGCAGAAAATTTATTGTGTTTGGTGGATGTCGCTATGGAGTAAGTAGCACCAGGTACTTAAAGTATTTTGCTTATATGTAAATGATGGCTTCATGAGTTCAGTCAATCAGAATGCATGTTTCAGATTTAAGTGCGTTTGAGTTAGAGATATTGGGAGGAGTGATTTTATTGGGAAGTCTTAATGTTTGTGATGTGTTAAGTATTAAGTAAATGAAATGAATGTAAAGTTGTTCATTTAATTACATGAGAAATGAGTGCTTATTTGTGTACTGTTTATGAAATATACGTCTTTGAATTTGATTCTAAAACTATGCAATGACTACCATATAGTTATAATTTAAAGTTTTATATAAATAAAATGATTAACTGGTTGTGTATCCTAATTTCATGTTTATTTAAATTATATGTGGTAGTAACTCTTTTAGTAAGTCTATTAGTTAAACTTCTTTGAATTATTTTTAATTTGGGACCACAATAAACATGACATTGCATCGGCATTGCTTTGTTGAAATGTCATGAAAGATTGGATAGTCAGGTATTGACATTAAGTCATTGACAGTTGTATATTAAGAAATGTTTTGTTGATGGATTAAAATGGCACCATATAATTTGTTATTTTTAGATCTAATAGAAACATTTCATTCATACAAATTATTATTAGTAATAATACACTAACAAGCTTTAAAATCACAACTAATTTTATTATACTACTAAAAATTGATCTTTAAACCTGCAATTACTATTTCAACTATTTAATCATGTTCAATTATTAAATCCTTTGGTCTATACACATACTAATAAAAAATAATAAATCAAATTATAAGATGTATTTTAACATGCATTATTTCTACAATTGACTATATGAATTTTTTTCTTAAAAAATTCAAACAACCGAATGTATACTAATATAAAATACAACTTGAAATTGAAATGACAGTCCACATACTGACTCAACTTTCTTGAAAACGAGTGTTTTGCAATACAACTTTACATAGTTGTCCAAATCAATTCCATTGGAATTTTCTCTTTCACCGATGGCTTCAATCCCTGAAAGCTGATGTCCTCTTGCATGCCAGTAATTCTTATGTTTTCCAAGCGACCTTTCATTAGTAAATGCTGGACTTCTCTATTATATTGCTAGGAATGCCTTGCGTGTGTTTGACTGAGTGTTGGATTAAGACGATGGCTGATTCGATTGATTTGTTTATAGATTAGTAGTTATGCACCTGTGAAACCTAATTACTTTCAGTACCTACAAGTCGTAGTAAGTCTTTGAGATTCTCCTCTACTCCACGTTTCATGGCACAAATAACGATCAAAGAATCAACAGATTTCCACACGTTTTGAATATTACTATTTAATTTCTAGATATGTGTTACCTAATACTAGGGCTAAGTTATAATTAAAGTAAATTAGCAATTACAAGTTGGTGTGTAATGGGTATGTTGAAGAGGTGTGTAAGTCAACATTATCAGATTTCCACAATCCATTTAAATCAATTATTTGCTTCTGATTTGATTGTGTAAGTTTTTTTAGCATCAACGTTTCGGATCACACTTGTGATCCATCATCACGATGAGAGAGAGTGCAAGAAATGTAAAAATATAAGATTAATTAGGAATTTGTTTTGGTTCGTGTACTACATAAAGTCAATTGGTACATATTTTAGGAAATGGTGTTTTTGATACAAATGTCTCAATGGAAAAGTGATAGCTTCAAATCAACTATGTATCCACTTACAAGTTTAAAAACACAACTAATATGATTTCTCAAAATTAGGAAGATAATTTCACCACATTCCCAATAGGCTCGTGTTATTTTAGAGAGAGAGAGAGAGAGAGAGAAAGACCATGGAAGCATGAACATGATATGAAGCCATGGAAGATAAATATGTTTGACTACAATGTATTAAAGCCCATAATGATGTATAAGGGCAATGAATGTAATAAATTGATGTAATGTCGTGAAGGTCCCGATGAGGACCTTGAGACTGAAATCATGAAAATAATGGCAATGTAATGACTAGGGAGACTAGGAGAGTCTAGGAATGCTTAATAAGGTTTTTGGAATCCATAGGAGTCAATGGTTTTCAAATTTAAAAGGATTTAAGTCATTTTCCTAAGTTTGAAAATTCAAATGTTTAAAAACCAACGACTAGTTAGGAATTTGGTGGGAAAGTTATTTTAGGAGTTTTAAATGCTTAACAAAGCCATGTAACCGATCCAAATCGGGGGGGGGGGGGGGGGGGGGGGGGGGNGGGGTTGTAGGAGGCTTTATAAGATGGAATATCACCATTATACGACAGAGAGATGCCTACTGTACAGACTATTACTCAGAGTTTCAAATAAAACTCAGAATTTTGCATTTTCCTTATGCTTCATTGCATGATTTTGAATCCATAAGAGTTTTATTGTGTTTCTAATGTATTGAGGACATCCATATTGTTGGTTAAGACAAGTTTTAATGCTTTGAGGATCCTTTTGTTTTAGATTTACATCTTTTTGTATTGACAGTCCTTTAAAGTCACTATTTTTTATAACAGTCTGACCAAATCTTAAATGTAGAGGATCATTCCATGAATGTAATGACTGTTTCTCATGGAATGATGCCTAAATGACATGTACATTACTTTTCTAACATGATATTTTGTAGATAGATTGAATTGGCATGGTGATAACTGAGTTTGTGCATCAAAATTTGTTGAAATTGTTTGGGTGGGAGCAGTAGCGAGCAATCTGATTGAAGAAGGGTTATGTATGATGTGGGTTGTCTTGGAATGACATTTTTATGGTGAATCCATCATTGGTTGGTGGTAGAAGCATTGGAAAGTGGGACATTTAGAAAGCCCTAGATTTAAGGGTTATTTGGAGCCAAATTGGGGTTTCATGTTTGCAAGGGTCTGAGGGTCAAATTGGTTGGTGATTCCTTGGATTGGGGTCATTTGTGAAGACTGTTGAGAGTCTTGGAGTCTGGGAGTAAGATCTATGTATACTTTCTTTGAAAAATGCATACTTTTAGCCCTATTTGACAGAGTACAGTCAAGGATTGGGGAAGTTGGTACAAAACACTAGTGGCTAAGTTTTTAGTATGGTTGAGTATGGGATAATGGGTATCTACAAAGGTAATTTGTTTAGAGAGTCCTTTGGGGTAGTTGTGAGTGAAATAAAAAATTAGGTCACTGTTGGGCTATAAGGAGCCTAGGCCTAAGGAGACAATTTTGTAAGATTGAGTGTTGGGTGGGTTGCAACCAACATGACTAATCAAACCTTGTTGAAAACAATATAAGAAAACCAAAAACTTCATCCTTGGGCATTGGGAGGGTTGTTGGTTTATTTGTAAGCATTTGGGTGCTTGTGGCCTAGGAGGGAAACTATCCATTTGCAACCTTGCTACATCTTGTCACCCAACCTCTGCATCAAGTGGTATCAGAGCCCACTAGTAGTTCTTTATGGGAGTTTGAGGGAATAATTCAAGAGTTATGGCACCCAAAAATCAAATGGCAATGGAGATAGAAGAGTTAAGAGCAACATTAGAAGAGAAGGAAAGAGAGAAGAGGGAATTAGAAGCCACAAGGGAAAGAGAAGAGAGAAAAATGAGAAGGGAGAGACTTCAGATCTTAGAAAGGATAGAAGAACTAAAGAAAGAGAGAAGAGAACCTAGGAGAGAAGAGGTTCCTAAAGGAAACCATGAAGAAGAAGGAGAGTTCAATGAGTAACAAACTAATTAGAGTCATAGGGAAGAAAATGATCTTGAGGAGAGGAGATTCATGAGGCTAAAGAGCAGTACAAGGAAATGGTGGAAAGGGGCATGTTGACTTTCTAATCTACCAAGGAAGGATGGGCACTGAAGAAGTTCTTGGATGGGTAGAAGTACTTGAGATCTATTTTGATCTTGAAGATGTAGAGGAAGAGAAGAAGGTGAAGTTGGCTAAAGCAAGGCTAAGGGGAACAACCCATACATGGTGGAGTAACATTCAGAATGAAAGGATAGCAAGGGGGTTGAATAGAATAACTAATTGAGAAAGAATGAATACTATGGTAAAGATCCAATTGTTGCCATCATATTTGTCAATCCAGATGAAGATGAGAAGGAACAATTTGAAGCAAAGAGACATGGACATCATGTCCTACACTGAGCAGTTTCACACCCTAAGCATTAGGGGAGGGGTAGAAGATGAGGATGAGAAGGTGGCCATATATATAAATGGCCTCAAGTAAAACATACAGGATGAGATAGGGTTAAATATACCAAGGACCCTAGGAGAATGCTTTCAACTTGCAGTCAGAGTAGAGGAGAAGTTGAAGAGGAAGAATGTAAGATAAAACAATAGAGGAGAAGGATCCATGAGAGGAAGAGGTGGCAAAAAAATACAGACTTTCAGAGCAACAATGACCATGATAAAGGAAAAGAATCCACATCAGATCAAAGAGGAGGATACAACCATAAAGGTGGAAGATTTGGGGGAGGAAGAGGACATGGTGCTTTCACAGGAATTTTTTTTTATTGCAATGAAGTGGGGCATCAATCCTTCAAATGTCATAAGTGGAAGGTGTGCATTCTAAAAGTGGCCTTCTTAATTAGCAGTACACTTCAACATAGTCATTATACTTCAGTTGCATATAGGAATGAATATGGATTAATTCATCTTGCATGTTTGAAAGAGTCGACCTGTTGCCTTCTAGAAGACAGGAGTATGAGCTTCCTCTCAGATCATTGCAAGCTAAGTGACTACACACTAACCTAAATGAAGGATTTAGAGCTATATGCTGAAAGTAAAATGTTGATTAATCTAAATGATTATGCAATTTGTTGTTCATCCAAGTAAATTAGGTTCAGTTTTAGAAGCACTAAATGAAATGTGAGATATTCATTTTAACAACACAAAATTCAAAGTGTGCTCTATGATTAGATTTGCATGATTGCATAAAATTAACAATAATTAAACCTAAATGAGAAAATGCAAGAAAGCTAAATTGCAAAATGCAGTATAATAATGATGTAAAATTAGGATCCTTTGTGAAGGAAAAGAGTTTCTCTTCTATAGAAATCTCTCTCAAATCGACGGTCGAGATCAAACAAAAAGAGTAGCTCAGATTTGATTGAAGAAGCACAATCCATGTACAGGTGGTTCGATTGGTCAAGAGAGTCAGTTGACTGAATTGATTGATCAATTGTTTTGGAAACTTTCATATTCAGTTTTCAGTTAACTGAAATGTTTCCAAAAAGATAAACAGTTAACTGAATTTGATGATGTCGTATGCATTTTTAATAAATTAATTGATTTTGAATGCACATTTATGTTTTTATAATTAATTTAATTCCTTTTTGATTTAATTGACAATTTTGTAATTTTTATTTAATTAATATGTTATAATATCAATTAAATAATTAACATAAGATATACTTGCCAATGTAATGTGATTTTATGAATTAATTAATTAATCAAGTAAGATGATCAATTAGGACCTAGGGTTTAGGTCAGATCAGTTCGAATTCGATAATTGCATGTTTGATTTAGGACTTAGGGTAATCAAGATTAAGGTTTCTTGATTAATTGTTGAGATTGGGGATCTACGTTTTAGGTGACCATTTTTAGGTGATTACATTTGCCCCTCTTTGAATTGATCTGCGATCAGCGCAATTATTCAAAGACTTGTTAGCGAGAAGACCCAGAATAGTTTTATTTGAAGTGATGAAACTATTCTTTTGAAGAAGAAGACCGACTTCGAGCTTGATTGGATGAAGATCGATCAAAAGATATAAAATGGAATGTTTAGTTTGATTTGAAGCGATTAAACTAAACATCTGTCAGGAACTCTTAAACCTTTTTGATTGGTTTGAACAAATAACCAGTTTGATTTGAAGTGATGAAACAAATTACTGTTAAGAGATTTGATTAGCAAGCAAATTGACTTGATTTGAAACGATGAAGCCAATTTGATCAATGTATCTAGTTTCAATAATGAATAGCACGTATAAGAACGATCTTGTCTGGTTTTGAGTGTATTCACCACTGTATAAGACCATTGATTAGGTTGCCTTGGATTTAAGATGATCTCAACTTAATTTGATGCGATGAAGCTGAGATGCCCCAAGCGATGGGGTTTTGATTGAGGATGTGATCATTGGAATGTTGATGTTCTGATCCTGCCCCCTCAGGAGCGAAATCAAAATATGGATAGGTGCCCCAGTGATGAGAAGAAATTCAATTGATTAGACAATTTAGGAAGAAATTGATCTGATTAGAAAGAGGTTTTACGTGGTTAGGACAAAATCTGTACTTGATGAGAGGTCATGTCTGACCGAGATTGACCAAAATTAAGATACACAAATTGATTAGAAGAAAAGCATGAGAGATTTCTATTGGTTGTGCAAGCGGTCAGTTTCAGATTTCAATTTCAATCCTAAAAATGGAACCAGGACAATTGAATTAGTGAGGGGTGTCATGACCACTTGACAAGAAGATTGATCGATAAGAACCTCAAATCCTTCACATTGGATAGAGATAAAGTTATTATGCTGATTTCAACACTATGCAGATGTAGATGCAGATGCATACTAACATGAATGCAACCTAAGGTGTAGTCATTAAGCTTTAGCTTTGAAAATTTTCATCATTGAGCATTTTTGGAACATCAGAGTCGATACAATCCTTACTGGTGCCGCTGCTACCGTAAGAATATGAATACGAATTTCATCGGATAAGATATGGGAAACCAATGTAAGCATTGAGGCACAATAGTCAAGATGACTTTAACGTTGTTTCCAGTTGATGTTGCAAGAGTACACTAGTATCGAGGCATTCAAAGCCAAGATAACCATGAGTGTGATCTTGCGTAAACAAACAGAGCAATTATAGTCACGGAGATAGTTTTGACCTCACCTTGGCGTACAAATAAATAGGATTGAGGGATGTGAGGCTTTTCTGCCTTAATGCAGAAGCTCTTATCACATGCACATTGTTTATTTGACATGGCCGGACCATTGGGAACACACCAACAAGTAGTAGACAAAGAAAATATTAATGAAATCAATGAGAACATGCAACATACAAAGAGAAATTCAATCATATCTCAGCATGTTTCAAAGTTTTTGGATGTGTAGATGTATAGGGTGTTGAGAAACACTGTTGTGCTTGTGAGTGCTTTGTGTTTGATTACAATTGATCTATTGTTTACGTTTGCAATATCCAATGTGTGTTAAGAAACACAGATGCGTCCAAAGATAGTGTTAAGAAACACTATTGATTGTGGTGTTGAGAAACACCTGTTTGCGTCAATAGTGAGTTGTCCTTCAGAAATGACAAGATTACTGACTCTGGTGTAATCCAAAGATGTGATAAAATTGGGGACCATGCTCCTAGTAGCAAATGACGATGTCTGACTTGACTCATACTACGAGGCCAAATCCAATTTGGTTGCCCCCAGGCTATGAATCTGGATCGGTTTCAAGCCAAGAGGGTTCTCAGAAGAACTAGAGTGTCACAAAAGTGACTGAAAGATATGTACAAACTGAAGCAAAGGATTGCCAAGACTAAGCATTGGTAGATGGAGCACTGAGTACAAGAGGTGCCTGTTTACCAGGTTTTCACCAAGGCACTTTTTCTTCTTTTTCAATTTTTTGTATTTTTCCATTTTTCAATTTTTTTGATTTTGCTCTTTTTTTTTATTTTTTTGATCGATGGATCAAGGCACCTATTGCTAGGTTTTCACCAAGATGATCATTTTTTTAGGACTTTTTCCAAATTTTAGATTTTTTTTAGGATATTACTATGTACATGGTACTGCTTACCAAGAATGCCTTAGGTGTAGAACTTCTTCAGATGGAGAGTGTTGATGCACTCTCGAAGCGGTTCTCCTTCAGGTGTAGAGAGTCAATAGGCTCTGGAACCAAATGCTACAGTAATGATATAAGGACCCAGCCAATTGGGTTCAAACTTCCCCTTCTTCTCTCTATGTGACTGATTACGGAGATTTTCTCTCAACACAAGGTCTCCCACTTGAAGTTCTCTAGGTCTGACTTTCTTGTTGTATCCTCTTGAAATTCTTTTCTGATAAGCTCTGAGGTGATCAAAGGCCACTTTCCAACATTCATCCAGTAGCTCTAGTTCTTGG
Organism: Thuja plicata; assembly: GCA_018584345.1. Taxonomy (NCBI): domain Eukaryota; kingdom Viridiplantae; phylum Streptophyta; class Pinopsida; order Cupressales; family Cupressaceae; genus Thuja; species Thuja plicata. Next base: position 7,797,855 of record MU225553.1, on the reverse strand, counting down.
AGTCTCAAAACTCTGTACTCTTCATCTGGTACAAGTCGGTGCAAAGAAACCCTAAGAGATGGGATTTCCACCTCTAGGGGTAAGACTGCTTCTGCCCCATATACTAGTGAAAATGGGATTTCCCCTGTAGGTGTTCTGATGCCCGTTCTATAAGCCCATAATGTAGGATTGATCTGCAAGTGCCAATCCCTTCCAGACTTGTTAACTGTACAATGCAAGATTTTCAACAAATTTTTATTTGAGGCCTCAGCCTGTCCATTACCTTGTGGGTAATAGATTGAAGAACAATGTTGTGTGATTTTGAATTTTTCACACAACTCATCCATGGTGTTGTTCTTAAATTGTCCTCCATTGTCAGTGATAATGGAGGAGGGTATGTCATAGTGACAAATGATGTAGTTCAGAATGAATAGAGAGACCTACTATCCTTTCGCTTTAATGGGTGGGGTCATCTCAACCCACTTGGTAAAATACTTAGTAGCTGTAATAATGAACTTGTGTCCATTAGAAGATGAGGGGTGAATCTGCCCGATTAGATCAAATGCCCATTGTTGAAAGGGCCAGTGTGTTACAAAAGGAATGAGCTCCCTTGCTAGAGCGTTTATAAGATTGCCATGCAACTGGCATTTCTTGCAAGCTTTTGCGAGTCTGATAGCTTCTTTCTCCATATCTGGTCAATAATACCCTGCTCTAAGTAGTTTTTGGCCAGCATCAGACCGTTAGAATGAGAACCACAAAATCCTTCATGGAATTTAGACAACGCATGTTTGGACTCTTCTTTTTCTAGACACCTAAGAAAAGTACTATCTAATCCTCGCATATACAAATCATTGGCCACAAGAACATACCATGAGGCATTGTGGATGAGGTGTCATTTTTCATTTCTAGTTAGTCCATCAGGAATTACTTGATGGCGCAGGTAAGAGTAGACATGGTGATAATGGGAGGATTCCTGTTCAATGACTGAATAGACCATTTGGGAGTCAGGGGATTTGTAGGAAGGGAAATGGATTTCTTCCACCAGGAACTCATAGTGGAAATTGTCCTCTTATTGCTGCGAGGAAGCTAGTGTAGCCATGGCATCAGCTACTCTGTTCTATATCCTTGGGACATGTTGTTATATGATAAAAGTGAAATATTTCTTAAAGTCATCAACCATTCGTTTATAAGGCATGATTTTTTCATCCTTAGTCTGGTATACATCATTGATTTGGTTGATTACAAGTTCAGAGTCACCATGGACATGTAACTCAGAAGCATTCCATTCAAGAGCCAGTTTGATTTCATTTACCAGTGCTTCATATTCTTCTATGTTGTTTGTACAAGGAAACATGAGCTTGTACGTCTTTGGAATGGAATAGTTTTGAGGAGTTAGAAACAAAATCCCTGCACCTGAACCTTGTTGCGTGAAGGATCCATCAAAGAAATTTTTCCAAGATCTGTGAGTGATGTGCAAAATAGATCCCGGGGAACTCAGCATTGATTGGTTCATTGTCCTATAGTGGAGCATCAGCCAGTTGATCTGCAATTACTTTCCCTTTAATTTCTTTACGCTCAATATATTCTATGTTAAATTCACCAAGAAGCATAACCCATTTAGCCAATCTGCCAATGAGGGTAGCTTTACTTAGGAGATACTTCAAAGGGTCAATTTTAGCCACCAGTTTGACTGAGTGAGCCAACTTGTAGTGACGCAGTTTCTGAGATGTAAAGAATACTGTCAGGCATGATTTCTCGATCATAGAGTAGTTCATCTCATAGGATACCAATGTTCTACTGATATAGTAGATAGCACGTTCTTTCTTGTTTTCATCTTCTTGTGCTAGAAGTGCCCCCAGTGACATTGAGGTAGCTGAAATGTACATAATAAATGGTTTTCCTTGTTGAGGTGGCATGAGTACTAGCGGGTTAGCCAGGTATGTTTTTATTTGAGTGAAACTCTTTTCATATTCTTCACTCCATTAATAAGTAATGCCCTTGCGCAGAGTCATGGTAAACAGCTGTGCTCTATCAACCAACTGTGAGATGAACCTTCTGATGGACTGGATTCTCCCTTGGAGTGTTTTCATCTAACTGATGTTCTTAGGAGGTGGCATTTCCAGTATTTCTTGTACCTTTTTTAGGATCAACTTCTATGCCTTTAGCTGAGATAATGTAACCCAACAGCTTGCCAGAGGTAACACCAAATGCACATTTCTTAGGATTCAACCGTAATTTAAAATTTTCCATTATGTCCATGATTGGGCCTAAATCTTGTAGGTGTATAGGCCATTTCCTTGATTTAGCAAGGGTATCATCCACATAGTCTTCCATGGTTTTGTGCATGATATCCTAGAAGATAGTTGTTACGGCCCTCTGATAAGTAGCTACTGCATTTTTCAAATCGAAAGGCATGACATTCCAGTAGAACATTCCTTAGGCACATGTGAAGGCCATCTTTTCTTGATCCTCTGGAGCAATCTTGATTTGGTTGTACCCCAAGAAACCGTCCATGAGAGAATATATTTCATACCCAGTAGTCATGTCCACAATCATGTCAATGTTAGGCAAAGGAAAGTCATCCTTTAGACATGCTTTGTTGAGATCCCTAAAATTAGTGCAGACTCTGATGGATTTGTCTAGCTTTGATACTGGTATGATGTTGGAAATCCATTCTACATAATCAATAGCTTAGATGAATCCATCTTTGAGTAGTTTCTCTAGTTCGACCTTAATAAGTAATGCACCATGAGGGTGCATTTTTTTGAGTTTTTGTTTTACTGGTTTTACTCCAGGAGCTATTGAGAGATGATGCATGATAAGATCTGGGCCTAAACCTGGCATATTAGAGTATTTCCATGCAAAGTTTATCTTTTTCTCTTTAAAGAAGTCTATGCATTCCTTGAGCTCTTCTGTAGACAAAGATTTAGCCACATGAATGATGTGTGGATGTTCCTCTGTACCAATATTCATTGGCTTTATAAGCACTGATGACCATTCCTATAAATGACTAGGAAAGACATCAAGCATCCCATCCTCAAGCACCTCAAAGAGGTTTTTGCCTTTGGATGCATCTTTTCTTTTTACTATTTTGGGTTCTAAAACCGCCACAATGTGGTTTTCACCTTTAGACCCTTTTCTTTTTCTGAATTTGATTTTATAACTGAGATACTTGATGTCTATTTTAGTCATGCTCACACTAGGTTCACTGGTGGAAGAAGTGACAAGTTCATCGATGTTAAGATAGCAGGCTAAAGCATAGTCATTAGGGAATGTAGGTATTTCAGCAGGTTGTCCCTGTAAGGACCAATCAATGAGTTCAGGATGCATTAGTGGCAAAGGTTCAATAGGTTCAAGGGCGTTCACGGTATGTTCATCATAGATGGTGACTGTTAAGTAGAGTCCTAGACCTAAACCTTGTATAGAGGTGTTCAAATCAGAAAGAGCCCTAACAACATCATTGAAGCCTATGTCAGAAATATGAGGTCCTAATTTGTCTGACCTAACCTCTAAGCCTTCAGCTACTTCGTGCGTGGGTACATATCACTGAACTATATCCATCTCTATGTCTAAAGCACCTTTTGAAAGACTGTCAAACTCATACTCATGGGAGTCTATTTCATCATTAGGTTTCATATCAAGGACGTGAGTGAAATTCACTCTTTTCCCCCAGGTTGGATGAGTTCTACCTAAAAACTTTGCTATGGTTATACTCCTTTCTTCTGTATCTTGGTCTTGTTTGGAGGTAGTAGTCTCTAACTGATCAAAATTTATTGGTGATCCCTCTAGAATATACTCTTCAGTAGCGTTGACATGGGGTGTATCTTTGTCAAAGAGAAGAGCCAAAATATTGGGAGGAATGGGAGAAGGATACACGTCCTTTGCATTAAAATCATCCAAATCATCCCAGTTGCCAGTGGGTATGTCAGTACTTTCTACTATTGTGTTATGTTCTTCATGAACCTGATGTCCCTTTCCTTTATCTAGGTGCTTCTTCACTCTTTGTTCTTGCTTGGATAATAACCCTAGACCAGTTGTGTCTCTAGGTTGTCTATAGTCAACAAATATTGGTTATTTAAGTCCATTTTGTTTAGGTACAATGGGTCCTTTACCCAAATAACCCATTTTACAAGCCACCTTATATCCCACACCAAATTTTTCCAGGGGTATCACACGTTGTTCAACTTCATTATCTTCAGGTTCCTTATATAACCAAGCCAGAGCAGCTCTTTCCTCTTGTTCATCTTCTAATGGTGTGTTGTCTTTAAAAAAGTTCTCATCATATATTTCTTGGGATGTTGGTGGTTTCATCTCTTCTAAAGGTCTCCCATAGGACCTAGGTGATGTGGGAAGAGATGTGATTGATAGTACGGGTTCCACTATGTATCCACCCATACCTGTGTCCTTTATCTTGAGTTTCTTTTCCATTTCCTTTAGTAAATTTGTAGATGATTCAGAGTTGGATACCTCACTATTATGTGGGACAAGGGTATCTGCTACTTGTTTTAATGCGTTACAGGCATAACTAGTGTCTGCAAGAACAATGACTTCTACACCATTCAATGGGAATTTGATGGACTGATGGAACGTTGATGGCGCTGCCTGCATCTCATGGATCCAGGGTCTTCCCAATAGAGTGTTGTAGGCCAGTGAGAGATCCATAACTTGGAAGATAACATCCCTCTCAACTAGACCTATTTGGATTGGTAAATTTACGAGACCTTTAGAAGATCTTTCTTGTTCATCATACGCCTTGATAGTGATTCTCTTTTTAGGATCAATGATGTTCTCTGAAAAGCCTAGTTTCTCGATTAACCTTTATGTGCAGATATTCAACCCTGCGCCTCCATCTATCAAGACCCGTCTGACGCAGTGTTTATGGATCATGACTTTGACATGCAATGGTATATTGTGTGGATGACTTAAAGAGTTGTCATCTTCTTCTGAGAATGATAGGTAATGTGGCAAGGTCAAGTGACCCACCATGGATTGAAACCGATCTAGATCCAAGTCCTTAGGGACATTGGTAGTTGATAGCACTTTATCCAGGACCTCTCTATGAGATGGAGAGAGTTTGAGCAATTCAAAGATGGAAATTTGGGCAGAGGTTCTCTACAATTGTTTGATGATGCTATAGTCCATAGTATTGGACGAAGTCAGTTGTTTGGACTATGAGACTTTAGACGTACCCACAGTGGTTTTTTTGCTAAGAGGTACCCAAGATTTGGATACAGATGGTTTATTGGAAGATGATGAAGGGTTGGAAGATCCAGAACCCATCAGGGTGACCTTTTCTTGCGCTCGAGTCACTGCGTTGGCCGATCAAGACTCTTTCTCTTTCTGCTTGATGATGATGACATTGCAATATTCAGAATGAGACAGCTCAAGCATGTTGATGACATTGTAGTCATCATTATAATAAGTGTGATTTATTTGAGCGCCTTTCTTAGAAGTTTCTCCTTTGTGATGTTCCGGGAAAGGATCTTTGAATGCCTTATGAACAACATTCTTGTTTTGATAATCAACCATAATTATTTTGTTATCAATGAGATCTTAGATCTCATGTTTGAGCCTCATGCAATTTTCTATCATGTGTCCTTTGTTTCTATGGAATTGACAGAAATCATTCTGTCTACCATTTAGGTTTGATTTCTGGATCATATGGTTTGGAGTTATCTGGCAACATGATCAGCTTGTTTGCCAGTAGAGTTTTAAGTGTAGATTCATAGGACTCACCTAAAGCGTCAAAGTCTCATTTACGTTTAATCCATGGTTTGTCTTTCAACAAACCACTGGTCCCTTTAGAAGATGATGATTTAGTGGTATTTTTAGCATTTTTTAGGGCCTTGGAGCCACTCGTCAGATTGAAGACTGCTGGTTTTGACTGGGGAGCAGAGTAATCGACTATTCTGTCATTTACCGCATGCTTGTTTTTGTTCCAATATTTAGTTTTGTCTTTGGAGTTGGAACCAAACTTGTTTTCTTTATAGAGGGTAATGTCACCCTTTTTAACAAGCACATCTTCTATTTTCATTGCGTTTTCCACCATTTTCTCGAAAGAGGGTGGACATTGCAATTGAAGAGGGTAGTTTAGTTTGGGAATCAGAACACTAGAAAAATATCCATCTTTTCAGATTCAGGCATGATTCGTGGATATCTAGAAAACATCTTTCTCCATCTCTGAAGAAAGTTCAGAAAGGGTTCTCCTGTGTTTTGCTTCGTGTTACACAAATCAATCATCGTCACAGAATGTTGGATATTGTAAGAGTACTATTGCAAGAATAGATTCATCAGCTCATCAAAAGTTTTTATGCCGATGGGTAACTTTGAGAACCACTCCATAGCTTGGCCACTCAAACTCTGAGGAAAGAGACGCATAAGATATGTCTCATCATGCATAAATTATGTAAAAAGAGCACAAAATTCTCAGATGTGATCTTGTGGATCAGATTGACCGTTGTACTTATCAAATCGTGAAATTTCAACCCTGCACAGGAATGGAGGTAATTACAAATCTTTTTCAAAAGGAAAAGGACCGATTGTGTTTAAAGAAACTTTATGTTGGGTGTTTCTTTTTCCTTTTGAAGTTTTTGTAATTCCATTTTCATGGCTTGCATTTGTTTAGTTATGAGCGTCATAGGTGTCTTTTCTTCTCTAGCAATGATATCCTCAGCTTTGAAGTGAGGTGGAAGTTGAGCGCCTTGCTCTACTAGGTCGAGGAAGTATTGTTCGTTATCCTGAATTAGGATTGTTTTCATGCACTTTAGGAACCTCTTATCCTGGATACATTCATCAATATCTTCCTCACTGGGGTCTGATGGACTCGAGGAATGTTGACTATTACGATGGTTGGTACCATTAGAGAGGTCTCTCTGTCGAGACCTGCCTCTACCTTGTCTTTCTTCTAACATCTTAGGACTATGTAACTTGTCTTACGGGGATTGTGATCTAGGAGGAATTTGAGGATCTCCCTCAAAGAGAGGATTCTCTCCAAACAAGGAGTTGTCTTCAAATGGGAATCCCTGGTTGTCTTCTTCATGAAATTCTCTAAAATGCCTTTTAGTTCGGATAGGCATATGATAAGTTGATTCGCCTGACTGACACCGTGGTGATATTTGAAGTGTTTTCTAAGTCCAAGACCAAAGAGACCAAGAGATAAATTTCTAACTAAGGATGAAGATAGCAACGAATTTGATCTTGAGTCAAGGTTAATGAACCTGCTCTCACAACCTAGAATAAGGAAAATGCAGACAATAACTGATAAGATTAGGACAAAGGACTGGTCAATTGGACAAGTGTTATGACATCAGATTTTGAGACAATGATAGGTTGGACTAAAAACACATTGCAGTTGCATGTGAACTAACAGAAGCATTATGCCAGCGCAAATTGCAAAATAGACTGAATATAGTAGCATAGAATGATGGAAGACAAAGTTTTGACAAGTTTTTGAAACAACTTGGATAGAGTTCCGACAGAGTTTTGACAAGATAGTTTGAAGTTTCAGACGAGAAAAGATAGACAAATATCCAAAGTGCACAGTTTTCTAGATTGTTTGATCGTTGTTGTTGTTGTTGTTTCAAGTGAACACTCACACCAGACACATCAAGAAGCCCTTAACTATGTAAGCACATCAAGCAAACCTTATTCCTAGGTGGTGATAAATGGACAGTACTTGTTTGAATCCTCTTACGATAAAATACCCATTCAAGTCAGATAGTTAGAAGCTTAGCAACACTAGCTCCCCTCCACGACACAAACTTCTCAGGCCTACCAAGCTTTGAATTTCTTAAGATCCGAGGATCCTGATAAATTTATTGTCTCAACAAGAGGGGTACATGAGAGGTTTCTTAGGCATGCACGTCTCACAATGCCTATATCAATAAGTAGAAAGGATTTTGGCCACTAACTGAAAAAGGTTTTAGTAAGGGTCTTCGTTTAAGTGTATCCTCTGTGTCTGCGCAAGCGCGATTCAGGTTGCTAACCCCACAAAGCACCTTAGCACAAGCAGTTCACGATACGTGATTGAGACTCAGAGGCCCTGCTTTGTGTTAGGTGAGAGCCGAGTATAAGCTCAAATGCCACTTATCTTCTGAGGTTTTGGACTCAAGAAGCATTTTGATTATAGTGATTCGAAGAAGCTTGGCATTAGCTTGTTCTCACTTGGGTCGTTCTCCAAGGGTGAATACTTTTTCCCACTCGGGCAGGCCCTCTAAGGTTGCAGATCTCAAATGGTGAATGACAATAGATGTTTCTGGATTTCTGATCATCCCAAAAGGGTGAGAGCATAATTTCCTGACATTATTTCCATCCCTAAAACATCAAACAAATATTCATTTTAAGAAGTCTTGCATGTGGGTTCCTATTTTAAGAAATAAAAATCAAGAAGAAAGCACAATGTTTTGCGTTCTATCAATCAAAGGCAACCTGCAAAACCAAATCATGAGTAGTTTGTGTTTTAGTCTTCTTGGGTAATGTTCTGCAAACCACTGTTAGGCTGTCTGCAAAAGATAATAACATGAACATCAAAGCCAAAGATTAGTCCATATTATCAGAATCCAAAAATCTAAAAATAGATCACATATTCAGAAAGTAGACAGAAAATCATGCAGTTTCAAAAAAACTTGCACTGAAAAAGGTGATCGTATGAGCCCGTACAAGGCTCCGGAAGATGTAAAAATGAGGATTAGACAGGTACAGTCACCAAAAAGTGTAATTTTTTATCAATACAGAGACCAAAAATAGAAAATAACTCCACCACTATGATCCTTAGATAATTCTACCTAAAATGAAAAAAATTTCTCAAAAAAAGGAGTTAAAACAAGCAAGTTATGATGATTTAAAGATAGACTATAAAATTAAAAAATTCATTGGTGAATGCAAAATTTTGAAAATCCTGCTGACGTCATTCTTTTATAACATTAAACTTTACGGTCAAACAACCATCACAAAATGTCAAAAACCCTATTGTATGACAGTTAAATGCACGTCAAATTTATTGTTGCCCCAGAAGGTAGAGGTGGGGGATGGGTGGTGTTCGGGCGGAGTGGGAGCGGCGGGTGGGAGGAGGCGGAGCAGAGGGAGCAGAGGGTAGAGACCACAGAAGGGGTTTTAAGTGGCACAAATGGGTTTTAAGCAGTGGGGTAGAGGTGATTAAGTGGCTATGGATGGTGGAGTAGCGAAGCAGCAGAGGTTGGGAGCTATGGAGGCAACTCTGGCTGCACAGGGAAGGAGAGGCGGCAAAGAGGGGGGTGTTAGAAGATAGCGGGCGGTGGGAAATTTTGAGCAGGTGGAGGTGAGTAGAAGGGAGGAGATGGAATTTCGTGCGGTTAGGGTAGGGTTGCGCATGGAGAGTTGAGGAAGCAGCGTGGATGGAGAAGCCGGGGGAGAGAAGGGGTTGGGAGTGAGTGGTGTGTGGGTGGAGGGAATTCAGAGAAGGTGGGGTGATGTGCGGTGTGGGGAAGGGGCATTGGTGGCACAAGCTGGGGTTTCTGCGCAGGGTTGGGAGGTATGAGAAGATTAAAGGGTGAGGTAGCGTAAAGAAGTAGCAGTCGAGTGGTGGGTGGGATTGTTTGAGCGTAGAGAAGTGGCTGGAGACCGTGATGGGCTGGGGGTCATGTGGGAATTTAGTCCCACATTGACCCCGCATCAAAACATTTACTTGGTTTTATACAAAGCGTCATTATTGTTATACAAAGCAAAGGGTTCGTGTGTGATAGAGCTTGAATGTGGCGATTATGTGGATTAGCTAGTGTATAGAAATAGTGTTTGCAAAATTGTAATTGCAATGACCGGTAATAGTAGAGCGGGTTGGATTCGAAATAAAATAAATAATTTTTTATAAAATGTTTGTCTCTATATGCATGCAATTGCCTTGATATGCGTGAAATTTTTTCTCGATATATGTGCAGAAGGCCGTACGACCTATGTTTGCAAAAAAAATTGTGACAGATTCAATTTTCACCAAAGGTAGGTGTGTTTATAGTCATTTCAAACCAAAAGGATGACCCGGATGCAATGGTGGACCCAGATTTTGCTCAAAATGAATAGAAAACATAATTAAAAATAGAAGTTCATAATGAGGTCAGAAATTGATTTTACTGCCCTACGGTGGGTGCCAGAAATGTGCGTGCTAAAAGTGGACTTCTTAATTAGCAGTACACTTCAACAGAGTCATTATACTTCAGTTGCATATAGGAATGATAATGGCTTCATTCATCCTACATGTCTGAAAGAGTCAACCTGTTGCCTTCTAAAAAGCATGAGGATGAGCTTGCTCTCAGATCATTGCAAGCTCAGTGACTACACACTAACCTAAATGAAGGATTTAGAGATATATGCAGAAAGAAAAATGCTGATTAATCTAAATGATTATGCAATTTGTTGTTCATCCAAGTAAATTAGGTTCAGTTTTAGAAGCACTAAATGAAATTTGAGATATTCATTTTAACAACACCAAATTCAAAGTGTGCTCTATGATTAGATTTGCATGATTTCATAACATTAACGACAATTAAACCTAAATGAGAAAATGCAAGAAAGCTAAATTGCAAAATGCAGTATAATAACAATGTAAAAATTAGGATCCTTTGTGAAGGAAAAGAGTTTCTCTTTTATAGAAATCTCTCTCGAATCGACGGTCGAGATCAAACAAAAAGAGTGGCTCAGATTCGATTGAAGAAGCACAATCCATGTGCAAGTGATTCAATTGGTTGAGAGAGTCAGTTGACTGAACTGACTAATCAGTTGTTTTGGAAACTTCCATATTCAGTTTTTAGTTAATTGGAATGTTTCCAAAATGATAAACATTGGAGAATCAGTTAACTGAGTGGAATTGGATTGTTTCCAAAATGATAAATAGTTAACTGAATTTGATGATGTCGTATGCATTTTTAATAAATTAATTGATTTTGAATGCACATTTATGTTTTTCTAATTAATTTAATTCCTTTTTGATTTAATTGATAATTTTGTAATTTTTATTTAATTAATATGTCGTAATATCAATTAAATAATTAACATAAGATATACTTGCCAATGTAATGTGATTTTAGGAATTAATTAATTAATCAAGTAAGATGATCGATTAGGACCTAGGGTTTAGGTAAGATCAGTTTGAATTCGATAATTGCCTATTTGATTTATGACTTAGGGTAATCAAGATTAGGGTTTCTTGATTAATTGTTGAGATTGGGGTCCTAGGTATTAGGTGACCATTTTTAGGTGATTACATTTGCCCCTCTTTGAGTTAATGTGCGATCAATGCATTGATTCAAAGACTTGTTAGCGAGAAGACCCATAATAGTTTTATTTAAAGCGATGAAACTATTCTTTTGAAGAAGAAGATAGACTTCGAGCTTGATTGGATGAAGATTGATCAAAAGATATAAAATAGAATGTTCAGTTTGATTTGAAGGGATTAAACTAAACATCTGTCAGGAACTCTTAAACCTTTTTGATTGGTTTGAATGAATAACTAGTTTGATTTGAAGCGATGAAAATGATTACCGTTAATAGATTTGATTAGCAAGCAAATTGACTTGATTTGAAGCGATGAAGCCAATTTGATCAATGTATCTGATTTCAATAATGAATACCTTATATAAGACTGATCTTGTCTGGTTTTAAGTGTATTCACCACTGTATAAGACCATTGATTAGGTTGCCTTGGATTTAAGATGATCTCAACTTGATTTGATGCAATGAAGCTGAGATACCCCAAGCGATGGGGTTTTGATTAAGTATATGATCACTGGAATGTTGATGTCCTGATCCTGCCCCCTCAGGAGAGAAATCGAAATATGGCTAGGTGCCCCAGTGATGAGAAACAATTTGATTGATTAGACAATTTAGGAAGAAATTGATTTGATTAGAAAGAGGTCCCACGTGGTTAGGATAGAATCTGTACTTGATGAGAGGTCCTGTTTGACCGAGATTGACCAAAAGCAAGATACATAGATTGATTAGAAGAAAAGCATGAGAGATTTCTATTGGTTGTGCAAGCGGTTAGTTTCAGATTTTGATTTCGATCCTGAAAATGGAATCAGGACAATTGAATTAGCGAGGGGTGTCATGACCACTTGACAATGAGAAGATTGATCAATAAGAACCTCAGATCCTTCACATTGGATAGAGATAAAGTTATTGTGCTTATTTCAACACTATGCAGATGCAGATGCAGATGCAGACTAACATGAATGCAACCTAAGGTGTAGTCACTGAGCTTTAGCTTTGAAAATTTTCATCATCGAGCATTTTTGGAACATCAGAGTCGATACAATCCTTATTGGTGCCACTGCGACCATAAGAATATGAATATGACGTTCATCGGATAAGATATGGGAAACCAATGTAAGCATCGAGGCACAACAGTCGAGATGACCTGAACGTTGTTTCTAGTTGTTGTTGCAAGAGTACGCCGGTATGGAGGCATTCAAAGCCAAGATAACCATGAGCGTGATCTTGCGTAAACAAATAGAGAAATAATAGTCAAGGAGATAGTTCTGACCTCACCTTGGCGTACAAATAAATAAGATCGAGGGATGTGAGGATTTTCCACCTTAATGCAAAATCTCTTATCACATACACCCATTTTATTTGACATGGTCGGATCATCAAGACCACACCAACAAGCAGTAGACAAAGAAAATATTAATGAAATCAATGAGAACATGCAACATACAAAGAGAAATTCAATCATATCTCAACATGTTTCAAAGTTTTTGTATGTGTAGATGTATAGGGTGTTGAGAAACACTATTGTGCTTGTGATTGCTTTGTGTTTGATTGCGATTGATATGTTGTTTACGTTTGGGATATCCAATGTGTGTTAAGAAACATAGATGTGTCCAAAGATAGTGTTAAGAAACACTGTTGATTATGGTGTTAAGAAACATTGTTGATTATGATGTTGAGAAACACCAGTTTGCATCAGTAGCGAGTTGTCCTTCATAAATGACAAGATTAATGACTCTGGTGTAATCCAAAGATGTGATCAAATTGGGGAAACATGCCCCTAGTAGCAAACGATGATGTCTGACTTGACCCATAATGTGAGGACAAATCCGATTTGGTTGCCACCAGGTTGTGACTCTGGATCGGTTTCAAGCCAGGAGGGTTCTCAGAAGAACCATAGTGTCACAGAAGTGACTGAAAGATATGTACAAACTGAAGCAAAGAATTACCAAGACTAAGCATTGATAGACAGAGCGCTGAGTACAAGAGGTGCCTGTTTACTAGGTTTTCACCTGCTTGGCAGAGATGTCTATTCTTGCTACCATGACGCCTATTTACCAGGTTTTCACCAAGGCACTTTTTCTTCTTTTTCAATTTTTTGTATTTTTCCATTTTTTTATTTTTTTTATTTTGCTCTTTTTTTATTTTTTTGATGGATGCATCAAAGAGCCTATTGCTAGGTTTTCACCAAGATGATCATTTTTTCAGAACTTTTTCCAATTTTTAGATTTTTTTAGGACATTACTATGTGTTAGAATAATAAGCAGAAAAAATGCAAATATTAACACACAGAAGAGAACACAATAACACATAAATGTAACGTGGTTCACCCAATCCCTGGGCTACGTCCACCAACAGTGAGTCCAATGTCTTTATTATTATCTAGTGATTACAATCTGAAACCTGCAACTCAATACCATCATAGGAAGCTACAAAAATCCCTCATACAATCAATCTCAAACCCTAAGCCCTTTTCACAACTATTTTTGACTTAACCTAATTAGGGCAAAAAATACTCCGACCAATAGAAAATTTATGGCCGACCCTTTACAATATTATTAAGTCATTGTTGGCCCTTGACCCCATCAGGGGCTCTGCCCCTTGACCCTGCCTGGGGCACTGCTCCAGGACCCCACAAGGGGCTCTGCCCCTTGACTCCAAGCTTGGGGGCGCTGCCCCCTTTCCCCTATAGATAAATCTGGGGTAAAGCAGTGCCGAAAGAACCTGAGTCTGATTAGGATCCACATACATAACACTATGTACATGGTGTTGATTACCGAGAATGCCTTAGGTGTAGAACTTCTTCAGATGGAGAGTGTTGATGGGCTCTCGAAGCGGTTCTCCTTCAGGTGTGGAGAGTCAATAGGCTCCGGAGCTGAATGCTGCAGTAATGATATAAGGACCTAGCCAGTTGGGTTCAAACTGTTGCAAATATAATAATGGGAAAGCAAGATA
>MU225553.1:7738700-7776598 GCA_018584345.1 Thuja plicata | reverse complement strand
AGGTTACAATGTTTGATTACAAAATGTAATCTACCCTGTTAAAGGTCTGCTCTATTAAAAGCTTTAGATCATTACAATCTACCTTGTTAAAGGATTTAAACTTACAATGAAGTAAGCACTCTGTTAATAGATAAATAAAGGCCTGCTAAAACCACTCTGTTAAGAGATTTTCACTTGATACAATGATTAGAAAGTCTCAAGTATTTATCCTTTGATATGCACTCTGATGCTGATGATGGATCTCCTCTTTTCAGTATCTCTTCTGATCTTATAATCTGATATACCTTTACTCTTCCGTTCACTGTGTTATGCTCTTCTTGATCTCTGCTTCTGAACAAAATAACCCTGTGTGCATTTCATTTCAAAATGCAGTTACTTCAATAATTACTCTTCTACCTCTTGCACATTCATACAAATAGGGTTTCGACACAATCTAATATATCTATACAGATCTGACAATGAGATCTAGATCAATGATCAAGATGTGATATCCATGCCTTGATGGTAAAAAAATTAATGCTTAATATGAGTCATGCATAGGATAAAACAATTAAATGCATAACTAACTTCGTATGAGAATATTAAATGCACACAATGTCGGCCCAAAAAAAAAACTTATACAAGTCAGTTGGATCACTTATCCTTTAAGTTTTTATCATTCCTAACAAGTATACAAAAAACTATTCTGCTCGGCACTTGACTGTCTGTCGCTTGGCACTTAACATCTCTGTCTCTACTTGGCTCGGCAAGGTAACTTGGCTCGGCAATGTAACTAGGCATACTGAAAACTGCTTGGCCTTGTATGGTTTTAGCTCGGCCACAGTGATAGCCAACTAAAACTGCCTAATGAAATGACTAAGTGTTGGGCACTAATCATCAACAGAACTTAGATATTAACACAAAATTGCCCTTTTTCTCTCTATGTGACTGATTATGGGGATTTTCTCTCAACACAAGGTCTCCCACTTGAAGTTCTCTAGGTCTGACTTTCTTTTTGTATCCTCTTGACATTCTTTTCTGATAAGCTCTGAGGTGATCAAAGGCCACTTTCTGAAATTCATCCAGCAACTCTAGTTCTTGGAGTCTCAAAACTTTGTACTCTTCATCTGGAACAAGTCTATGCAAAGAAACCCTTAGAGATGGGATTTCTACCTCTAGGGGTAAGAATGCTTCTGCCCCATATACTAGTGCAAATGGGGTTACCCCTGTAGGTGTTCTAATGCTCATTCTGTAAGCCCATAATGCAAGATTGATCTGCAACTGCCAATCCCTTCCAGAATTGTTAACTGTACGATGTAAGATTTTCAACAAATTTTTATTTGAGGCCTCAGCCTTCCCATTACCTTGTGGGTAATAGATTGAAGAACTCTGTTGTGTGATTTTGAATTTTTCACACAACTCATCCACAGTGTTGTTCTTAAATTGTCCTCCATTGTCAATGGTAATGGAGGAGGGTATGCCATAGCGACAAATGATGTAGTTCAGAATGAACAGTGAGACCTGTTATCTTGTCACTTTAATGAGTGAGACCGCCTCAACCCACTTGGTAAAATACTCAGTAGCTGTAATAATGAACTTGTGTCCATTAGAAGATGAGGGGTGAATCTGCCCGATTATATCAAATGCCCATTGTTGAAAGGGCCAGTGTGTTATAAAAGGAATGAGCTCCCTTGCTCGAGTGTGTATAAGAATTCCATGCAACTGGCATTTCTTACAAGCTTTTGTGAACCTGATAGCTTCTTTCTCCATATCTAGCCAATAATACCCTACTCTAAGCAGTTTTTAGGCCAGATTCAGACTGTTAGAATGAGAACCACAAAGTCCTGCGTGGACTTCAGAAAACACATGTTTGGACTCTTCTTTTTCTAGACACCTAAGCAAAGTACCATCTAATCCTTGCCTATACAAATCATTGGCCACAAGAACATACCGTGAGGCATTGTGGATGAGTTGTCATTTTTAATTTTTAGTTAGTCCATCAGGAATTACCTGATGGTGCAGGTAAGAGTAGACATGGTGATAATGGGAGGATTCATGTTCAATGACTGAATAGACCATTTGGGAGTCAAGGGAGTTGTAGGAAGGGAAATGGATTTCTTCCACTAGGAACTCATAGTGAAAATTTTCCTCTTGTTGTTGCGAGGAAGCTAGTGTAGCCATGGCATTAGCTGCTCTATTATGTATCCTTGGGACCTGTTTAAATGCGATGAAAGTGAAATATTTCTTAAAGTCATCAACCATTCATTTATAAGGCATGATTTTTTCATCCTTAGTCTGGTATACATCATTGATTTGGTTGGTCACAATTTTATAAAGGAAAAAGTTTAACAACACAAAAAATGTTCAACTTTAACGACATAAAAGTGAGATTTCTGTTTGGAATTTGAGGATGATGTAAACTGATGAAATGTGTAAAATTGGAAAAATTTTATGACTATTATTTTCAGTTTTTTTTTTGAACAATTATTGATATATATATATTTTAATTTTTAAAGTCTAATTTTCAATTGTTGTAAAACGCTGCAAATTAGGGGGTCTACCTCCCACGTAAAAAGTATATGTAAATAATCTTTTTTTCCTTTGATTTAAAAATATGTTGTAGATGACATGTATAGGAACTGCAGAAAAAAAAAGATTGGTTTTTGATGTATAGTTTGTCTGTTATAACTAATCAAAGTCGAACTTACCCAAAATCGATAGTTTTTGTCTCCCACCATATTTCCTCTATCAAATCTACTTCAAATTAAAATAAATTACATATTCTTGAAGGGAGCTCTCTGCTCTAGTGTTATATATAACTTTTAAATTTTTATGATTACTATTTTTTTTTCTTTTTCTGAATCAACGTCTTCTCATTGGTTAATATACCCACTTGTAGTATTTTATAAATTTAATATAGTAGTTCAAATCAAAATACTAAAATAATTAACTCTGAGCCGTACAAAAGGGTATTTTTAGTTTTTTTATCAATTAGACTTTTGATGGAGAAATTAGATGCAGAAGGAAAAACTTCTACTATTTTCATTTTTTTGGTGAGGTGGCTGCCACATGGCATGCCATGTAAGTGGACTCGGCTGAAACCCACTCGGCCGAGTCCCCATGGGCACAGCCAAGCCACGATCGGTCCCATCCAAGTGACCGCCCCCTTGGATTTGTATAAGTAAAAGTATTTTTTTCAATTTTAAAAATAAAAACATCGTTTTATCTTATTTTATTAGATTTCTTCCAATTGAAGCAGTATACTTTTTCCAAAGGCTTTTCTTCGAAGGAGAATTAAAGAATTTTTTGTGAAGCAGTATTGAAGCCATTTTTTGTGAAGAATCATTAAGGGGGTTATTTGGAAGTTAAATTTATATACTTTATACAATGGGGAATAAAAGGACCAGAGAAAAAAAGTATGATTGAATTAGGGATGACAAAATGAAAGGTCATACAAAACATAATCAAGAGGAACCTGTTCATGTTCATGAAGATCCTTTTGATGTTGAAGAAGAACCTGTTGATGTTCAAGAAGTTGCAACTCAACAAATTGGTAGTAGTCAAGGTAGACACGTTTCAACATGCATGGAAAATTTGATGGATATGAATGAGGATTCTTTTTTCAGTCAAATCTCATCTGAACACATGGTACCTAAAAGAAAAATTAAATTACATTGAAAAATATGTGGGATAAATATTTTGAGAAGAAATACATGGTTGGAAGAGCACAATTATTTCCCAATTTATTCAGGAAAAAGAAATGACTTCTGTTTTGGAGTTGTTAGGTGCTGATAATAGGAAAAAATTAGGTGATCATGTAAAAGAAATAATAGTTGAAAATTTGCAAGATGCATTGAATGTTATTAATAAGACAAGTCAAGGAGCTGATTTAAGTGTTGCACGGAGAGCTTTGATGACTACGATTTCTAGTAAGAGGTTGTCACATAGAAGACAAGTTCAAGAAATTTCTGAATTAATCTATGTATCTAGAAGAATTGTTCAAAGGTATATTAGGATGCGAAATATGCTAGATGAAAATATTGAAAAGAATTGGATACATATTTGTAGACTTCCTTGAAAAGACATAATCTATGAAGATGCCAAGATACTGGTGATTGAATATTGGACCAGTCACTCCCATGTTTCTTCTAATATAATGGACACTATACAGATGAAAGATGTAGAGACCGGTAACAAAATTGAACACCCAAAACATTTTATAAATACAACATAGAGTGAATAGTTTGAAGCGTTCAAACAAGAATTTTTCATATGTGAAAATATGTCTGAGAATTTTTGAGATGATGTGCCCTTGCTTTGTACGCATAAATAAAGTATGTGAAACTTGTTGTTGTCTAAATCATGTTGAGTTTCATATATACTTGTAATCATATAAAAAAGCTACGGTAGTACTTAATCTAAATATGGACATCCCTAGAAGTATGACATAATTTGTGAAGTCTATTTTATATGATAAATTAAAAGATTCAAATGATTTCAATGTATAGTGCATAAAAAATGCATGCATTGACTGTGGAGATTTGCAAAAATTTCCATGGAAAATTGAGAATATTGACATTACAATGACAATTTTTTGGAAGAGATTTGAATATGAGACATACCGAACTAAGACAAGAGATGACTCCAAAAAAATTGCATTGAAGGAGAATGAATTTCCCTACCTTGAATTTATGAATATGTTTTGTACCATGATTTATCCACATTCAAACATTGTCATGGTGCACGATGACAAGCTAAATAGTATTGTGATTCCAAAAATTGTGATTTCTCTGAGAACTGTACATTTGCCCCTCAATTGCAAATTTAGGATCAATATTATCATTCTGATCAAGTAACAATATTTGTGCAAGTGAGTTATAGACATGCACAATTTGATTTGGATGGTGTAGAAAGTAATGATCCAAATGATCACATTATCATCAAGGATGTTCAAAACTATATTAGTGATGATAAGGTTCATGATGGGAGCTATGCAAACCACTATTTTAGAATGTTTTTTGAGGATCTTGAGAATTGTGAGAGACATGCTTCACAATACTAGATTTGGTTTGATGGTTGTGCGGGTAAGTAAATAAATTTTGAAATTGATTTTCATTCTCATTTTTAAGTTATTATTTACTTTTAATCTAGTTCCAGAGCACATACATGTGTTTGTATTTAAATTTTCTACTAACATGTTTTTGTAATTATTTTGATTTGATTTGTAATTTTAAAAGACAATTTAAGTTTGTCAAAGCCTTTAATTGGCTATACATGCAACATGCAAGACACAACATTAAGTTTCTGTGGAACTTTTTTGAATGTGGACATGGGAAAGGAGAGCATGATGGAGTGGGAGCATGTGTGAAGTGTGCACTTTTCCAACATGAAATTGCAGGTACAAATGGTGTGAATACATAATGTTTATATCTATTCTTAATTTAAATTCCATGTAAGATATATATATTAGGAGCTTCTTCATTTTTATTTAAACATATAGTTAGATATTTATTAGTTAGGTAATAGCATAGACAATTCAAAGGAAATTGTTGAATGGTGTCGAAGTCATTTTTCTAGTCATGACACAACAGTCAACAAACATTATTTTTGGGAAGTCAAAGGTAAAATTGTGTGTTCCTATAATTGAAGACGTGCATTTCACCGTTATATCATGTAAACTTTACATTGATCTCAAAATGCGCTTGAATGCCATCGAACATGTATATGTAACAGATATTGATTGATCCAATCCTTACAATTTTCAATCAACTATTGGTATTAAAATTTTATATCAAGTGATGAATACAGGAAACAACAAGCCTTCATTGATTCAAGTAAGAGAAAAATCAAGTTTTTGTGCCAATTGTATTGAAAACAATGAAAATTATAGTCAATGTGAGAATATTACATGTGGATATGTTTCACAATGACAAATGAAACAGTTGATCAGAATGCCTCCTTATGAAGACTGTTGGTAAACAGATTGTTCTTCTTTGTTATAACTCTAAGATGCCTAAATATGAAGAAATAATTGAATACACCAGTTGGAAAATTATAATTGCATACTAATTTCCCTCTGAATTTAAAGGTACAACTCCCTTATATGAGTGATTTTCAGTGAATTTTGATCTTTCCTAATCTAACAGGGGTATGTTCTTGACCCGAGAATAGAAGAGGTAAACCAAGCAAAACCCATACAAGAAATAGCTTAGGCGAGATGAATTCAAATCTAAATCTAGCCAACTCTGAGATTTCATCAATCAGATCAACTCCCAAAACTGGTAATACATGAACTTCTACTGAAAATACAGATGTGAGACTAAAGATTAATGATGAAATGACAATGAATTGAACTATATCATAGGAACATTTCTCAAACTTAAGATAATAACAGATTTTCCCCCTTAGCTGATTATATCAAATCATAATACAAAACTCTGGTTCGAATACAGATTGTAAACCTAACTTCAAAGAAACATTCAAATTCAACAGAAAGATAAATGCAATGCAATGGAATAGATAAAATAGTGGTATTCAGACATACAAATTTGACTCAGCAAAATGCTAGCTTTCACACCAAAATTTAGCCGACCTTTGCATTAACTTTCAGTATAGTACATATAGAGTTTGAGTCTTGACTGTTACAAAAAGAGTAACCAAAAATGGTTCAACTTATTTTAAGAAGGAATGACAAACAAAAGTTTATCCATTACAAAATTATCAAAATTTAGTACAAAGGGAGAATCTATTCAAGCTTCAGTTTCATTCCCTTTTCCTAATTTAGTCCTATAGGCGGTGATAGGTGTAATAACTCTAATAAGATCCTCATGCTTGTTGACGTAGACATTGGTATATTAGATGAGCCACCTAGAATGCTCCTTGACCAGGCTCTTGATTGCATTTGTCTGGTCCTTCAATTCTTCCATAGCTTTATAAATACATCTACTCAACTGCTGGAGTTCTGGCACTTTGTCCAAATGGGTGAAAGACTGCTCTGACAGCTTATGCACATAATTAGAAAATGATTTCTGCATATTGGCCAATCCTATCATTTCTTTGCCTTGTCCACTCATCTATGATTCTATGTGCAGACCTTGAAGAATCTTAAAGTCTTTGTTCTGTTCTTCCTTGATCTTAACATCTACTTGCTGCAATCCCATCTCAGCCTGAATGATCATCTCAATTTTAAACTCTAGGCTTTGAAGCCATTCGATTAGAGGTTCATCTCCTTTTTGTAGAATCTTGGCTTTCAATGCCTCTTTGGTCTTCATCTTTACTGCCACATGGAGCATCACTATGCACTCCTGACACTTCACTCTCTCAGATGCAAGAGTATGCATATTCTTCTCATTATTGTTCGTTTCTATCTCTAGTCTTAAGAGAGCATTACCCAGTTGCTCGACAACTGCCGATCCCTCAGATTTTAGTCTCTCAACCCATCCCTTGCCAATCTACACAAAGTGCCTATCCTCTTGCAACTTGGCTATTATGGCTTTATTCTCCATAGCATTGGGATCAAATGTTGTCTGAGTACTGGGAATACTAGCAACTGGAGTAACCAACTATCAGATGAGATTAGTCAGTTCACTAACTTTGGCCTTAAGCTGTACATTTTCCATTTTAAGCTCTTCTTTCTCTTTTTCAATTACTACATTAGTGGATTTCCACCAATCCACTTTGGTATCATGTCAGGCTAAGCCCATGTCAAATGAGTGTAGCTCAAAATCCAAAGGGGTTAAATCTTCAAACTGGCCCTCCTTCATGGGTTTCGCTACCTCCATAGTAAAATGACCATTCTTTGGGTCTCTACCCAATGTGGACAATGTCTTCATTTTCTTAGCCTTTTCTATAGTGGTGTTGAGTTGGAAGGCTCGAGCTAAAGTATCTTTGCTGGGAGCTCCTTCTTCTACTCTCTTTCTTTTGTGCTCCAGAGTGTTCTCTATCCATGATTTGGCGCTGGTGACCTTAGTGGAAAAGACCAACTCCTCTATAAATAGTTTCCTAAAGACTGGAGGAGTAGACTTTGGTCTTGAAGCAAATTGATTTACCGAGGTAGGAGAATAGGACACCAATTTTGCAAATGAAGCAACCTTCTTCTTTTTCCCGGCCTCTTCTTCTAATTCTATGGTTGAGGGAGTATCTCCACCCACTTCTACTATGACAGGGGACCCTCACCTTGGAGAGTCTTGGGTTAAAGTGCCAACTTGGGCCTCTTTAGCAATAGCTTTAACTAATTTCTCAGGCTCCGCACTTTTGGTAGGCTTTTCTGTTGGCTTGGCCTGGTTTGTGGAAACCGCTTCTTTAGTCGACCCGATATCTAGAAGCAGGCCTTCTCCACATGTCTTCTTGGGTTGAACTTCTTTCTCAGGAGGTTCATCACCTCCCCGACTGGCTGAGATGAACTTTTGGTCATAGTTGGGAGTATCAACGAAGAATTCATTGCAATGTTGGAAGTATCCTTTGCTGGGGTCCTTTGAGTAGGAGGCTTCCTTTCCGACCTCTTCCTTCTTCCTGCCGTCCATTCAACCCACTGCTCTGTCCTCTTGTAAATGCCACTCATTAGAGTCTGCAAGTCACCGATGGCTTGATCTAGCATGGGATTAGAACTGATGGAGAGGGGTTTGATCTTCTCAAGATGCATATTATCATACATGTGCTGGCCATCATCTACTAGCCCCTCAACTGCAAGATTGACCTTGAACTTTTTAATTTGTTCAACGGTTAACATGGCATAGAATCTATCTCCGCTCTCCAAATCATCTCTATAGTTGGCCCAATAGTCTTCAATGTCATCTACATGATGGATATCTTGGCTCATTTGCAAGTAATCATGAGCGTAATTATTTGGATCATATTGTGGCCTTAGAACATAATAGGTTTCTAATGAAAACCTCTGTGAGAGTGTCTTTAGAACATTCTTTGCCTCAGAATGGGATGCACAACTGTAGGCTCTGATAGTCATGGGGAAGTCATAGCCTTTCTTCCTGGCATCAGCACAGATCAAATTCACTTGAAGTGCTTGTCTCATCATCTCCACCAGCACGATCATATCCGTAGGATATCTGGGTAGCTTCAAAGGGAAGTCGTTGAATCCTGCAAGATGAATGTATGAGAAATCCCCAAATTGAATGAAATAACATCTAAAATACCTGATAAAAGACATGGCTTTGGGAGAGAATCTCCTTTCTGGATAGCCTCGTAGCTCCCTGCACAATCTCATTGTAAATGCATCATTAACCCGAAGATACTCAGCATAACTGTTGTGCAATTGCAAAGAAGGGAAAAATTCGTACACTTAACATCATCAGGAAATTCCTCTAATCTAGGAAGCCCTGGCCAAAATTTGGATTGTAGCCAAAATATATAAAAGGATTGAAGACATGTAAAATTCATTCTGGCGCTTAGCTCTATCTAGGGCCTCTAAGAGGTTCTCACTTACCAAAGGGCCCAATATATCAAGTGATGTTGGGAATAGATTACCTAAACTAGGAAGAAATGATGGTCAACAAAATTGAGCACCTCACTCTCACCTCTGATCTTGTGGAGTAGCACCAGGATGTCTATGATTTTTGACTTCAGATTAGTTCCATATAGTGTTTTTGGTAGCTTCCCTTTGGCGCTTCTAGGCTCTTGAAACCATGCCTTCATTATCTCCTTCTTCCAAACCGACTTCTTGGCTATATATTCAGTCACTGCCTGACTATATGTCATTTTTTAATACCCAGCTTTCTTTGGGATGCAAAGTGAGTTCTGAACCGATTCTCTATCGATAGATAGCAACACCGTATCATTGGGCAAGAGGATTTTCTTGGTGTCTGGGTTGTATCAAGCTATGCATTTCCAGATCAATTTAGGGGCTTGAACAACCATGGGAAAACTAGCGACTTCAACTAATCAGCTCTCCTTCAGTTTCTTAGTGACAAGATGCATTTGATCTACTTTTAGCCTACTCTGAAAGTTCTGCATATCAAAGAAATTCAGAGATGTATCTGAGATCGTATGCCATTTAGAGGCAATGCCATTCATTCCATCGAATCCCATATATCTGGAAGCCATACTTTGAATGATTTGATTCAAGAATTAAGAATATCTCTCAGGAATGCAAGGGTAAAGAATGATTAGTATCAGAGGCTTTGAATTGAAAAGATTTATCAAACAAATGGTAGCTTTTGTTCGCAACCTTCAACTGATTTTATAAATTTTGAATTCTTACCATTTAACGGCCAACTTCCTGCACCACATGAATGAAAAGACCTAGACATTAATGAAACAGTCTATTATGAAGTAAAATGGCTTTATTTGGATTAATTACTTTGCTCTTATGGTCCATTGAGAAATTTCTTTTCACTTTAGTAACTGTAACGGTAACTTTCCTGAGGTAGCAAAAAATTACTTTTCCACTTCTCCTTTGGGCGAAAAAATGCTTTTGGAGTGCTCTCTGTTCAAAAATCTGCCAAAGGAGAAATTTGGCCTGTCGGGGTGCCAAAATGACATGTGTTGATTTCATCAGCCTTCTTTATGTCTTGGATTCCCTATGAGATAGATTCTTCCTCAAAATTCCTCCATTTTAAAGGTTTGGCAGAAAACGCACTCCGCAGGTCAAAACCTGCTTGTTGGAGTAGTGGAGAAGCTATTTTCCACTTTTCCGCCTATAAGCTTACACCTTAAAATTTTCCTCACTCAATCATTCCCTTTTCTTGAAATAGGTTCAAACTGAATGCCCAAAGCTTTCTTATTCCAAAATTTCTCATTTTCACCCTTTATTGACATCTGATACTTTTAGGTCTGTTAATTGTGGAAAATGCACTTTGCATGTGATTTTTCGCCATGGCAAAGCTCGAAATCAATTTCCTGCCAATGCTGAAAAATGAAGAGTTATGGCTAAATACTTCAACTACATATAAGGCTAATGTTAGAATTATTTGAACCGTGGCCTTTACCAGATTGGAAACTTAACCTACCCAATGAAAACATGACCTCAGATACAGATTCCCTTCGGCTCACAAAAGAGAGGTCAATTTTGGGAAATCCAATAAAGGTCTCATAGCCTAAGGGGATAGCTATAATTAGACCTAGGACTCACATGAAGCTTTCAAGACCACTACTACACATTAAACATCCAATTTTGTCTAAAGGTATGCAGACCAAAAGTGGGGAAACAAAGACGATGAC
Organism: Thuja plicata; assembly: GCA_018584345.1. NCBI lineage: Eukaryota > Viridiplantae > Streptophyta > Pinopsida > Cupressales > Cupressaceae > Thuja > Thuja plicata. The sequence continues at coordinate 7,765,447 of MU225553.1, read as the reverse complement.
AATGACATAGAAATTCATGATCCTATATATTCAGCTTATTATGAACGTGTTTTTGATTTAGTTGTTACAGGTTTTTGTGTGTGTGTGTGTGCACATTATTTATCTTTTATTTAATTTTAATTTATGACAAGTGATATTTATGAGATGATTTCTTTCTAGGTGATGCCTTTGTTGTGGTTGTAGATCTTGAGAATACTGAAGGTGTAGATTATTATCTGCTAAGATGCACAGAAGCAAAATACAAATTGCCAAAAATAACTGTAGATGGTGATGGAAAAGAGTATCCTACTGGTTTAATCGTTATGTAAGGCACCTATTATCAGCAAACAAAGATAGACATTATTGGTGTTCAATTTATTGATTACATGCCTAGCCAAAAATTACTACATTATAGTTACTTGGTTATCGCGACAAATTTACAATTTGAGACAATGCAAAAAAAAGATGTGGCAACCAAAAGTGGAGGTTGCCTATTGAATAAAATGGAACTTTTTTAGAGATAATAAAATATAGAGAGGATCCAGACTATATGTATTAGGAGCTTTAGGCTCAAAAACTTGTTTAATTATGGCTTATACTTTCATATTTGAACTAGAGATACAATGAACTACTATATAGTTTTATTTTTAGGAGCGGTATATATATAAATTTGGATCAAATGTTTTGATATATAAATATGGCTTGTACTTTCATATTTGAACTAGAGATACATGTATGTTTTGAAGGTTCAAATGTAACTATGTATATTACTTATATATGACATCGTGACAAGTTATATCCCCTTAAGACATCCACTTAAGACAATGTGCCTTAAGATAACCCCTTAATACTAGCTTCATATCCCCTTTAGACATCCACTTAAGACATCATGCCTTAAAACATCCCCTTAAGACTAGCTTTATATCCTCTTAAGACATCCACTTAAGACTGATGACATGTAACTGATTGAATGTTTGAAGATGTTAAGTTGATAACTGAAACACAGAAGGATAATGCAAGACATTGAATCCGTTAATGGATTGTATTGTCATTGATGTCAACTTGATATAATCTAATCGGTTATAATCAAAGTGTCAAAGACTTCAGAGAATCAAAGAAAAAAAATTATGCTTTCTGTAATGCATAAAAGACAATTATTTACAGTGTGACTACAAACACCAAGGGTTAGTGGAACCCGACGGATAGAGATCTCCAATAGTCAAGTCACAGTGATGCGCGAGCAAGAACACCGATGAGCATTACTGATGAGAAGAATCACAAGCATACCTGATGGCTAGAAACATAGTATAAACCGACAGAGAAGCCTGAGGGAACATGAGTGTTGACCGACGCTATCAAAGAGTTAAATTGAAATTAACCGAAGTTCAAAAATGACAAAATATCTAGCTGGCCGAGCTAAATATAGAGTTAACTAGTAGTTATCATTGTTTTCATCGACAAGATAGGACAGAGATAAGTAAATGATTTAAAGTTGTTTTGTCCAGTTGGCAAGAAGATCTCAGCGAGATAAAATAGGAGTTTTGCTTTAAATCTAATTGGCGAGAATTATGGATCACACTGAGATCAATAAGAATAAGAACCTAACAACAGTGATATCATGTCTATAAAGAGACAACTCAATTAATTATGAATTGGTGTGAGGAGAAAAAGAGGATGCTGAAGAGAAACTGATGAAGAGAAACTTTATACAGTACTGATCAACAAGCTGAGGAAAGAGCTAAAGAATTCTGTGGACACCGAGCAACAAAGCACAACATCATCGAGAAGAATGAAAGTGGAGCAAAGGTATAAATAGAGTTATATTGATCAGAATAGTTTTGTGAGATTATAATAGATCTGAAAATCTACAAGTATAAGTTGTATATGTGAACAGATCATACTATTTCAGTTTAACCATTGATTCAAAAAGTCTCTTAACCGAGCAGGATTTAAAGATCCTTTCTATATTGAGATACATCCAATGGAGTATCAAAAATTTTGATCATGAAGATAGCATGAGATGCCAGATACCTATTGATAGGCCAAGTGAGTGTTTGATTAAGGAAGGTAGCATAGAGATGCCCGATATCAAGTGAAAGACTAAAATTTTAAATCCTTTAACAAGGTTACACCTAACAGTGTGTTTTTAACCTTTAACAAGATTAGCTCTTCACCGAGATCACTTCAGAAGAGTGAAAATTTTGGGTTACCGTTCCCAAGTGGTTTTTCCCTTAACAAGGTTTCGACGTTACAAATCCATGTGTCAATGTGTTTATGAGTCATTACTTTAGTGTTTTTCATTACACTTGACTTAATTGGATCGATCGGTATAATCTAGATAATTTACTGTCTTTCGGTAAATTAACAGATTGCTATTTGCTAAATCCACAGTAGAAGGTTTTACATAGCATTTCAAGCAGTAGTAATTTGATATAAGTATTTGGAAGCATTCATATTATAGGACTGAAGATAACTAGAGGTATAATATTGTGGTACTAGTTTTAAGGGTTGATTATTGGAATATTTTTGAGGCCACTGATTCACCCCCCCCTCTCAGTTATTACTAACAATTGGTATCGGAGCTTGTGTGCTTAGAAAGGGAGTTTAACAACTCAAGAAAAAGATCACAAGATGAATAGACAAGATGTGCCCAAGTTGAATAAAGAAAACTTTGCATCATGGCAAAGAAGAATAAGACTCCACCTATCAGGTATTGGAAATGATATTGTTCAATACTTAGATACTAAATATGTGTTGCCTACAAGACCTCATACTCTTGAACAATTAAGAGTAAAGCATGAACATAACTACATGATGATAGAACTTGCATCATCACTCTTCGATGCTGAGTTTGAAGATGTCAAAACCTACACCTCTGCAAAGAAAATCTGGGATAAGTTGAAGCTTGTACATGGAGGAGATGCCAATGTACTCAAAGAAAAGGCAGAAATCCTAAGAGGGAAGTTTGATGACCTAAGAATGAAAGAAGAAGAAAACATTACTTAGTATAACTGTAGAATCAAAGAGGTAGTAAATGCTATCTGAGGAGTTGAAGGTGTACTTGAAGAGGAGACAATGGTAAGAAAAATGTTGAGAACCTTATTTCTTGTTTATTCTATTAGAGTTTCTGCTATTCAAGAAATGAGAGCAGTTGCAAACAATATAGTTACTCTAGATAGTCCGATTGGTAGACTAATTTCATTTGAGATGAATAAATTTGACAATGGTGTCTTACCATCCACAGAATCTGCATTCAAATCTTCTTTAAAGATAAGTAACTCAAATCATAGACATGCTATTAGAAATGATAGTGATGTTGGAGATTTGTCTTTGTGCAAATAATTAACTGTATGTTTTTCATTGATGACAACATATAATATACAGCAGGTATCCTATATGCAATTATCAATACAAATGTTTTGGTACTATGCATGTTTATTTCCATGGTGTATACATGTTCTAGATGCTATGTGCATTCACGCCGATTCAAATATGCAGTTACAGTTTTTGGAGTTGATTTGTTAAGAGCCGACGTAAATACAGTGTCACTTGAGTTGCGCCTATCTTCAGGATATGCGTGTTTGTATTAATGTTTAGTTATGAGTTAAAGATAATTATCCAAAGGTGCTAAACGTGTTTCAGTAGAATATTGATGATAGAGTTAATTTGGTGAAGCTGACTTTGTGAAGTGTCATGTCTATTCAGTTTGAGTTGTGCTGTCCTAACTTTGATTGCGTGCTTGGTTGAGCCAACAAGGAAGTTGATGAAATTTTTCCAAATACCATCGTGACCTTATCCTTGGTGAAAATACATATAGCAGTTATGTTATGTTCACTAAGTGTGAGAAATGAAGTGAAAAAGAAAAGACAGAGAAGAGTAGAAAGTCAGAAAGAATAAGTTGAAGATCTATGTGAAGAAACAAAAGTTGATTGAAGTCTAGTTTCAAGAGAAAAACCCATACATCTACTAAAATTCTAGAATTAGTCCATACAGATCTATGTGGACCCATGAGAATAAAGAGATAATATGGAGATAGGTATTTCATTCTCTTTGTTGATGATTTTTCTAGAATGATGAGAGTCATGTTTTTAAAAGATAAATCAGAAGCATTTAAGATTTTTAAATGGTATAAATCAATGGTAGAAAAACAAAGTGAAAAGAAATCAAAATTCTTAAGGTCAAATAGAGGAGGGGAATTTACTTCAGAAGAATTCACTGACTATTACAATGAGCATGGAATTAAGAGACAAGTTTCTACACCAAGGGCACCGCAGCAAAATGGAATTGTTGAGAGGAGAAACAGATCAATTGTTGATTGTGCAAGAACATTGATGATTGAGAACAACATCCATCAAAATTTCTGGAGGAAAGCTATCAGTATTGTTTTCTATACACTAAACAAAGTACAATTGAAGAAGGACACAAAGAAGACACCCTATGAGCTTTGGTATGGTCATACACCCAACGTAAGTTACTTCAGAATATTTGCTAGTCAATGTTATATATTGAAGGATGATAGAAATGGAAAACTTGACTGCAAAAGTGAAGAAGGTATCTTTCTAGGGTACTCAACCAAAAGAAAGGATTATAAATGTCTTAACAAGTCATCTAACAAAATCATTGAAAGTGAAAATGTGAAAATTGATGAATTTGCAGAAAAGAATGATAAGGAAAGCAAAAAGGAACCATAGAAATACAACAGGATTGTCTATACAGAACTTGACACTCTACCCAAGCAATAGTGTGTCGCTCCCAAGCATCTGAACATTGCACCTGAGCATCAGGCTGCAATTATCGACGATTAGGATAATACTCAAGATGATATTATGAACAATGGAGATGAAAATGAAGGTGAAGAAGATAATCAGAATGATGAACATAGAGATGAACCAAAACTTGCCAAGTATGTCAGAAGACATCATCCACAAAATCAAATCATAGGAGACAAGAAGGCTGGAACAAGAACAAGAAGTAAGTCACTTAACACTAGATGTTTACTTTGTGATTTTGAGCCTAAATTTGTTAACAATGCACTTGAGAATGAAGAATGGGTCAGTGTTATGAATGAAGAGATAAAACAGATTGAGAGAATAATACATGGACACTAGTACCAAGACCAGATGACAAGAATGCCATCGGTACCAAAAGGATATTCAGAAATAAGTTGAATGAGAATGGAGAAGTCACTACAAACAAAGCAAGATTAGTATGCAAGGGATATGCACAAGAAGAATGAATTGATTATGGTGAAACCTTTGCACCCGTCGCTAGACTAGAAGAAGTTAGAATCTTACTTTCTTATGTTGCATTTAAAGGATTCAAGGTATACCAAATGGATGTCAAATCTGCATTCCTAAATGGAATACTAGAAGAAGAGGTATACATTGAACAAATAGAAGGGTTTGTTGATCCAGACAAGAGAAACATGGTATGTAGACTATAAAAATCCTTGTATGGATTGAAAAAAGCACTGATAGCCTAGTATGAAAGGCTTCACTCATATCTCATCAACATAAAATTTGTTAGAACAAGTGAAAATATCAATCTGTACTTAAAAGAAGATACTGATGATAATATTATGATTGCTGAAATTTTTGTTGATGATATAATTTTTGGGGGAAATGAATTGTTATGCAAATCCTTTGTAAATGAAATGAGCAAGTAATTTTAAATGTCTATGTTTGGAGAGATCAAATTCTTTCTTGGTCTACAGATTCTTCAACAAGATGCAGGCATATACATCACTAAGTCCAAATACATCACTGAAGTACTAAAGATATTCAAGATGGAAGATTCCAAACCAGTTGGAATACCTATGGCTATTGGATGCAAGCTGACAAAAGAAGACAAGACAAATGAGGTAAATTAAACCTTATATAGATCAATGATTGACAAACTGATGTATGTTGTTCACACCATACCAGATATAGCACATGCAGTGGGGATAGTTGCAAGATTCTCTGCTAATCCCAAAGAATCACATATGAATGCTGTCAAAAGAATGTTGAGCTATATGAAGAACACCGAGGACTATCTCTTATGGTACAAAAGAGAAGGAAAATTTGAGCTACAAGTCTACACAGATGCTGCTTGGGATGGAAACATTGATGACTGAAAGAGAACAATTGGAGGAGCATTCTTCATGGGTGACAAACTTTTCACATGGATAAGCAAGAAGCAAGGATGCATCTCTTAGTCAACTATAGAAGTAGAGTATGTTTCTTTTGCTGCAAATTGATCTAATATTGCACGGATCAAATAATTACTAGAAGGTATGCATATGAAGATCCTTGAACTAGTAATTATCTATTGTGATAATACCAGTGCAATAAACATTTCTAAGAATCCAGTCATGCATGCTAAGACTAAGCATATTGCTATCAAGTATCACTATCTAAGAGAACAAGTGCAAGAAAAGGAAGTGACACTGGAATATGTTCAATCAAAGGAACAGTTAGCTGATATATTCACCAAGCCATTACTGAAGGATACTTTTGAGTACCTGAGATAGAGACTAGGGGTTCAACCCTTGTCTATCAGTCAGTAATCTGGCTAGGAGGTTGCATCAGCCTATACTAAACATGAAGATCAGTCATGTTGATGCAAACACTGAGATGGAAAACAATAGATACATCTATACATTACAAGGTACATATATCCACCGAAAATCATAACATTATATTGCTGATGGATAGGAAATTCAAGGAATATATTATGCAAAGGGATGGAACATGATATAGGTGATAAAATAAAGAGAAGTATTTTTGTTTGGCATTGTTGTCAAAGGGTGAGATGATCTTCTAATTATCATAAAGGAAAAGGGAGAGATGTTCTCATTATCATAAGGGAGAAATCTGCTTTATCATACAAAGGGAGAGATGATCTCATTATCAAAAGGAGAGATGAGTCCTTATCACATAAAGGAGAGATATGATAAAGAGAAAACATTATATCATTATCCATGAAGAGAAGTTCCTAAGAATCAGAAGGAAGAAGTTAATCAATATTCTAAGGGAGAGAAATTGATTACATATGAAATATCCATCCAAGGGAGAGAAGTAACAAAGGGAGAAAGTTTAGACAAAGAGAAAGATTGCTGTCAAAGGAAAAAGAGATTATCAAGAAGAGGAACAGTCAAGGCAAAGCACATATCAGAACAAAGATATTAGATGATACATCTATCCATTGAAGGGATTAAAGATTGAAGACAACCACTCTACAAGAAACAAATCTAAGCTATTTTTGAGCTTACCGAGAGCTCAACATTTGTAATAGTTACATTAGAAAAGCTTAATGAAACTATATATTTCATATTGTATTAGTAATAGTATAGTATGATAATGTAGTATGTTTCCATCAATGCAAAAGGGAGAGATTGATGACATGTAACTGATTGAATGTTTGAAGATGTTAAGCTGATAACCAGAATGCAGAAGGATAATGCAAGACATTAAATAAGTTAATGGATTGTATTTTCATTGATGTCAACTTGATATAATCTAATCGGTTATAGTCAAAGTGTCAAATACTTCAGAGAATCAAAGAGAAACTGATTATGCTTTCTGTAATGCATAAAAGACAAATATTCACAATGTGACTACAAACATCGACAGTTAGTGGAAACCAGAAAATAGAGATCACCGACAGTCAAGTCACAATGATGCCCGAGCAAAAAAACCGATTTGCATTACCGATGAGCAGAATCACAAGCATACCTGATGGCTAGAAACATAGTTTAAACTGACGGAGAAGCCCGAGGGAACTGGAGTGTTGACCGATGCTATCAAAGAGTTAAACCAAAATTAACTAAATTTCAAAAATGACAATATCTAGCTGGAAGAGCTAAATATAGAGTTAACTCATAGTTATCATTGTTTTCATTGACAAGATAAGCCAGAGATAAGTAATTGTTTTAAAGCTATTTTGTCAAGTTGGCAAGAAGATCTCAGCGAGATAAAAAAAGAGTTTTTCTTTAAATCTAATTGGTGAGAATTGTGGATCACGCAAAGATCAAGAAGATCAAGAACATAACAATGGTGATATCATGTCTATAAAGAGACAACTCAATTCAATGTGAATTGGTGTGGGGAGAAAAAGAGGATGCTGAAGAGAAACTTCATATAGTGCTGATCAACAAGCTAAGGAGTTTTTCAGACACCGAGCAATAAAGAACAACATCACCGAGAAGAATCAAAGTGGAGCAAAGATATAAACAGATTTATATTGATCAGAATAGTTTTGTGAGATTACAATAGATCTGAAAATATGCAAGTATAAGTTGTATATGTGAACAGATCATACTGTTTCAGTTTAACCATTGATTTAGAAATTCTCTTAACTGAGTGGGATTTAAAGATCCTTTCTATATTGAGATACATCCAATGGAGTATCAAAAAGTTTGATCATGAAGATAGCATGAGATGCCAGATACCTATTGATAGGACAAGTGAGTGTTTGATCAAGGAAGGTAGCATAGAGATGCCCGATATCAAGTGATAGACTAAAATTTTAAATGCTCTAACAAGGTCACACCTAACAGTGTGTTTGTAACCTTTAACATGGTTGGCTTTTCACCAAGCTCACTTTAGAAGAGTGAAAATTTTGGGTTACTGGTCCCAAGTGGTTTTTCTGTTAACAAGGTTTCCACATTAAAATACATGTTTCAATGTGTTTATGAGTCATTAATTTAGTGTTTTTCATTACACTTAACTTAATTGGATTGATTGGTATACTCTAGATAATTTACTATCTTTCAGTAAATTAACAGACTATTATTCGGTAAATCTACATTAGAAGGTTTTACAAAGCATTCTGAGCAGTAGTAATTTGATATAAGTATTTGGAGGCATTCATCTTATAGGACTGAAGATAACTAGAGGTATAATATTGTAGTACTAAGTTTTAAGGGTTGATTATTGGAATATTTTTGAGGCCACTTATTCACCCCCCCTCTCAGTTATTACTAACAAAGACATCATGCCTTAAGATTAGCTCGATATCCCCTTAAGACATCCACTTAAGACATTGTTTCTTAAGACATCCCCTTAAGACTAGATTCGTATCCCCTTAAACTATCCACTTAAGACATCGTTCCTTAAGACATCCCCTTAATACTAGCTTCATATCCCCTTAAGACATCCACTTAAGACATTGTGCATTAAGATATAATTTTAAGACTAGTTTCATATCCCCTTAGTACATCCACTTAAGACATCGTTCCTTAAGACATCCCCTTAAGACTAGGTTCATATCCCCTTAATAAATCCACTTAAGACACCACGCCTTAAGACATCCCCTTATGTGTCACTTATATTTCTTTTAAACATGCTTATGTGTCACTTATATTACTTTTAAATATGTCATTACTTATATTGCTTACTTATATACATATATTGTATATAAGTCACTTATATTGCTTACTTATGTGTCACTTATATTTCTTTTATTGCTTACTTATGTGTCAATTATATTTATTTTAAATATGTCGTTGCTTATAGTGTGTTACTTATGTGTTACATATGTGACACCTATGTGTTACATATGTGTTACTTATGTATTACATATGTCATTACTTATTGCTTATGTGTTACTTATATTGCTTACATGTGTTACTTATATGCCTTACATGTGTTACTTATGTGAACTTATATGCCTATGTGTCACTTATATTGTTACTTATTTCTTATATTGCTTACATGTGTTACTTATTGGTTACATATGTTACTTATATACCTTACATGTGTTACCTAGTTTAGATACATTGGTTATATATATTGAATTAACGTTGAAATGAATATACATTGATCTTAAATATGAATGTCATTGATTGTACGATTAGTAAATCAATATTTAAATTACTTATATATGTCACTTGTTTAAATATAAATATGTCATCTTAATACATGATAAATCAAGCTTTTTAAAATGAGTCCATGTAAATCTCTATATCTAAACACATGTATCAAATATCAAATAGATAAATGTCCACAACATAGAAATGTATCTACAATGTATCTAGAAATGTATCAACAAAATAGAAATGTTTCAAATAGATCAATGTCCACAACATAATAGATAAATGTCAACATAGAAATGTATCAATAATGTAGATCTAGAAATGTATCTATCACAACATAGAAATACATATCAAATAGTCAATATCCACAACATAGAAATGTAGATCCACAACATAGAAACTCTAACTCAAGATGCCCTCACCACCTAGTCCCTCATCCAATCCTCCACCTACTCAAGGGGTCTATTATAATACACAGATTCTATGTTAGAATATTTTCTCTAATTTTTATGCACCAAATTTGCACCTTATCAAACTCTAAAGTTTGATAATCTGGCATAACATGGGATTCACTTTTGCATGTGGGATATGCAACTTGAAATGAAACCTCAAGATTCTAGGTCAGTTCCTATTGGATAATCATCTATTTGACTTGAAATTTAAACTAAACATTAGAAGGAAAATGGATAGAAAGATTGCAGAAAAGAACTGAACAACAACAATAAAAAGAAGAAAACTCTATCCTACTAGATGATACACCAAACTATCATGAAACATAACTTTAAATGACCAAGTGTTGGCTTGATATTATCTAACTTAATGGAAAGTACAAACTTCCTGTATAGGCTTTCAGAAATATTTCAGACTAGGGTCTGGAATGAAACTATTAAGGAAAAGAAACTCTCACTTAATTAGCCTTCAAAGCATAAACACATACTACAACCTACAAATAGACATACACTCTAGAAAATGGGTACTTAAATGAGACAAAACAATCAGGAATGTTAATATTCACAAGACTACTTTCATCAATCACTTATGCGATACTCAGAGATGTAGAAAAGGAAAAGAAGACTAAACAACTCAAATAATATCTTTCTCCAAAACTCAGTCACTGTATATTGTATTTCAAAGTATGAGTTACAAAAATATGCCAAAATACCTCAAGGACATCAAACTGCCACAAAAATTCTCCTTTGCATAATCAGAAATAACTCCAAATATGAAGTTATTACAAGTATCTATGTTTAAAGATGAAACATCTATATGAAAATAACACCTAAAACCTTGGGGTCAGATTCAACAAGAAAAGCTATATATGAGGTCCTTAAAAGTCTCCAAAAGAACATGGGATAAAGAAAAGGTCAAGCCACCTATCCCTTTTAGCATTAAGGTCCCTTAAAATTCTCCAACTCCCCAAAACAATCTAAACTACATAACCACCAAGACTCAGGGTTACAAAATATCACCTGCATCATGATATGCAGAGCCACCTCCACAAAAACTCTCTACACTATTTGAATAATCAAATAACACCTGTTCCAACGATCATCCCTGGTGCAAATATATCATCAATGACCCAAATCACAATCTTAAAATTAACTTTAAAACACCATCGTCGATCTCTCTAAAAATCACCCACGAGCCAATGGCCCCACATGACCTTCGCAGAGCTCACATTGACAGATGTCACCTAGGTGCGATGCCTCAAAGGATAAACAACTCGTATCTTATGATTGAGGGAAAGTGCCAGCCATACAATTAAAAAGATCTTGTTGCACTTTAACTTCCTTTAGGCTTCGAAAAACAATGTCCCCACAATTTGATAGGAAAAAGTGTCAACATGATGCGATGCCTCAAAGATTAACTCTAAAACAAATTTTCTTCAAGGAAATATGACAATCATCTGATGAACTACGATCTGATGAACTATGATATGATAGCGCTTTAACTCCCTTAAGAGCCTTGGACCCATAATCTGAGATGACCGCATGTCTCCTTGTCGCAATGCCTTGAATAGTTTTGTTCGTGCATCTTCTATTTGTGGGAAAGCGACAGACGTCAGATTAATAGTAACTTAACTATGATATATATGCCCTAAGATTTCCCGCATGTCCCACTTTATCCATGTGTCCTTTAGGCACAATCCCATGATGAAATATAACACATGTTTTTAATTATAACAACATCACGCCAGTAATCAGATCAAATAAGATCTAAATATCCATTTCCTTTCTTTTGCCTTCAAAACAGATGGTCCCACAACCCAAGATAGCCACATGTCATATGGTCGCAATGATGCAAAGAATATTGAGCTGGTCATCTAACATTCACGACATCATGACAACCGTTGGATTAATTCCCTTTTGCTCAACTACTGACCTCACCTTCCACTATAGGCCTAGCTCACCAAGGACACATGTCACTCTGTCACAATGCCTTGAAGATTTTTGTTCCTGCATATTTTGTTTGTGGGAAAGTGATGACCGTAGAATTAAATTATATCTGTCTAACTTTAAACTCACTATAATCCAAAAGGAGATGGGCCCAATGAGCTCAGAAAGGACACATGTTGCAACATCACAATGCCTTAATGGATAAAGAGACTACATCTTGTGATTAAGGCTTTACGCCCGTCATTGGATAAAAAATAACTTGCTCGCCGCTTGGGAGAAAATAAATCCTGCGGGAACATAGGAAATATGAATTAGGAAAAATTAAGACTGATCTCGGTAGGCTTATGAAACATTAAAGACTTGGCCCCATTTGATGAATTAAGACCCATGGGACAAAATGACTTAAGTGATCGAGAAAAAGTAGCATCATTTTATAACATGCACAAAAGACTTAGGGTTGAAACATGAAATGGATTAAGGGTTTGGAAATAAAGATAATTAGGGATTAAGAACCAGGTTTAAAACATTATATTAAATATGATCAGGACCTCAGAGCCATGGAAAAATTTATAGTCCTAAAAACATGCTCTTACTAATGCCTCATGGGATATTGACACTATGCAATCACAAGCTGGGCTCAACCCTTGTGGGAGCCACATTTACCCCACTTGTTAACCAAAAATCATAGGATATGAAATTTTGTGTAACATTTTTGGTGAATTTTGTTGTATTTCTACCTGCTAGACACAAAACCTAGTACTTGTAGCTATCCATTTGGCACAAGAGTCAGTAAAACATGATAGAAACATAAAAACCTTCTTGAGAAATAGAAAGTTTGAAAATTGACCAATGTGGGATACCAACTGGGTGCAGATTTATGGCTTATGGTGTGGGACAACTCCCCTATCATTATTGATAGGTGTGTATCCCAAATGGTATTAGATATTGATGTTCTCCTTAGGCATTCAAAGCATAGGACTATAGGACAACAACCTGAGACTTTGGAAAAACTACAACATGTGTTGAAAAAAACTTAGGGAAAACTGAAAACCAAAACATAGTGCAAAAATACTTTATTTAGCAAAACTAACTTAATTACAAAGTAGGATATAACTCAAAACAAGGTTTCAGGTGAAAATCATTGAATGGTATTGGCAAGCTTTCTCCTTCAAGTGTTGACATCTGAAAAACATTACCAAAATGAATCAAAGTTAGTATGCTTACCCGGTCTGCTCTTGAGATCATCTTACTTGAGTACTATGTCTCCAAACTTAAAGTTTCTTGATCTTTCCCTTTTATCAAAACTCCTCTTGATTTTCATCTTCTAAAACTCCATAGTCTACATTGCTTTGCATCTACTCTTCTCCAACTCCATAAGCTGAGCATAACATACTTGCAAAGGGTCTCCTTCCTAAAAAAGAACAAGTTGACTAGCAAGGTCCAAAGCTGGTAACTCAGTTGAAATAGATAAACAAGATTATTTACCATAGAATATAATGTAAGGTGAATTCCCAACCATCTTCTTAGGAGTAATTCTGTCCAGCCAAAGGGAAAACTTCTAATTAGATTGCCAATCCCGCTGATTTTCTTGCAAAGTCCTCTTGACTATTCAGATTATATTCTTATTGGTGGACTCTGCCAATCCATTTCCCTGAGGATAGTAATTTGAGCTAGTGCTAAGATATATACAATGTTTAATTGCCCAATCAGTCACCCTCAATCATATGAAAGCAAGTGCATCATTAGATATTATGGAATCTGGAATTCCAAATCTATAAATAATATCATCATAAAAGTTTAAAATAGCAGTGGAAAAAATTTATTAGCCTCTTTTAATGTTGTTTATTATGTCCAACGAGTGAAATAATCAGTTGCAGTGATTATCCACTTATGTCCTGCACTAGATGGGGGGTTTATTGGATTGATGAAGTCAATTCCTCATTTCACAAATGGTTGCTCGGTCCTGATTGGATTCAAAGGTAAAGTTGGCAGCCTCTCCTTTCCTACAAGCATGACACATTTCATGTATTTATTGACATATACATGGCTATCCTTGAAAATATATGGCCAACAATAGCCAACCCTCATGATTTTGAAAGAAATGGTCCTAGGAGAGAAATGACCCCCTGAAGGTCCATCATGAAATTGACGGGGAGCTCCTCTCCTAGATCTTTCTCGCTCTCTCCAAGACCTTCTCTTGGTCTTCTTTAGGGTCTCTATCACTACCCTAACTAGATGATACCTCTTTGATCCTCTAACACACTAGGATCTCTCCAACAACTTCAAACTCTTCACCAAACCCTTCTCCATAACCTCTCACATCCATGGCTTGCTCTGACCTTCTACTTTTCCAATAGTTTTATCTTCTTGTGGATTGGATTGTTGAATTCTCTTTGGTCTATTCCAACTCCTATGGATCCAAATTGGTGGATCTTTCACCCAATTTCCAATCGGGTTCTAAGTTTCTAGTCTTTTAGGCCTTGTAGCCTTTTTTTAGGCCTATTAGCCCTCCTAAACACTAAAAATATGGATTTTCTCTTAAAATCCCTTAACACCCCTGGAATATAAATACATATTCCTTGTGGGTTTTTCTTGGGCTTAGCGATTTTCTAGGTCTAAGCTTCCCACACTGTCCGTACAGTGGATTTTCACCAAACCCCTAAAATCAAGGGTTTCTAGGGCATGAACACTAGTCTGGTTTCTTTATCTTCTTTAGCTGATCTAATGAGCTCCTCTAAACTTCTCCTTCCACCATTAGGTCTGTAATTCATGCCCCTACACTCCTCTGACATTGATTTTCACATACCAATAACCCTAGCCAGAATAACTAGTACTTGCCTAGGGCCTAAATGTTCTCTTGCCTCCCCTGCACACATACTCCACACACTATATCTACAATTTATATACAATTCTTTAATGGATTCCAAGTGGTCATGGGATTTTGAACCACGGGAATGCCAAGAAAAGCCATTTTCTACATGACTGGTCCAAAACTGGACAATGAACTAACAAAAACAAAAAAGATTTACAAAAAGCTAACAAGAATGAACAAAAGACTAATACAATGCCACAAATATTTAATAAATCACATATTAAACACTCCCCATGCTTTCATTCAATCCATTCAATCCATAAAAGTGTTGGATGATGTCTCTATATGCTAATTACAGTGTTAATTTCTCCTTCTCAATAACCAGTCCATACAAAATGAAATCTAACTGGCATTTTAGGGTTTTTGTCACCTTATATACTCTCATCCAAAATTCTTGGACCCTATGGTTAGGATTTGGGCATCATAAAAGCCGATTCCTAAAATCTAGGAAATGTTGTCATGACAACTTTGCAAAGTTGCAAAAGTTGTCATGACAACTTTGACAACTTTTGTCAAAATGATAATCTATCAACTTCAATAGCCCTATTTGGTTTCAAAAATTACCAAATGACCCTAAAATACTTGAAAACATTAAAATCTCCCCATTTTGGAGTTTTGGTAAACTCTTTGACCTTTTGGTTGACTTCTAGGTTCTAGACCCCTAGAATCAACTTGATTCCACAACTCACAAACCCTAATCTCTCCTAGAACTAAATCACACCTTAAACACACATGGGAATTTATAACATAGTCCTTATTCAAAGATGGTTGGCCAAACCATCCTACAATCCAAAATGACTAAAGATCTTTCAAAAGACCTTAGGGTGCTCCTGCACCAGAAATTCATACAAAACTTCTGCAATTTGTTTTTAATCAATACCCCTGAGAAGGACACCACTATGATCCTTTCTCTAAAGAACATCATTAATTAACATAAAAGGTATACTACAGCCTATAATACCTTCTCTTTGTTGAATCCAAGCTTGTAGGACACACACTTGTCTTCAAAAAGTGAACCATATCCTGCAAATAGCTTTCTGCCATGGTATTTTCCTTCGTTACATGTATAACCAAAGATAAATCAATTTGTTCTCGATATTCTAAAGCCTCATCACCAGTCATCTATTCACAAATTCCTTTATCCCTAACGAGATTAGTAACTTGTATGTCCACATCATCTTCCATGACCCTTGTTATCCAATTGACTCTTTTCTCATTTAAGTCTCTACTAACCAAAAAATCTTTGACACTTGGGTGAGTTAGTTTCAAATGCACCTTATTATGAGTCAATACGTGCTTGAATTCTTAAGGATTTTCACAATAGCAAGGACATGATTTCCACAAAGTTGTACCTTTTCTCACACTGCTCTAAACCTTTACTTAAAAAGGCAATAGGCTATTCTAACCCTTCTAAGTTTTGTTGGACCAGTAATGCGGAAATAACTTCAAACCCTCCATATGCATATAGAATAAAATCCTTGTTGAAGTCAAGATTTTTTAAGGAAGGAGTTGTTGTCAAAGCCTCCTTAATGGCTTGGAAATTGTTCTTCCCTTCTCTGCTCCAACTGAAAACTGCATTTTTGCTCAACATAGCTATTAGAGGCCTCAAAAGATCAACAATATTAGTCAAAAATGTCTAACAAAATTAATTATACCTATGAAGGATTGCAACCCCTTCTTATGGTGTAGTAAGGGTAAATCTAATATGGTTGCAACTCTTTCAGGATCCACTGTGATACCTTGTTTAGAAACAATATACCCCAAAAACTTACCTTCATGCACCACAAACACACATTTCTTGGGGTTAAGAGATTCCAAACTCTCTACACCCCTCAAAGATTTTACTTAAGTGATTAACATGATCATCTACATGTTTAGAAGAAAGAGTAATGTCATCAAGATATACCAACACAAATTTATGCATAAGATTGCTGAAAGCCATATCCATAGATTTCTAGAAAGTTGCACCTGCATTGGATAAACCAAAAGGTGCCTTTTGATAGGCCATGGTTCCCCATTTAGTTTAAAATTCAATTTTAAACTGATCTTCTTTATTAACCAAGATTTAGTTATATCGTGAATAACCATCTAGTTGTGAGAAACGTTAAGAACTAGAAACACGTTGCAGAATTTGTCCCATGGATGGCAAAGGGTGGTGATCTTTCAAGGATTCTCTATTAAGGTCTCTAAAATCAACACACAACCGCAATTCCCCATTCTTGTTCCTTATAGGAATGAGGTTAGATACCCAACTAGTATGCTTAATGGGATATATAATGCCACTTTCAATCAATTTGAGAACTTCCTTATGCATGAGAGGTTCTAGCTTGGGGTTAACAGGCCTCTTCTTTTGCCTTTTGTCTTTGCATTGGTTTCTAATTCTATGGTATGTTGAGAAAGTGTTGGATTAAAATCTTTCAAATCCTCATATTCAAAGAAAGGTTATCACTAAATTCTTGAAACAACTGAATATAAGACTATTTATCTGAATCCATGCTTACTTTTACAAATTCCAAACTCTTACGTGGTTCTATCTCCAAATCAACATAATGTTCTTGTTGGACCAACGGGCTTGTTTTGTTCTTTCTTTCTTGATCATCTATTTTGAATATTGTTTCCAAGGTCACTAGACCTTTAGGCAACTTATTGGACTTAAGCTGCACCACTTGATCATCATAATTTTTCTTCAACCTATCTTGATTAGATAGTGAAAACACGTCATCTTCATGAAGAAATTGTAGAACCTATTCATCACTTTCAAACACTTGCCAATTGACATTATTATCAATAATTGAAGGCCTAACAATAAATTTAATATTTTTTTGGTCACAGCCTTTTGAAATGCTATTGGGAATGTCAAATTGAGCTCTAATGGCAACTAAGCTATTAGCATGTTGATTCAACTTCCTAGGAATTGCAATTTTATTAAAAGCATGAAAATATTCAATTGCATCACATACCCTATGCTTATAGGCTTTCAAAGCATCATTCTTAACAAAATTGATTCCCCTTACCTAATTAACAACCAATTCACTATCACCATGAACTTTTGGAGCCTTAATACCTCTTTTTCTAGCCCAATCCAACCCATTGATCAAACTCTCATACTCAACAATGTTGTTAGTACAAGAAATCTAAATCTGAATTTCTCACCTTTAGGAGAGACCAAAATTGCACCACCAGCACCAACACCATCTTTTCTTCTAGCACCATCAAAGAACACTTCCCAAACCTCATTTTGTTGTTCTAAAACTTCACTAGTTGCCTTAAAAAGATTTGGCATTGTCAAACCAACTTCTTGAAACGTGTAGTTCCCTAAACCAGCATCTAGAACAACACTAGCCTCAACTTCTAAAGAATTCTCTACTATCCACTCATCTAGTAGGATATCTAGAATTCTCTCTGTTTGGGTAATTGTTTTATTAATGGCGGAAACATCATTATCATCAAATGCAAGGCAGTTTGCATTTATGGCATTGGGTACATAGGGATCTATATGGTCCTTTGCTAACAACTCAGACTTAATGATTACTTTGGTTCCATTTCTAGTGCAGAATAGTATATGAGACCAATCAAATGAAAGATACCCTCTTATCTTGGTTGTGAATTCTCTTGATAAATATAAGGCAAAATATGGAGGAAGATAAATAATATAGATATCTTGAAGAATAGAGAAGTTAGGACTAGCATGGAGGGTAAAAATTGCATCCTTGATCAAACATATTGTATTAACTGATGAACTATCAAGATACACTACTCCCTTTGTAAAAGTCTCATATTTTAGTCCTAACTAGTCAGCTATCTTCTTGGGCATGACTGAGCTTGTGGCTCCACTATCCACCATGTACAATTTTGTACTAGATTGTTTCCAATTATTAATGACACATAAATAGGATGTGGTTTCACATTCTTACCTTGAATAGTACCCTTTTCATTACTGTTGTTTTGAACTTTCTTCTCTTGATCATCATTGACCAACACAGCCTTACCAACATCATCAATGGACTGTCACATAACTCCTTCTTCAAAAAAATCTTTCTTTAATATCTTTGGTTATCTCAGAATGGTCAAAGAATCTCACATAGTCATTGTGACATTCATCTTCTTCATGTTGTCCACAATATTAAAAGGTACTTTTGTATGTACCTTCTAGTGTTTTTTTTCTATAATAGGGTCTGCATCCTTGTGGAAATGAATTTCCTTCATTGGAATGGTAGGAGGTCTTTTAAATATGTTTATAGTTGGTGTAAATGATGGCTCTACAGTTGCACCAATCTTTCCTTTCTCTGTTGTTTGCTCCATTTCTAGAGCTCTTTTATTAGCTCAGGTATTGATTGCAATTGAAGATTCACCATTTACACCATAAAAATATTCTCCTTGCCAATTAAGGAATACAATTTCATTAGGTTGCACATCTTTTTGTGGCTTAGATACACTATAAGATGCATCTGGTTGTGCGTTTGATGTGTTTTGTACAATGAGTGCTTGGTTAGTCACCCTATTAGAGCACGTAGCTTGGTTATGTGCTTGATTGTAGGCATAACACCATTCATACTCTATTGCTAGGTTATTTTGTGTAGGTCCTAGATCTTTAACAGTACTGACCAAGGCAAGATTATATGTTTGAAATGGCCTCAGATTAACATTTTTCTTGCTACCTTTGTAACCACCTTGGTAAGGCTTCATGTTGCTTTGGTATGGTTGACCCTAACCATGTTGCTGCATATTGTTTTTTTCTTGATGAGGCCTTGGATTTTGAAATTTCTACTTCTTGAGGATAGTCAACTCATTACCAAATATTTTTAGAATCCCTTTGATTTCTTGTAAATCATTTGTTTGGGCTGAAACACCATTTGTAGGAGCTTCTTGTTGTAAATTTAGGGTTGGTAGTGTTGGTACTACTGGTATCACTGCCAGTGGAATTTCTTGTAATGGCACCATAGGTTGAAGAATCGGTGCTACAGGAAAAATAAGCACGAGCGGCCTTGGGGCTATTTTCCCATCCTGTATCATATTATTCTCTGCTCTAATATCCAGTTGATAGGATATAGGAAGCGTGTTACCTCCCAATGTCTGAATCATGACAAAAATGTTTCTATTGAATGCCCTTAAGTAATACAATAATGCATGCTCAGTTGTAGGCCTTACTGCTACAGGAAATCACTCCCAAGTTTTTTGGAATCTAAAATTGAAATCTGAAACTTGTTCATGTGGTGCTCTTTGAAAAGTAGATAAATGTTGTACCAATGATAAATGATCTGAATTATCTTTAAAGAAATCACACAAGGCTTCCCCAAGCTGATCCCAACTGGTAATTTTTCTTGCCGTCAACCTTCTATACCACTCAAGTGTTTTCCCTCTAAAAGAGGTCTCTAATAATCTTACTGCCACATTACCCTCCGTGACATGATGTAGAGCACATAAATTTTCTATGTCTTGTATATGATCAATAGGAGTAACTTGATTCTCCCCAGAAAAGTATGACAAACTTTTGAGAGCAGCCACTGGTATAGCATCATGTTGTGCTATATTTATGGGACTACCTTGGTTAAAGGCAACAACAATTTGAGCCATTGGGGCCTAAGGAACTGACCTCTTTGGTAACTGAAAAAGAGAAGCTCTAAAACTTGATTTTTTTATTGTAATAACTCTTGCAATAGGAGGTGTTGACCTTTTTCTTCTGGTAACAACAAGAGTCTCTTGAACTCTTTCTGCTTCTCTTTGTCCTCTCCTAGGTGGAGATAGCTCCCTGTACTAAAAATCTCTGGAGCTTCTTGTTTGTATCCTTCTCATAAAAACCTATCAGCACTGGAACTACTAATTCTTCACCAATGGAGTCACAAGATATGTTTCAAAACCACCTCTTACAGGTGTTTATTATGATGTCAACATAACATAATCAACATAACTTTAAAAATAAACTTCTCTTGGAGTCCCACCGGGCATGCCAAAACTATTATGCACCAAATTTGCACCCTATCAAACTCTAAAGTTTGATAATCTAGCATAACATGGGATCCACTTCTCCATGTGGGATATGCAACTTGAAATGAAACCTCCATATTCTAGGCCAGTTCCTATTGGATAGTCACCTATTTGAATTGAAATTTAAACTAAACCTTGGAAGAAAAGGGATAGAAAGATTGTAGAAAAGAACTAAACAACAACAATAAAAAGATGAAAACTCTATCCTACTAGGTGATACACCGAATTGTCATGAAACATAACTTTAAATGACCAAGTTTTGGATTGATATTATCTAACTTAATGGAAAGTACAAACTTCCTATATAGGCTTGCAAAAATATTTCATAGTAGGGTCTGGAATGAAACTATTAAGGAAAAGAAGCTCTCACTTAATTAGCCTTCAAAGCATAAACACATAGTACAACCTACAAACAGACATACACTCCATCAAATGGGTACTTAAATAAGATAAAATAATCAAGAATGATAATATTCACAAGACTAATTTCATCAATCACTTATGTTGTACTCAAAGATTCAAAAAAGGATAAGAAGACTAAACAACTCAAATAATATCTTGCTCCAAAACATAGTCATTGTATATTATATTTAAAAGTATGAGTTATAGAAATATGCCAAAATACCTCAATGACATAAAACTGCCACAAAAAAGTCTCCTTTTCATAATCAGAACTAACTCCAAAAATGAATTTATTACAAGTATTTATGTTTCAACATGAAACATCTCCATGAAATAGCACCTGAAACTAGGGGTCATATTCAACAAGAAAAGCTATATCTAATGTCCTTAAAAGTATCAAAAAGAACATGGGATAAAGAAAAGTTCAAGCCACCTATCCCTTTCAGCATTAAGGTCCCTCAAAATGCTCCAACTCCCCAAAACAATCTAAACTGCATAACCACTAAGACTTAGGGTTACAAAATATCTCTTGCATCATGATACGCAGAGCCACCTCCACAAAAAATCTTTGCACTATTTGAATAATCAAATAACACTTGTTCCAACAGTCATCCTTGGTGTGAAAACCTCATCAATGACCCAGATCACAATCTTAAAATTAACTTTAAAATACCATCGTTGATCTCTTGAAAATCACTCGTGAGCCAACGACCCCACGTGACCTTCGCTGACCTCACCTTGACAGATGTCACCTAGGTGTGATGCCTCAAAGGATAAACAATATGTACCTTCTGATTGAAGGAAAGTGCCAACCATACAATTAAAAAACTCTTTTCTGCACTTTAACTTCCTTTAGGCTTCAAAAAATTATGGCCCCACAATCTGAATAGGACAAGTGTCAACACAGCATGATGCCTCAAAGATTAACTCTCGAACAACTTTTCTTCAAGGTAATACAACAACCGTTCGATGAAATATGATCTGAAAACACTTCAACTCCCTTCAAATTCCTGGAACCACAATTTGAGATGAACACATGTCACCTTGTCACAATGCCTTGAATAGTATTGTTCGTACATCTTCTGTTTGCTGGAAAGCGATGATTGTAAGATCAAAAGTACCTTAACTATGATCTATCTTCCCTAAGCTTTCTCACAGGTCCCACTTTATCCATGTGTCCTTTAGGCACAATCCCGCGATGAAATATAACACATGTTTTGAATTATAAGGACATCACGACAGCCATCAGATCAAATCAGATTTGAGTGTCCATTTCCTTTCTTTAGCCTTCAAAAAAAATGGTCCCACAACCTAGGATAGCCACGTGTCATATGGTCGCAATGTTGCAAAGAATCTTGAGTTGATCATCTAATGTTCATGGCATCATGACAACCATTGGATTGATTCCATTTTTTTCAACTACTCATCTCACCTTCCACTATAGACCTAGCCTACCAAGGACACCTGTCACTGTGTCACACTGCCTTGAAGATTTTTGTTCGTGCATCTTCTATTTGTGGGAAAGCGATGACCGCATGATAAAATTAGATCTGTCTGACTTTAAACTCACTACAAGACAAAAGGAGATGGACCCCATGATCTCAGAAAGGACACGTGTTGCAACATTGTAATTCCTTGATGGATAAAGAGACTGCATCTTGTGATTAAGGCTTTACACCTGTCGTTGGATGAAAAAGAACTTTCTCGCTGCTTGGGAGAAAATAAAGGTCGCGGGAACATAAGAAATATGAGTTAGGAAAAATTAAGACGGATCCTGCTAGGCTTAGGAAACATTAAAGACTTGGCCCCATTCGATGACTTAAGGCCCATGGGAAAAAATGACTTGAGTGACTCGGAAAAGGTAATATCATTTTATAACATGCACAAAAGACTTAGGGTTGAAACATGAAATGGATTAAGGGTTTGGAAACAAAGACATTTAGGGCTTAAGATCCAGGTTTAAAACATTGTATTAAACATGATCAGGACCTCGCAGCCATGGAAAAAATTTATAGTCCTAACAACATGCTCTTACTAATGCTTCATGGGATATTGACACTATGCAATCACAAGCTGGGATCAACCCTTGTGGGAGCCACATTTACCCTGCTTGTTAACCAGAAAGCGTAGGATATAAAATTTTGGGTAACACTCACAAGAACATTTATATTTAATTTTGAAATAGACATTTAAACATGAAAATAATTAAAACATGCACCTATGTATCCTGATGAATCGGATCACCAGGTGCCTGTAAATCCCTGTATGTGGCAGACATCATAATCTCCAGTACAATATAAATATACATACATACATACATACATATATATATATATATGTATGTATGTATGTATGTATGTATGTATGTGTATATATACATACATACATACATACATACATACATATATATGTATGTGTGTGTGTATGTATTATATATTTAGTTGCAAGCTCTACAATTATTTAATGAAAATCAAAATTTGGTTTCTTACCCGATCTCTCTGCTGGAATGCACATTCAATGTCTGATAACTCAAAAGAATTTAAGGATGTTGCATCAATACCATCATTCATAAGAAGAGACGAGAACCCAATCTGAAAAAATACATGAGGTGTCTTCTTTGGAGGTGCAGGATCAACCACAATCTACCATGGAGGTATAGGACTTATCATTATGTCCTCCTATTTGAAAGTGCCTGCCTATGCATCTACATGTCCCTGGTTGCTAGCAGTGGAGGATCTCCCAACCACTCATCAAATGAACACAGACATATCACTCGGAGAGACCCCATGCAATATAGAAATCTCCTTATGAGCATCAAGGATATCACTCACTAACATGTAGCTCATCATGCATAGACAATCCTCAGGCTCTTGTGTTATATCATTAGGTACGGGGAACTGGTAATGGATATAAGGATCATAAAAAGGATCTAACTGATCAAATCTTGGGCTTGTACAAGATTGTAACATGTACCTACCCACATGATCAGATGAAAATTGGTCAACCTGATTCATGATGGAGGCAATGCTAGAGTACATATCTAGGCACACCTCCTCAGTCGTAGACTCTCCAACTCTAGTGTGGGCCTCCAAATCTTTTGGAAGAACCAAAATGTTTTGAACCAAAAATACCTCTTACTAGGGGGCTATGGTACATTAGGTCATCTAACCTTATCTAAAAATCTTCCCCATCCCTGACCTGCATGTCATGGAAAGTCTATGTAATCACCATCATACCCTAAATGGAACTCTGCATACAATTGTTTGCAGAAATAGAGTGGCACCTCATACTTTTGTGGCCACATATGATGAGTCACCAACCATCTAGGATAAATGAAGGGGGCCACAACATCATCATTACACTTCATCACTCTATAAGCTCTCACAACTTTCTTATCTAGATATTCAGGTCTAAATATGGCCTTAACATAGGCCACAAAAACATCTATGTCAAGAGTCCTCCATATAATTGTCCTTGATATTGTAATAGCTAAGCTCTAATAAAATGTGTCAATGGAGGTTTCATCATAGGGGTTGTATGATTCAGCATTCTGAATCATAATCATAAGCTCAGTGTGAATGTATGCCAATCGCTTGCTATTAGGGAGGATAACAATATTTTGCAGTGTCTTCTCTAGCTGAGCTAGAGTGGCGTGAAATCTAAAAATAGTCCCTTGTCTATGATTCTCCCTACTCTGGGGACTACCATGGGACAAATCTCGTGATGCATGGTCACTATCACCATTTACACTAGGCTCTAAACCAGTGGATTCCATGATGTATGATGTATAAACTACAAGTGCGCACATGTACATTAAATAGAATTAACAAAATAGTTCATTTATATATACATATGACATCAAGTACATGTACAAACTATACATTCTTGTAATATATAAAATAGGGGGTTTTTTATTCGAATACAATGTGTTGGAAAAGGATAGGGTGATTTGATTTTGATTTGATTAAAGTGTATTGAATTCCTTAACCCTACTTTAAAATTACTTGAATTTAATTGATTATGTATTGCAATTATGATTAGGGAGAAGATAAGATGTTCCTCTTTTTTTCCCAAATGCACAAATGGGAGATCCAAGTTGATCAACCCCAAGGAAGGGCTAATGCACAAATGAATCAACTATTTGGAAAGGAGAATAACAAGAGGGGAATCTTAAATTCTGTTAATTATATGTATAGATATGATATATGATAGTAATTGAAGAAATAGGAGAAATGCACTAACCTTGAAATATTTCAGATCAAAGAATGTTGTTTTCTGAGGTCTATAGACTATTTCTGGAAAAACTGATAGTTGATCCCAAACCAGAACATAGAGATGAACAAAACCCAGAAATATTTTTCTGTTTTGATGTTGTCTTATGACAAAGGTCAACCTTGACCCACAAATGTCAACCCTGACCCAATAATGTCGACTCTGACCTACATAGGTCTGACAGAGAATCTGTTCACGCTGTCCGAAAGAAAGTCGAAAAGGGTATCCAGATCTGGTCTCAAATTTATTGTTCTAAACCTGTACCTGCAAGAAAAAGTGGATTTTTTATTGTGGGGGAGGGGTTTTCCTTGGTCAAACCCCGGTTTTCGAATTAACCTCAAATATATATAATTGAAAATTGTAGAAATGGACAAAGTAAATGCTTAAATTCACCTTGCTTGTAAAAGTCCTTGTGGTGGATTCAAATCTGTGAATCCATAAGTATGCTTCAAAATGTGGAATGTAGAAAGGTAGGATGTCTTCAATCTCTTACTTGTAGATCTCCAACACCAAGTCTTGAATGGGTTCTTGAGTTTGGAATAGGCTTGGATGAAGAGATCACCAAAAGGGCACTATGTAGCTTAAATCCTTCAATGGCCTCCAATGGATCTCCTTTATGAAAATGGATGCTTGAATGGATGAATTATTTCTTGAAATCTTTCTTTATTTCTTTCTTTTATTTCTCTTGATGATATTTTGAGAATGCTTGATTAGAAGACTTCGTTCGCTTGATGATGGTTAGAGAAAATGAGAAGAGAAGGCTCCCTTTTATATGAAACTAGGGCACAATCTTCTAAGGAGGCTGACATAGGAGAATAAAATTTTCATTAAAGCCTTTACCCCTAGGAGAGGATCTATATTAAATATAATTTAGGAATCGACACTTCAAAACCTGAAATAGCTGACCTGGAAGCGGGAAAATACTTTTTGCAAAGACCGACATCCAAAATTGTGAGACCCCAGGATCTAAACCCTGGGTCAAGGTCAAGGTCAACCTTGACCTAGGTTAGGGTTGAGGTCAACCCTAACCTAGGTCAAGGTCAAG
>MU225553.1:7716045-7729458 GCA_018584345.1 Thuja plicata | reverse complement strand
CTGAGAGCAATTTTACAAATCTTGCAACTCCATGCATAGAGAGCTATGGATCAATTTGTGAGGGCTCATTCTTGAGTTTCCTTGCATGTAAGGATTCATAGAAGTGCACTACTTTTGTGTGTACAAAACCCACTTATCTGCTTTGCTATCCCCTCACTGTGCAAATGAGGGGCTTAAACTACCTTCTGTTGCTTTTATTATGCGAGAGGTACTTGACCGAGTAAATCTAGCCACATAGGTGCCATTAGGCTCCACACAACAAGTATGTGGATTTGATCGAGTGCTACTCAGGTGAGTAGCACTCGACCGAGTTGTCTTGGTTATACCAACATGCGACACAGCTTCATGCTTTTACCCCATAATATATTCATAAAATTCAAAGAGGCATACACTAAAGTCAAAAAAATATCACAAAAACATATATGAAAAATGAATCTTGAAAAAACCAAAGGGCTAGAAGCATGATTGATTGTATTGATATTGATTCAATTGTATAAAATATAGTTTGAGGCTTGCAAACACTATCCTTTCATATATATATCAAATTCATTTATCCTTCTAATCTCTCTCTTTTACAATACAAAGCTCATCCTTATATAAGCTAGGGCATCACCTGACATAATCCTAACAAGAGAGTAGTTGAAAAGAACTGACAGTCGTCCTATTCTGTGAAGCCAATGAGTTGCAATTTTCATCACTGAATCATTAGAGAAAGAAAACTAGCCCTCGGTCTACTAACATGATCCAATTTCTTTACTACTTCATTCAACTACTAGCTTATTAAATAAAATACCTAAAAATCTACCCACCTGCCACTTGAGATCAGATTCACCACTAATTTTCCTAGCTACTTCATGAGAAAGGCTCCAAATTGAAGAAAACCAAGCTCATGAACACTAGACGCATGAAATACTTTTGCTCTAGCTGGGAGATGACATGAGGCAGATAGGTGTGGAATCTCCTTCATAAAAGAGATTGAAAACCTTCAAAATCCTATGAGATGATGATGTGGCATACTATGCAGTGAGGATACAACTTTACATAATGCATGGTCCCACTAGAAAAGGAAGAACAACCAATGATTTTGATAGAAAAGATGTCACCTGAGCGGAGACTTCCATAAAAAATAAGAAGTATCTTGTCACAAAATGAAATATGTCACCAAGTGGCAAGCGTGCAATATTTGTGAAGCTTTTGCAAAGGAAAAGGTTCCATACTTTAAAATAGATGTCACTGTGACAAACTATAGGCATGCAGGACTCTTTAAGAAATGTTCATTGGGAAGGGAAATAAAGCTTTAGAAAATTTTTTAACTCCAAGGCATTATGGATTTTAATTCATAGTTCTAATGACTCTGCAGGGAATCTTGCCTACAGGATTAAGAACTCATCAAAAATTTAAGTTCATTAACCCGTGCCTTACATACTCACTTTGAAGAGGCTATCAATGGTGGTCTGCAAGGGGATCCATTTGGTCTCTAAAGGTAATACCCAGATCTCGAAGCATTGGGCCTCTTGGTCCAACTCAATCAACTCTTGGAAAGACGTAGAGCTGAGGTCCTTAAAATCATTTTCTAAAAAAATTTGGAGTCAGATGAGTGGATGAAGAAATTTTTTCAAATTGATCAACCTCTGGATTTTCTTGGATCAGAAAAGAGTTGTCTAGATAAACTGTTGATCAATTGAGGCAACCAACTTGTTAGGATACATCAAAGACTCATCCGCATTGATGGGGGATATAAAACCATATCTTTCAATCTCTTTGAAGCACCCCTTCACTACCGTAACCACAGACTCCAGATTAGAAAATGCAACACAAGTCCAGAGACTGGCCTTGTGATAGTTGATGATTGCATTGGTATATCCTACCACCTCCTTGCAGTATGTGAACTCGACTCTGATGATATCCTGATCCAATGCAACATATAGACAACTCACAAGTTGTTGCACACTTGGAACTTTAGGCTCCATAGAACTGGAAAAATGAGTGATGGAAGGCTTAACCTCAGTGCATAGAGAATGAGCCTCCTTCAAGAAGAAACAAAACTCAGGTTTGAATGAATAAAAAAATTGTTTAATCTTTTCCTATTCGGTAGAAAGAATGTCTTCAAAAATTGGAAAAGATCTGTAGGAGGGGGAAGCAGTGCCTGAGAACTTTTGTATAGAGGCTTATTTTCTACCTCCTTCAGGGATAGATTTTCTTCCAACTCCTTTTCCTGTTTTTTTGCCTCACTTAATTTTTTCTAAAGAGTGGCTATCTCCACACTCTTCTCTTGCATTTGTTTTCTACTCAAAGCCAAGTTGTCTTTTTCTTTGGTCAGAGCCTCCTCTAGCTTACGCTTTTCTTCCTCTACCTCAGATAGTTTATCGCTCAAGATATTAAGCTTATTTTCCTTGATGATCTATTCCTGGGTTAGGAGATCCTACGTGGTGCTTAAATATTTAACCATGCATTAATTCTCTACTGAAACCACATTTAATTGAGCTTTTAGTGGTGTTGCATTGGGGATGTTTGCTTGCAATAGGAGGAGCTCATTTTTCTTTTCTTACAGCTTCTTGAAATGCTCTTCTTTTGCTTTAGATTCATTTTGCAATTGTGTCTTCAAATCCTACACTTGCAATTATAGCCCATCCTTCTCTATTGTCTCTTGATGCATATATGATCAGAGTTGTGTGATTTCAACCTCCAGAGACCTTTCCCTTAGCGAGAGATGATCATTGGTTTCTTTAACCCTCTCTAGTTTGGCAAAAATTTTATCAAGTATCTGCACCTTCTTCATATAATAGAGGAGATGATCCTTTGAGCCTCCTTAGTTAGCACTTTCCTATCCTATGGCTACACATATTCCAAATTTACCCCTACGACATGAACTACATAATCATCTAGACCTATTTGACCAGTTGGCTTTATCACCTTGGGTTTGAGGGAGGCAAACACCATATGCTACTGCTCTTCACTGTAAAATGTTTGTAAATTGGAATCTATTGACTTTTGTGCATCCTTCAACTTCCTCTTCGATGATCTCTGAGATGGGGAAAGCTTAGCAAGATTTTCTTGTTGCTGCAACTGTGTGTATGATGGGATGAATTTTCCCACAAAGGGAACTCTAGGTAGAAGGGTGTATGGGATTTGGACTATGGAAAATAACTGGGATAGAGCCGACATTGACATAGTGGAAAGGGAGAATAGGGGGATACCTTATGGAGTATGAGGTGCTGGCAGTGCTGAGAATGCACTTGAAAATACTAGGGGAGTGGTATCAGAAGTTAATGCCCTAGTCACCGATGACATGGAAAAAGGATTAACAGTGGAAGTAGATAAAGCAATGGGGGAAAGTGCTGCTAATGTGGACTAGGGAAGATGTGGCCATCCTGATGGATGTGATCTACATAATTAAGGTGAATTGGGACACAAATAGAATAACAATGGAAGGTATTGTGGCCATGGTTGGCGACGAGAAAGAAGAAACAATGACAAGAGTAAAAACAACAGGAGAAATGAGAGAGTGATTTGAAAGAAGAGGGGATAAAAAATTATATATACCAAAAACATGGATGGCATAGTAGTGGCATGATTTCTATTTGAACACTCCCCAAAATACTGGTCGTGTTTTATCTATTTGGCAATGGGACCTGTTGTGAAACAAAAGCATCGTCAACCCTCTTTCTTCCTACCTGTGTTTGAGGTCATTTTGTAGTTTCATGAGAAGCTGAAAATATTGCCGATGGAGTAGCCTGTGGAATAAAATATTTCACATAAATAATCTCTACTTAATTGGTACCACCCTTTGGGGGCACATAATCTTCTTCAACTAGATCATCACCATTGATTTTTTTTCCAAATTTCTTCAAATTGCTCACCAATCAAAAAGTTACCTATACTCGTATGAGGCTGTGAAACCTCCAGCCGGTAGATTCAAAAGGAAAATATTTTCTCATCTTGATAGGATTCCTCATCCATCCTCCTCACAAGATTGATTGTTATTTTCTTGGAGGGGTCCGTGGAGCCAACTATCCTATTACAATTGTGGCACAGTGCGCGCTCATCTCCAGGGACTTTGGTGCGATCAATGTAAAGGATTGGGTCCTCCACTATAGGGATTATGCACTTTTCCCCGTACTCACAAGGTACATGCTTGAAAACATTATTCCTCTTCAAGAGGAAACTATCAGGGTCAAAATTCCATTTATCATCAATTAATATGAGCCAAATTTGGAGGAGCTTAGAAGTATGTACTCCTTCTACATCAAGCCTCCTTTCTATCATGAAAGGCCCTAGGGGTTTTTTATTAGGAATGATAGCAGTACCACAATTTCTTTACCTTGTGCAGTTCTCTATGACAACCATCTGTCTCAAAATTTATAGAGCTAAGGTGCGATGAGATACACAAAAAGGAAGGTGGAAAGGATCCTCTATAAATCCATGAGCTCAAACCAAAGAACAATATGCACCTAAAAACAATTCACAATGAGGGATACATGTGGTCATCCAGCCGAGCTGTTCTACATTAAAATGTGGGATGGTGTCTAGTCCCAAAAGATCATGAATTGCGAGGACCAATAAGGTATGTAAGAAATTATAGAAATCATATGTGGCCAAAAAAATTGGGGTCCACATAGTTACCGACAACCTTTCTCGCTTTTGATTATGCACTGTCAGGTTCAGGAACTAGCCAAAGAAATAAGCATTCTGATATAAAAACATATGCATAAGGAATGATGAATATCTAAACATAAATTGTTGTGGAAAATTGGCAAGCTAGAAATGAATTTCCTCAGTCAAGACTTCTGCAAATTCATACCATACAAGCTCTTTTTTCTTGCGAAGCTTGAAAAGAATACCCATATGAAAAGGTTGCACATCAAAGTCATGGTCAAAGCCAAATACATACGCCATCATAGAGAAAACATCCTACAGGTATTTTTTGGTTAGATTATTAATAGATAGATGGAAATTTGGGGGCTCCCTATTTCCTAAGTCTTTACCCATTAAATTATTATAAAAATTATGGGCATCCCGTCGGGTACCTCAGTAATTCTCTAAAGATTCTTTGTCAAAATTTTTAGCAGCCATTGTACACACATAGATGCATAACATTTCCTTGATATCATCTACACCAATTAGTACTTTTAATTTATCCCCCTTAATGATGCTGAGACTTACATTGAAGCGTTGCACACACAAGTGAATAAATTTAGGGCAATATCGAACCTTAGGCACCAAATATTATTGAAGACCGCTATTCCATAGCTTGCATGTGGGTGAAAGAACATCTAGCTTCTTCTTTCTAGCCATTATTCATGAACATTCGGCTTCCCTGAGAGTTTTAGGTTGCTCGCGCAAGTTAGGGTCAAAGAAATTTTCATAAAGATCAACCAGGGTTGTGGGATTCTTGGTCATTCCATTTTCCTTGGATTTGGTGCTCAAATACACTAATTTTGCAGGAATTACATGGATAGTGAGATAATATTCTCCAAAAATATCATCAAGCTCTATCTACTCTAGGACTCTTGCTGCTACATTTGATTCACCCATTTTTGTAGCCATGAATAATTCCTCTCTGCCTCTCTGTTGTTTACTACTCTCTTGTCTCAAATTTGCTCTCTATGTTCAACTAGAAACAAGCTCAATTACCTTGTGTTCTAAAAAAATGCTTTGTGAATTGCAAAAAACAAGCTTAATCATATAACTTCATAAGAAATATTTATTTAATGCATACAAATGACCTAACTTTAATGCCTAAAAAGACATGAAAGGCCATCTCGTGGCATTT
The DNA here is from genome assembly GCA_018584345.1 of Thuja plicata. NCBI lineage: Eukaryota > Viridiplantae > Streptophyta > Pinopsida > Cupressales > Cupressaceae > Thuja > Thuja plicata. The sequence continues at coordinate 7,723,685 of MU225553.1, read as the reverse complement.
TGCATACTTGCTTGAGTGATTAATATAATTATCATATCTCATGTGGATTAATGCCTTTAATGCACATATAGCTTCCAAATTGCCTCCTAGATAATCGTGTCTCTCCTTTTCATCACCTTCAGTCATAATCAAAATTCTCTTCGAAAATGCACACCAAACTGGGAGTTTGTCATTAAAGTTTGGAGAAAAACATAAGAAGCTATACTGAGAAAAATGATGCCACTATATACTTGGCCTTATGAGAGATACATGGAAGATGGCTCATGATACCTCGTATCATCAATATTTGTATCCAAATATTTCTAAAAAGTGCCCTTATCTTACCTTTGAAAAGGACAAAGATTTAGAGAGCGAAAATGCCTTGCAAAAAATGAACTACTAACTTTCAGCCTTAAAACACATACTCAAAAGTAACACACCATATTTAAAAAATTTACATACTTATAGCTGAGCTCAATTGAAATGCTTAAGGTGGATCCCGTTAACCAAAATTTTGAGATACTTGTCATTCATGTTCTTGAGTTCAAAGGAATTATGCTTCGTACATCCGGTAATGAGATCAAAGCTTTTCTTGTCGAAACATTTCTTCATAACTCCTTGCCTAGTATTTATAGTAGTGAAAACATTTTCTTACTTCTAATGCAATTGCAACAACTCCACGAGCCTGACTTCCATAGGGAAATTATATTTCATTTTATCAGCCTTGAGAATTGCAGTGTTGAAAGCTCTACGGAGATAGGAAATATAACATTCTTTCCATACGCTATCTCACAGGGTGATGCCCTCAAAACCTTCTTTGGGATGATGTGGTCATCCCACAAAGCATTCCTCAAGTACTTATGCCAATTCCTCTTGTGTTCTACTCCTATCCACTTATCAACCTTATCAGGTTCTTGTTCGTTGATTTTGGTAGACAATTCCCATGAGGATAATAATTGGAAGATATTTTAAGATAAATACCGTTATGGATAGAGAACTCAGTGAGCTGTGATATGAGGAAATCTTTGGCATTGTCAGAAATAATAGTCTTTGGTAGGCTAGACATGCTACAAGCTCTTCCAGGAAGTTTAATATTTCTCCTTCTGTTGCATTCTTAAGAGGGGCTGCCTCCATCCATCTGCTAAAGGAATCCGCAGTGATGAGAATCCATTTGTTCTCGATGCTTGAATGTGGATTTATTATCTTGATCAAATCCAAGCCTCATTGCACAAAATTCTTTTCTACCACTATAGGTTGTAGAGGCATAGCAGAGTTCTTTCACCGACTAGTATAAAATTGAAAATCATGGCATTCATAGACTAAAGCATGCACATCATTGAGCATATATGGTGAGTAATATCTGGCAGCAGAAATTATCTTGATGTTAGTAGTTTGAGCCAAAAATTTCCCCCTGTGGAGCTGCTATGAAAATCACTCAGGATTCTCTTTGCATCATGCTTTCCAATGTAGTGGAGGAGAATTCCATTAAAATTCCTTTTAAATAGAATGTCATCAATCAAGCGGAAGCCGACATTCTATAATCTATAATACCTTCTCTTGTGAGTATGAAGATGAGGAGGATATCTTCCACTCTACATGAACTCGGTCCTTTCTTCCACTCAACATAATTTAGATGATTCTTGTTGTACGGTGACCATTTCCTCAATTTCTTTACCTGATGTACCCACTTCTTGAGCAATGTACTCACACAGATGTTTTCCTCAGATTACCTTAGTCGGTCAAACATCGATGTCATATTCCATTATCTTGGTAATCCAATTCACTTTCTTCTCAGTAATCAGACCCTCTATAATGTATTCACGAACACTCAGGGGAGAAACAAAGACTTTTGTCTTGTTGGAGGTGATGAAATGCCTAAACTTATTTAGACTCTTTAGCATAGAAAATACTTCCTTCTCCACAAATTTATACCTGATCTCATAGTCCTTCAGGGTTTTGAAATAAAAAGTGATGGGATACTCACCTGTACCTTCTTTATCCTTTTGTGCCAAGACCATAGTGATGCTAAAATCACTGGCGTAGACACATAATGAAATCCCCTGAGAAATCAGGGTTTACTAGCATGGGGGGCAAATGCAATAGACTCTTGTGTCTTTCCAAAAGCCTCTCTTTCTTCCAGAGTCCATTTGAACTGGAGATATTTCTTTAACATCAAGGTTATAGGCCTCACTATACCCACAAAATTAGTTATGAATTTTATTACAAAGTTAATATTTCTGAGGAAAGATTGCACACCTTTCTTTCTCACAGGTAGTGATAATTCCCAAATTGGGCGAACGCGCTCTAGATCAATAGCCATGTTGTCTTTAGATACTAAGTGCCTAAGAAAATTCCCTTAGGAAAATGAAAACAAGCATATCTTAGGATTTAAAGAGACACTAGAAACTCCTGGCATCTTTGGAAATCAACCTCCAAATGACGAAAGTGATATTTTGCAGATTTTGAGAAAACAGTAAGGTCATCCAAATAGATCAACAAGATCTTATTGATGAGATCATGGAAAGAAACATCCATTTCACACTAAAAGGTTGTGTCAGTGTTGGACATGCCAAAATACATCTTTCTATATGCAAATTTCCCCACTTGGTGGTGAACGCCATTTTTTGTTGGTCCTCTTCTTTAACTAGAACTTGGTTATACCTTGAGAATCTATCGAGGAGAGAAAACATCTATGAGATGGAAACTAACTACAGTTTCACCTCTGGGGATGATAAAGGATAATGTTTCTTCAATGAAGCTCTATTTAGATTGCAAAAATCCACACATAAGAAGATGTCTCCATTATTATTCCAGATAGTCCTAACCAGATTGGACACCCATGTACTATGATTTATTGGGTAGATAATGTGAGTGTCAACCATCTTGGTCAATTCTCTAGCCATCAGGGACTCAATCTTTAGATTTACCTACCTTTGTTTATACCGCACTAGATTTTCCCCTTTCGCCAAATCAATAGTGTGTTGGATGAGTAATGGATTGTAACATTTGAGGTCTTTGCAAGACCAAGAAGTTACTCTCTGATACTTCTCATAGAGACGTATCAACTAGTCCTGGTCATGTTGGGGAACATTATTCCCAACCTTTAGTATTTTTCCTTCTCTGACCTCCAAGTCACAGTAATATTTTTCATCTGCTGTAAACTTTATTTTGTTGGTTTTTGCATCATCATAATAAAAAATATTCTCTAGGGTGATGAGACCTCTAGGAAGATTATTCACTTTTAGCTGAATGATTTGATCTTTAGATGCCTCAACTATCTTGGGTTGCAGTTGATCCACAAACTTGCTAGAATGCTGTATAAATCTGACAATCTCTTTGTCATTCTCAAAGACTTTCCAATTTTGGTCATTATCAAGCACAAATGGCCTAATAATTATGCAGATGACATGTTCATTTTCTAATAAATTAGAAGAAGGATAGAAATGGGAGCCAACTGTAGCTAGGCTATCTGCAACTCTGTTCAACTTCCTTGGTATAACTTAAATATTGAAAGAAGAAAATATTTCAATCATATCCCACACTCTGTGGTGATAGGAACTCATGGTCACATGTTTTGTAGCTATCATATTGCACACTTGGTGAACAAAAAGCTCAAAATATCTGAGCATCTTTAATTTCTTAATGCCCATGTGGTCAACAAGACTCATCCCATGAACAATTCCTTTGTATTCTGCTTCACTTTTGGAACGTGAAAACTGGAAAAAACTATCTCAAAATCCTCTCACTAGTAGGGGAGGTTAGACAAATGCATGCACCAGAACCTTTCTTGCATCTACCAACATCGAAGTGAAATGTCTAGATAATGGATGATCTATTCTATTTAAGGTATCAAATACTAGGCAAGTACCATAGCTCAGGGATTGGACATCCATCCAGCTATCCTCTATAGAAACTCATTTAATTTATCAACCCAGGGACGTGTTACTTGAAATTGGTCAGGAAAGTATATGCACCAAGGATTTTAACTCAGACCACGCTATGGCTGCATGAAACAAATTGTTTTTGAAGGGAAACTATTCTATGGTTGGAGAAAACAAATTATTTTTGAAAAGAAACTATTTTAAAGTTGTAAAGAATTCTGGAAAGGAAATGCAAAAGTGAGAGTACTTGAAGGAATGCTATAAATTAAAAATATTGGAAAACATAATCATAGTGTTTCAAAATCTCTACCTCTTTGGCTGCATGAAGTTCTGGACTACCCTACGACTTGTGGTTGCAGGAACAGTATTAACACCAAAGTTATATAACAAAAATGCAGGGAACTTAAACTATATGCAAATTATCCTATCTAGCTAACCTAGATTCCTCACCAAGTGGGCCCCCTTGAGTGAGTATCCAAACTCAATTATACTAAACTGTAGATTTTAAAACTTCATTCGCTATTGCTCAAAAATGTATTACAAATTCAACTGTAAAGAAAACAAAATGTAATCTATAACTAATAACACCCTTCTTCTCACATAGGAGCGGGGATTTATTTAATCAAAAACACCTAACTTCTATGTAGTCACACCATAAAGATATGTGGATCTTTTATTATAACCCTACTAAACATGAATGGAAACTACAAAACTAGAGATTGAATCGATCCATGAAAGAGGAAACAAATACTTTTGGAAACAAATCCATCTTCCCACTCTTCCCTAGATTTCCTCAGAGAATTTATTATGATGCCCGATCCTTGCTTTCTTTCTACCACCTTGATCATCCTGAATCCATTTTCACTGTGCCTGAGACTTCCCCGTATGCACCTACTATACAACCGGGTTGAGCGTCCAGAACATGGGCGCGATCTACCTGGTCAAGGTAATGATTGCTAATTTGGTGCACTGCACTCCAGATGTTAGAGATATTTATGATAATAGACATCAAGATACACATCATTCACATTTAAAGTACAAATTTATTTCAAAAATACATAACTCTATTTCCAAAACAAGTATTCTAGTATCTTCATCTAGGCGTAGCATGTTTAAGTATTTCTAATCACAAAAAAAGTTGGGTGGAAGCATGCCACATAACAGAAAATATAAGTAAAAGTATCTAGAAAAGCATAATAAGCATGATGAAAACATGGAAAATATCTTGGCAAGAGTATGTCCTAGGGCTTCTATAGCATGGCATTAATATGCTCTATCAACGGATTCTATTTTTCTTGTGTCTTCAACCTCAACTGTAGAAACTTTAGACACTCACAAAATAAATTGATCTTCCTGATAGATCGCGTAAGTGCCAAGACCAATAGGGTGGTAGCCTAAAAACTGACTAGAATTAGCATATCCATTTAGGAGTGTTTATCTTGTTGCTTCAGACTGAGGAATTTCCTCATTGTCAAGAAGCCTCTCAAGTTGTGCTTCCTAGGATTCAGAGTTGGTCAAGACCTCAAATACCACATGTTCAGTGTGAAAAGGATCATAAATGATCTTATGCTTAGCATCATGCTTGTTTCTTAAAATACGGTGCAACCAATCTAAGGAGAGATACCTGCCTATTATAGCAGTGAAGTCCCGAGAAAGACAGAGCCCAAAAACAATGGGAATATCTATCACAACCACATCTTGTAGTACAATAATACTTGGGAAAAGATACAAGGTAAGTGAGATCCCTTTAATGATTCCTAGAGTCTGGACCTTATTTCCATCAAGCTTCATGAATCATTTATTCATTGGTTTGTATTCAAGGCTTAATGCTTCATCTATTTTCTTGGGCATGACAGTAGTAATAGCTCTGCTATCACTCATGGAATTATGTTGCAACTTACCATTTACAATGAGGGTTAAGTAGAAGGGAGTAGGCTTAGGTCGCTCTGCCTTGGTGCTTGCATTAGAAATCCCTTAGTTCACTACAATAGTATGAGAATGCACTTGGGTTTCAGGCATCATTGATTTTTTTAATGACCCCTTATCTTTTTCTTGTGCAAGGGTGTTCTCCAGAATGGATTGAGGCTTCTTGATGGAAGTACTTTGAGGTGTGCTCACACAATGCTCTAGGAAGGACTCCTACTTGTCCTAATCTACTCAAGATCCTAATTCCTCTTCTAGGACCCTAATAGTCTCAAGTATCCAAGCCTAAGACTATCCTAACTCCACTCCAAGAGTTAGTTCTTTTTTTTTTACCTTGAAGGATTTTCAACATAGAAATTGCTCTTTGTCTTTATACTCTCTTGGAAGATACCAAGTACAAAATATTCAAAACATGCTCACCAGTACTACAAAGGTCATTTTCACCATTAGGACATCCATTTTACATCCTTTCCATCCCATTTGAATGGTTCTTCAAACTCAAAACAATTGATTTCCAACTTTGCACTGTCTTGGTCCTATTAGGCCTAATTGCCCAATTAGCCCTATCCAGAGGGTTTTTCTGCATTGTTGCTCAAACTTCCCAAACAACCCCACAAACTAATTACAAATATGGATACCTTTTCCAAAACCTTGAATATTTTTAAGGTTTTAGTTCCCTAGGTCATCCATACAATACTGTCCTAAAATGTAGGTCAAATAGGGCTATTTTTGTGCAATGATTGCAATCCATTGATTTCTATCTAAAAATATATCTGGATGGATTGGTAAGGACCTTAGCTTGTAGATAGGGTTATATCATACCCTAAGTCTTCTAAAAACACCCTTGGTTTTATTCTTCCAAATATACCCTTGTAATGGCACTCAAACTTAACATTGTCATACCGCTAGCTAGACAGATATTGCTCGCCTAGGGCATAACTTTAAAAATAGCTAGCTTAACTTCTTGAGATCCTCCTTTCATATTTACACTGTACATAGGCTCCCCTAAAATATTCATCCACATTTTGTAGTTTCCCACGGTTGGATTCTATGGGGGAGCCATGAAACCAAAATCCTCCTAAACTAGACCAGTAAACACTCTAAATCCTGAACAATTTCCTAAGACTATCAAATCATTTCTAATCTAATTTCTCACTGAATTAAAAGATCTTTTATCTACTCCTACTTCATGGATCCAGATATAGATTCAACCTTTCAATCCATTAACACACCATTAGCATTCAAACAATTCGACTGTACTGTAAAAACCAAAACATAGAGTTCTTTTGGTTTTAAAAACTTAATTACAGTCATTCTCCATCAGGAAATGAGCCTTGGATTATCTTAAGATGATTCCCCCATGTTTCTATGCCACTACATTTATTTCCCTACTCCATTTCGAAAGAAATAAAAAAATTGCCTAAGTTGCATGCAACATTTAAAATATTGCTAAATGTTGTCATGACAACATTTAGCATTAATGCTCATAACTAACTTTTAGGACCTATAACCTCCTTCAATAGATGAAAACACATAATAAAGGCCTTTTTAGGAACTTTCCTCATCCCACCTAAGTCTAGGACTCATTAAGACTCATTTTCCCGTTCTAGACCTAACTGTAACACCCCAAAATTGGCACCTAATAAACTAATCAATTTTGGTGCATTTTCTCATCCTCGAAGTCCTATTTTACTAGGCAAATTCTTCGCCCAATTGACTTTAATTGACTAAGTTTCAAATGCAGAAAACCCAAATTTGCATAAATCTGACAATTACATTTAATTCCTAAATCTCAAATGATTATTAGCTAAAACCCCTATGATTAATTGATTTAATCCTAAAGTCCTAAGTGCTTTT
>MU225553.1:7689960-7701086 GCA_018584345.1 Thuja plicata | reverse complement strand
ATTGTTGTAATAACATATTCATTCAATAATAGGGATTTAATTAATTATTTAAGCTTTTGATTGCTTTGTAATAATTAATTAGGACTATAGCCAAATTGAATCAATTTAGGCTAGGGGATTGATTTTGTAATTGATGAGGTATAAATAGGATTTCATTAATTCCCTTTTAAATTAATTACCTTATCCAGGTATAATTTGAATTGATTAAAATTGGATTGAATTGATTTGATTGGCTCAGGTGATTAATGTAAATTAGTTATTAGGTCACTTAGGAGATTAAACCTAATTCGAATGAATTATGCCAGTCGATTGAAGAGTTGTCTGGGCATAATTGGGGGTATGATCACACTTAGGGAAAATAGGATCTATGGTTAGAGAAGACCAAATCTAGGTGGTTAAATTTTCCCCTCTTTGAATTGATGTGCGAGCAGCACATTGATTCAAAGAAAGTTTTTGATGTATGACTTCAGAAAGATTGAGAATTTCACTCATGATTGAATGAAATGCCTAATGAGATCAGTCTCACACTTGTTCAAACTAAACTGATAGTATTGATTTTGAACTTGTTTTTCATCCAAAGATCAATAAAAGATCTTAAAGATACCAATTACGAACTTGGTTGTCGTCCAAAGATTGATAATACTGATTCAGAACTTGGTTGTCGTCCAAAAGTCAGCATGAAGCTGCCAGGAGCTTAGTAAGAATATTTAAAAATGAGGAAACACAAGATATCCATCTTATGAGAACCAAAGCTTTCTATCCAACAGTCTTGACTTAGTCAAGAAAACTTTCATGCCCCTGGTTTGTTTGATAACAAAGTAATTTTTGATGTTGTTTCAAGGAAAAATTTGATTGATAATAGTGTGATCATGCCCCCTCGGGATTGAAATCGAAGGAAAGAAATGAAATCACTCTGTTGAAAGAACATATCACTTGCATGGAATGGTTAGGGAAAGAAATAATTAATTAGAAGAAGTGAAGAAATGGGGGTGTGTTAAGAGTAAACACACAAGTACCAAGTTAATCACATTTTGAAAAGGTGAGTTCGATTTTGTTCCCAATAGATCAGAGATTTTGAGAAGCATGGGTATGTAAATATATTGGATTTCAGATGAATTAAAAATAGAAAGGAGTTTGAGCTCAAATCCTTATGTTGTTCTTTCAAAAATGCATCATGCAACCTCTAAATGTAGCTATATGCAGACTCTTAGGACTGTCACTGATTTGTAGATATTGTAACATTTTATCATCATTGGGCATTTTTCAGAACGGATACCACCTGATAGTACAAAAATCACTAATACCCACTGATATTATGAAAGCATGAATACTATGTTTTATTGAAATGTTGGAAATAGACTTAGGCATCAAGGCATAGAAGCCAGGATAATAGAATAGTCACCTTCCTTTTATTATATCAGAATTTGTGTAAGGCAAGATATTGGACCCGCAATGAGCTTGAAAATTCATATCCTTGGGTACATTATGCTTTGTATACCTTAGTGAGAATATGAGTCAAAAAATAGACAAGGAAATCATTTCAAACTCACCGTAGTTTACACATAACAAAGATCGAGATACAGGCGGCTATCCACTCATGTTGGCAGCTCTTACCATAAACATCCAAGTTAGGTGAAATGTATAGGATCATTTGGAACAATCACCATATGCAGATAACCAAGAAAACATTATGCCCCCATCCTTGCGACTCTTTGTCTTTGTGTAGACGTCACAAAGTAACTCAAAAGACATAACAACTATCAATCGTGAATCAATCAAAGAAAACCCATAACTGCTTAGATGCCCCTAGTGAAATCATCAAGAGGACATAAAAGAGCTATAATCAAACCAAGATCAAACTATATTTAGGTAGTATTGAGAAATACTATTGATTCATTTTTCAAGTGTAGTAGAGATTCAACAATCAAAAAGTCAGAATTCAAGCAAATAGGTGTTCCATGTCTGTGTACATCCTTATTCATGTTTGCAATCCCATGTAGGTATTCGGAACACCATTCATGTTAGTGCAATGTTTGTGTCACCTTTGTGTCGTGAAAGTGATAGTGGTAGTGAAAGTATCGAGAAGCATCATATCACAAGAAAAACCATCCTATGACGATCTAGCAGAAGCAACCTATCAGACTGGCAAAGATGCCCCCAGTACAAAATTGCTTGATCCTAAGACAAAAATGTAGACAAATCCCAAGCGAGGATAAGATAGTTGTTTAGGAAACAAAGTCAGTGTTTTAGCATAGTTCTAATTGTGAAGACTTAGTATTAGTGATGTATTGATAGATAGAGCGCAAAATAAAAGTGACACCTGATTGCCAGGTTTTCACCACTTGGCAAGATCTTCTATTTCTTTTTTTGCTACCAAGATGCCCATTTTACCAAGCTCTCATCAAGGCACTTTTCTCTTTTTCATTTTGTTTGCTATTTTTTCTTTTTTGAATGTTTATGTAGTACCAAGGTGCTTGTTTACCAGGTTTTCACCAAGGATACCCTTCTTCAGGACTTTTTCCACTATTTTTGGATTTCTTCAAGTTCAATTTTCTGAATGTTTTTGTTATTTTCTGAGAACTATTTCACTGTAGAGGCTCTACTAGCTTAACATCAAGTGTAGAACTGCTTCAAATGTAGAGTATTGATAGGATCTGGAAGAATGCCTCCCTCAGGTGTAGCTAATTGATAAGCTCCAGTCCCAAAAGTAGCAGTGATAACATAAGGTCCCAGCCAGTTAGGTTTAAATTTTCCTTTTTATTCTCTGTTGGGATGATTTTTAGGATTCTCCTTTAAGAAGAGATCCCCCACTTCAAATTTTCATGGTTTGACCTTCTTGTTGTAGCCTTTGGACATACGTGCTTGGTATACCTTTAGATGATCGAATGCATGTTGTCTATGCTCATCTAGTAGATCTAAAGAATTCACCCTATCTATGAGGTACTATTCATCAGTAACAAGACCTTGTAAAGATATCTGCATAGACTAGAGAAAGTTCCATGGCTTCAGTTGGTATTCTAATGCTTGTTTTGTAGGCCCATAGTGCCGGATTCAGTTGTAGATGCTAGTCTCTGCCAAACTTACTTAAAGTTCGGTGTAGGATTTTGAGAATATTCTTATTAGATGCCTCAGCCTATCCATTACCTTGAGGATAATAGATTAAGGAGAAATGTTGAGTGATGTGGAACTGTTCACAAAGGTCATCAATGTCTTGATTTTTAAATTGGCCCCCATTGTCTGTTACAATTGAAGAGGGTATCCCATATCTATAGATAACGTAGTTCAGAATGAACATAGCCACCTATTTTCTAATGGCTTTGATTAGCGGCATGACCTTGACTCACTTCATAAAATACTCAGTGGCCATAATGATGAACTTGTGTCCATTTGAATAATTGGGATATATTTGTCCAACCAAGTCAAAGGCCCACTGCTGAAATGGCCAATGTGTAATGAAAGGTATAAGTTCTCTGGCAGGAGCATGGATGATATTTCCATGTGTTTGACATTTATGACAGGTTTTTGAAAACTGAATAGCATCTTTTTCCATGGTAGGCCAGTAACAGCCTATTCTGAGTAGTTTCTTTGCTAGTGAAAAGTCGTTTGAATGTGATCCACATACACCTTCATGGACTTCTTTTAATGTGAGATCTGACTCTTTGAGTTATAAACATCTAAAAAGTGTACCATCAAGACCTCATCGATATAAATTATTAGTTATGGGGAAATAACATGATGTTGTCCTAATCAAGGCTCTTTTCTCATTTCGAGATAGATCATTAGGGATGGTTTGGTCAGTAAGGTAGGCAATTATATTAGCATACCAAGATTGGTCTGGGGTGTTCAAAGCACATATTACTTGGTATTCAAGGGTATCAAAGGTAGGATAGGATAATTCTTCCACCAAGAATTCATAGTAGAATTGATGTTCCTCCAGTTGTAACATGGATGCTAATGTAGCCATAGCATCTGCATCTTTTTTCTCCATTCTAGGTATCTGCTGGAATGTGATGAAGATGAAGTACTTCTTGAGGTCATGAACCAGTTGCTTGTAGGGTGTCAAATTTTCATCTTTTGTCTGGTAATCTCTATTAACTTGATTGATGATGAGCTGGGAGTCACCATAAATGTGTAACTCTACAATCTTCCACTCCATAGTGAGATTAAGACCGTTGACCAGTTCCTCATATTCATAAATGTTGTTTGTGCATGGAAACATCAATTTGTAAGACATGGGTATTTTGTATCCTTGAGGAGTTATGAACAAAACCCCTGCTCCAGAGCCTTGTTGTGTGAAGGAACCATCAACATACATCATCCACAGGTACTCAGTTAGGTGCATAATGGTCCCATCAAGGAATTCAATCTTTAAAGGTTCATCATCTTGAAGCGGTGAATCAACTAGTTGATCAGCGAGGACTTGTCCTTTAATAGCCCTCCTATCTACATACTCAATGTCAAATTCACTTAGAATGAGGACCCATTTCACCAGACACCCTGTTAATGGTATTTTTCTCAAAAGGTATTTCAGAGGATCAATCTTAGCAATTAGCCTTACTGTATATGAGAGCATGTACTGTCTCAATTTTTGTGATGCAAAGACGACTGCTAAGCATGCTTTTTCAATAATATTGTAATTGAGCTCATAGGAGACTAGCATTCTACTGATGTAGTAGATAGATCTTTCTTTCTTTGTTTCATCCTCTTGTGCTGATAATACTCCTAATGATGTAGTTGTAGATGAAATATAGAGGAGCAATGGCTTGCCGTGAATAGGCACCATAAGAATAGGAGGAGTAGCTAGGTAACCTTTTAATTATCTAAAGTTGGCCTCACAGTGTTCATCCCATTTAAATGTGACCCCTTTATGCAATAATTTAGTAAAGGTTTGTGCCCTGTCTGCAACTTGTGACATGAATCTCCTGATTGATTGAAGTCTCCCTTGTAATTTCCTCATTTGACTGATGTTGCATGGAGGAGTCATCTCTAGAATAGCTTTGACTTTTGCAGGATCTACTTCAATTCCCTTTGCTGAAACAATAAACCCTAAGAGCTTTCCTGATTGGATGCCAAAAGCACACTTCTTTGGGTTGAGCCTGAGTTGAAATTGCTCCATACGATCCAATATCTTCCTTAAGTCATTAATATGAGTGCTCCTCTCTTTGTATTTAGCTAAGGTGTCATCCACGTAATCCTCCATGTTTTTGTGCATCATATCATGGAATATAGTGGTCATTGCTCTTTGATATGTAGCACCGGCATTCTTTAACTCAAATGGCATGACGTTCCAGCAAAATTTTCCCCATGCACATGTAAATGTAGTCTTATCTTGATCCTCAGGGGCAATTTTTATTTGATTATAGCCCAAGAATACATCCATTAGTGAATACATCTGATAGCCTACTGTGAGGTCTATGATCATATCTATATTAGGCAGTGGGAATTCATCCTTTGGACATGCCTTGTTTAAGTCTCTGAAGTCGGTACAAATCCTGATAGATTTATCAGATTTAGACATGGGGACCATGTTGGAGATCCATCCTACATAGGCAATGACTCTGATAAATCCAGCTTTTAACAATTTCTCTAGTTCCGCCTTTACTAGCAATGCAACATGGGGATGCATCTTTGGTGCAAGATCACCTAGGTAAGGTTCTTTGGTGACCTAGGGTTTCTAGAGTTCTTTTGGCTTGTAGTGGTTTATTAGTGAATAGATTTGTCTTTCTACAAAAATCCTTTTAAGTTTACTCTATCACCCTCAAAAGACAAACTATCTCTAACAGTTGGGTAAGTATCTTTTATGATCACTTCCCTCTGAATTTTATAACAGGTACAGCTCCCTAGTATGATATTCAATGAAATGGGATAACAGTTTAATTGGTTAGCTTTTAACCTTAAAGCTTATAAAGGCTATAGTATCATTCTTTGATGATATGCTACTAAGCAAATGTGAAGGAAATAAAACTGAATAATGAGTAGGAAGAAAACACAGTTACTTCCACGATTGCATTTCATGAAATATAAACAACTTCATAGCCAAAGATAACAGAAAGTAGATAAAATCCAAAATTCTGATATTATGAACCAACAGACATATATATATAACAGAATAAACAATATATCAACACAGGACACTTTGCTTTCATTTTCAAATAACACAGATTCAATAACCTTACTGTAATATATTTCAGAAATCACTACACAGATAATTGCCTGAAATATGTTCTTTTCATAACATTCAATAATCCAAACTGTTACTATCAAAATCTATTATCTATCAGCCATAAGTTTTTTGAACCCTTTAAAAGTTTCAGCAGCTAAAATAAATAGTATCAGAGCACCGAGAGGTCTCCCAAAAAACATGACCTCTCGGGAAATCAGTTAAATAACTAAACCAGCAAAAAGAGGACACACATCCTTAAAATTTTGCATGTTAATCCAGTAAAACTAAATAACCAAATCCAACTCCTTATCAACAACATGATCCTTGCTCCCCGTTGGACTCCCTACTTCTTCGGTAACTGATTGAGTGGGTTTCCATTCTTTATATTCTTGAACTAGTTCTTCCACGAGCGACATATGCAGGATCTTAGAATTTACTATCCGATCCATAGAAGCGTCTTTGCTCCACCTCAATTTCTTCACCTTTTCAATGACATTGGACAACTGATCCACACAAAAATATAGCATAGATTCAATCCTTGCTATCTGAGTTAAGTTAGAGGCTTTAGGATTAATCTTTTCCCTGATAGTATTTATTGCTAAGTCAAAAGTATCTAGAGCACCCTTTAATTCTTGCTCGCCAAAAATAGATGGGTAGGTGTAAGTGAAATTAATCACTTTCAACTCGTTTAGGGCAGCTTTTTGAATCTGCTTAGCTTTAGTTTCATATTCTTTATTTTCTGCAATAGTGCCCCTTATGAGAGCGATGCACCAACTGATATTCTTTTTGAGGATGAAGAAAAGGGACTCTTCAACACCTTTTAGGGACTTTTCCCTGCAAAATTTGTTAAAATCGTGCCTCTCTATCTCCATAAACTTTGTCATTACTGACACCCATTTTTCCTCATCTATATTCCAGACCTAGCACTGGGCTTGAAATTCTCCTATTACTGCCTCGGTGTCATGAAGAACTAAGTGTGAATCTTTGATGTATTTCCTGCCATTATTGAGAACTTGGGACATCCACTCGTCAACTAAAGAGACCAAAGTTCATCCCCTTTGAACTTGATTCAGTAGTGTTTTACTTTCTGCATAGTTGGGGTCAAACACATGTGATGATTGAGATAGTGGGGTGGCATCAAAGTTGAAAAAAGTATTTATGAACTAGGAGAGTGAGACAATGGTTTGCTTCAATTCCTTCTTTTCCTTACTATCCTGCACTGATGTGATCAGCATCTGTTGGGTAATTTCCTTGAAAAGGTGGTTCTTTCCTGCTCTGTCCATAGTCCCTAACTCAATTTTAGTCACTTCAAAATCTTCAACTGCCACATCCTGCTTTTCTTCCTTCGGTTTGTAGGTAGTACCTCAGCTGTCCACTTCCCAGTTTTAGTATCAGCAAACATCCATGTTGTACTCTTCACTTTCTTGGCCTTGGGAGTCTTTTGAGCATACTTACTGACTATATCCTACACCAGAATAGATACAGGAATCAAACTTTGTTTCCTATTAACTGAAGAAGTTAACCATTTTGGGGTATCATTTGTTGTTGCTGGCTTGGGACCAGTTTTAGTAGGGGTGTCCATTAAATCCAGAGTTACATAATCAAGATTGAAGATATCTTTCCCGATTTTCTCGTCTTCTCCAATTTAGTAGTTTAAATCTCCAAATTTGTCATCCTCCAAATTGACTGTTTCTATATGCTCCTGAGTCATCTTTCCTTTTTTCTGTGATCGGGATCTCGATTTGGTAATGCGCCGAGGGGAGGCCACAGGGGAAAGTTCTACAACAGACTTCTTCTTGGGATCCTTCTGATGCTGCTTATCAGAGGAACCTACATTACCAGATGGTTTAGGAGAATTAGAAACAGAGGGGGAGGAGAATAAAATTGAATTTTTAACTAAAATTGTTTTAGGACTAGACTGTTCTCTTTTTGTCTGCAGCCATTTTTTAGTTAATTTGAGTACATACTATGTTCTACATTTAATGTCATCTTCCTCCTCTTTTGACCAATCAATATCTATCTCTTCAGTGTCCAGGAGTCTTTTGAAATTGGGTTCAACTAAGTCAGAACCATCATCTATGACCCCCTCTATGCTTAACTGTAGTCTCATGGACAGAATTTGAGATATGCAGAGTCTTCTATGACCTCTCTTCATGACTTGGGACTCATTTGCATAGTCTTCCCATAAATCCTCTAGATGGGGAACTGGAAACATGTGAGCTCTAAGGCCTAGATTCCTGCTAGCAAAGTTTTTATTATCAAAGCCTGTTCGCTCTGTATAATACTTAAAATCAAAATGACCAAGGTCACTTCCAATACTTATTACATCTTCAATAGTCAGGCATGAAAACTTACCTAGCTGTAATGGGAAGATTTTCTCCCATCCTTCCCCAGGAAGAAAATGTTTAGGCACAATAGCAAGCTGTCTATAGACTTCTACAAGGATGAAACAATCAAAGGCATACCTAGGTAATTTTGTAGGGGCATCTTCAAAACCACCAATTCTAATATAAGAGAACCTAGGGAACTGAATATAAAAACTCCCAAATCTTGTCACAAATTGCTGAGCTTCTGAACTCATCCTCCTGGCTGAATCCCCAGACATCTTGAAACAAAGCTTACCCATAAAGGTATCATGTACCCTTCTGTAGTTCTGAATCACATTGTCTTTGTGAAGACTAGGAAAGTACTTAAAAACACACATTCCATCTATCCAAGGCTCATGAATCATACCATCCCATATCCTACTATAGGCTAGATAGTACATCAGATAAGAAGACATGAAAAAGCTACATCTAGTGAGTTTGGAATTATTCAATTGTTCTCTCATAGATTCTGTAATTAATTCGGCCCAATCCAAATTGTGTCTTCCCTCTAAAACAATTTCTACATAGCAGAAAAACCAATCTGAAAATAAGAATGCCTCAGGTGACCCTCTTACTCTATGTAACATCACCATAATATCACTAATGTATAGATGTACATGACTTCTATTAAGCTTTTTGGGTAAGCGGGAACCTCCCCTTTGGGCATTTAATAACCAGTGCTTGGCTATTGCGGTATGGTTTGCATCAACATTTGGTTTGAACTTAACAAGGGATTGTGCAGGAGAAAAGGCAGAAAAAGTTCACTCTTGGATTTGGAAAGTTGAAGCAACAACTCCCCTATTCACAGCCATTAATACCTCACCATTTCTTTTGAGAATTGATTCGGTTTGTTGGTCATAGTGTCAGATACACTCATGGACAAGTTCAGGACATACCACTGCAGGAGGAAAGCAAGCGGCTACACACAACCCACTACATAAAATTTCAACAGAAGGGACACTTTCTTCAACAGACGCAGTGAGCCTATCAACTATTCCTTCTACATCATATTCCTCTAAATCTGTGTCTATTACAATAGGATTTTCACATACCAAACTAGACACACTTCCAAACAAATGGAATGCAGACTTCATTCTTGCAAGAATAGACTGAGAATTGTTACAGAAACTCCTGTAAATTTCACAAGCTCTTAAATTTAAACACTATAGGAATGAAAACCTAACTTACCTTAATCACTGTGGAAAATTTTATAGCTGGAGCTCCAAAATCCCTTACCTCTAATCTTCACGCATATAGACAGCGACAATATTTCAAAAAAATAATGAACGCTAAGAAGGGTTTTAATAAGAAACACCATGGATTTGGTAATTAATTGCCCATCATTAAGGCAATAAAAGCTCATAGAATGAAGTGATTGTGCACACATGCAATCATTTATTGCCACTTGTGCAAACTTTTATGCCGCATGAATTCATCATTAATTCGATAGCTCGAACACATTTAATCACTGCCAATACCTTCCTTCATTAAAATCCTTTTCTGAGTGGAGACCACAACTGAAATGACAGTGGTAGTCCTTTACTTATGCCATGTGTCACTTTTTTTAAAATCATTGAACACTCTTGAACATGAATGAACCAAGTTCAAGGGTGTTCTTATGTGTTCACCATTGTTCAAGCCCATTCCTTTTTATATCACGCCTCCATCTTCAAACTAAGAAGTCCCATACTTAACTACTGATTCTCGGCTTCAATTAACCAAAAAATCTAAAGATTGTGATCATGAGACACCTTTTTAGCAAGAACGCTATTCACCTGCTACCGCTTCATAAAAATATGAATGAGATTGAACACTCTTGAACTAAGTTCAAGCGTGTTCAAGGCTATTCAAACCTATTCAAGAAACATGTTAGAAAATTATTTTCCTTTTTTCACAAACACAGATGAACCACAGGGGGGACCCTTTCACTGATAATTTGAACATGAGAACTTAAGCAGCTTTGAGATTCACAAAAATAACATGGCGACTCTAAAAATCAAACATAAGGACAAAGATCAAGATTTGGACTAACACCGGCTTTGACTGGGGACTGGCTTTTCTCAAAAGCCAGAGAACTCAAACACTCTGGTTTCACAAAGTGCTACAAAGGGCTCAGAAAAACACAGAATAAAGGAAAGACACACAACCCAAAATCAAACTAAAACTAATATATACAACAGGACACAAGGACCTAGACTAAAGCTTCAGCAACTTGAGATCTTGCCCATTATAGGGAAATGAAAAGATTGTTCCATCTGGGTACGCTAGCTTAAAAGCATTGGTTCCTAACTCTTCAATGATGACAAAGGGCAATTTCCAAAGTGATTCAAATTTACTGTGGGCACCTTTTGGAGCCTTTATTTTGTCCCATAGCAAAACCTCATCTCCTTTCAGAAAACTTCTGGGTCTCGCTTTTCTATCAAAAATGATTTTCACTCTAGCATGATGTCCAGTAATTTTTATTGGAAACAATTGTTTAATTGTGTGTTGTCCTTGATGTTACACAAATGTCATATCAATCATTAGACAGAGTCTACCGAGTTCAGAATGTCATATCAGTCATTAGACAGAGTCTACCGAGTTCAGAATGTCATATC
>MU225553.1:7650872-7661280 GCA_018584345.1 Thuja plicata | reverse complement strand
TATGAACCGGATGTTGGATGTTGTGAGAATAGTGTTGTAGAAATAAATTGGCAATTTCGTCAAAAGTTTTGATGCCAGTTGGTAGTCTAGAGAACCATTCCATAGCTGACCCTCCCAAACTACATGGAAAAAGATGCATGAGATAGGTTGTGTTGTGTATGAACTCCATGGAGAGAGCACCAAACTCTCTCAAATAGTCTTGAGGGTCAGATGTACCCAAGTATTTATCATATTTAGGAAGTTCAACTCCTTTGGGAAAAGGAGGCATGAAAAGGTCTTTGTCAAACAGGAAAGGATAGATGCTTTCCAGCGTGAATTGTGTAACAGGTTTGTCTTTCTCTTTCAAGAGTTGAGAGTGTTGCTCTTGCATAGTTTGCATTTCTTTTCGCAAGCGGGAGTTTTCAGTTTCTTCCTCTTTCTCAACAAGTGTTTCTACATCATAGTTGGAAGGTAACTTAGCCCCTTGATTGGCTAGTTCAAGAATGTATTTCTCTTTCTCCTCAGCTAGGAGAACTCCCATCATCCTACATAAATCTTTATTAGCACAAGCCTGTGCAATCTCTTCTTGAGTTATTTCTATTTCTGTATCGTTAGGGGGGTCTTGAGAAAGGGACTTACCCCAAGTTTTAAAGAGGTCATCTCTGCTAGCCTCACCTGATTGGTTATGATTTTCCATCTTGCTAGAATGCAAGGATTCAAGGTGTAAAGACTTGGTGTGAAAAGATTGAGATTTTTCAGAATTTGGGTCTTCTCAGAACAAAGGATTTCAAACCTGACTAAAATCCACTGGGAATGACCGTTTGATGAAAGGTTGACGTACCGGGGAAGGAGATCAAGAATATTCCTCACTAGATGTAGCCAGCAATTGTGTGGAAAGCACATATTTGTCTTGATTGATTGAAGGAAATGTTTTTCCACTTTGAGTTGTGACAGTCATAGACAAGGATTGAACAAGGGATGTGAACTAGGACCAAACTTGAAATTGTCTCAAAGTAATTGCATAGAACATGCCAAAAGGGTGAAGTAGCCTTGGTGCAAATCATCAGAGATGAGGCTAGAACAGCCAAGAGATGAATATTGTGACACAAGGCATGACAACACAGATGAAAGAGACCAAAAAGATGTGAGATGAGACTAGTTAAAGAAAGAATCACGTAATTCTCAACCCAAGAAACCAAGCTTTAGACTGTGTGAAGATGGAGGGTAGAAAAAATAGACCTAGATCAGAGACCAGATTTGACAGAAGTACGCCTGACTGACAGAAATTAGCTTGCTATTTTGGAAAAAAGACTCCAGACTCGAGCGAAGAAATGCACTTTCACGCAAAGATTCTCACCGATGCGCATGAAACTTTGTAGTATTGTGCGAAGAATGACACCAGACTGGGGAAGAAAAAGTGACAAAATAATAACACTGTGACCAAATGTCACGCAATAGTTCCCAGCGTATTGCATGAAGATTCTCAGATAATGATGCAAAGATTGAGAAATGTCGCGTGAAACTATGCAAATTTTGACAAATGAACGTTTACAGAATCAGACAGTTGAAACTAGATTGCATTTCCCAAGATAAAATCATGCTATTTTCTGACAGATAGTTTGAGTTACAGATTGTTTTGGACATGTTCAAGATTAACAGTTTGTGTGTTTTGACGATAGTTTCGATTGTTCAAATGATACACCCACGCAAAACACATTAAACAAAATATTTGTAGTACCATAACAGGAACATCACAATCCTAGGATAGCCATGACAATATATGTTGAATCCCCACTTGAATCAAAGTTCAGCTACACCTACTCTTAGCGGACAACTTAAAATCTTGGAGGCATGGGCTCCTCCTTACATGTGCACTCACTTCTCAGGCACACCAAGCTTTGAACCCCAAAGGAATTGCTTCCCAAAGGGTTGTTGTCTCTACTAAGAGTCATAAGAGTGTGGGCTGACTTAGTCGGTCTCTGACCTTTTGCGCCAACCAATAGAGGGTTTTTGGAAGCTAGAACAACAGTTTGTAGTAAGGACATCCGTTCAGGTGGTTGTGATCAAGTCATTTTCCCAATTAAGGGGGCTCTCCCAATCCTTTCAAAGCAAGGCTTTCACCTTAACAATGTAGGGACTTTAACACACCACTAGGGTACTAGAGGAGATTTTGGTTGCCACAACGAATTCACACTTGTCTATTGTGACATTAATCACAATAACATTTTTTGTATACCGATTCGGAAGGGCTTGGCTTTAGCCTGTTACCGGTTGGGTATCCACTCTCACCCGCTCTACTAAAGCTCTCGGTATGTATCCACTCTAGAAGAATCACATGAATTTATCTTACACCCAAGATCCATAAAGGTGAGGGGAGAGGATACATTAATGTAGTTATTAGGATTACAATCTAAAAAATACTTCAATCACGCAAGACAATGATTAATATTAAGCACCAACCGAAGTGTGTTTTAACTACTAAAAACAGACATGAGAATTTGTGAAAACATGCAAGGTCTTCGACAAACATCCTGCAATAAACCCATTAGTAGTTTGTAATGCCTTTCTTCATATCAGCGTCCTGCAATAAATATGTTAGAAGTTTATGATGGCTTTTCTTTATCTCAGCGTCCTGCAAACCACTGTTAAGTTGTTTCAAAAGATAAAATCAAAGAAACACAGATGTCAGAACACAGCAGATGGTTAGAAAACCAAGACAATAAAATATCAAATGAAAGCTCTAGTGTGTAATTCCATGCGATGATTTATACTAGATCACGCGAAGAAGTGCAGAGAGCCACGCGAAGAACTAGAAAGTTCGCGTGGGATGCTCAGAAAGTTTGCACGAGATTAAAATAGAGCAGTATGGAAGTACGGATAGAATGCAAAAAAATGAAAAAATGAAATGAAATGAGGCCAGAACAAAAATGTACCTGCCCCACGGTGGGTGCCAGAAATGTATGTGGTAAATTTGGCCTTGTTAACTCACCATACACTTCAACATAGTCCTTCACCAGATATACACAAGAATGAATATGAGGTTATTCACCTTTCCTGTCTGCATGATTCAACCTGTTGCCTTCTATCCAGACGGGGTTTTCAAAATAGCTCTCAGAACGAGAGTCTCACAACCATAGATCAATCTAGGAATGAAGGATTTTTCTCCATGAATGTAATGCAATGCAAGATTATTCTAAGAATTGAAAGATGCAAGATTAATCTAAGATATGATTTCAATGCAATTATTCTAGAAATTGAAATTAATCTATTGCAAAATGAGATTATTCTATATGAGATTATGAACTAAGAATGTAGCAACAATTCAGTATTCTAACAATGCATATGACTAGAAACTCAAGAAGGGTTTTGAATGAGGAATGGGAGTTCTTTTATAGACTCAGAGGTTGTTCAGAATAGAAACTTTCCTTTTTGAAATAAAACAAATAGAAAAGCCAGTTTAAAATAGAAAGATTTCTTTAAAATAATACAATAAATTGTTTTCCCTTTGCTTTAATTGTTTTCTTTCTTTGATTTTAACTGTTTTATTTGATTTTAATTGTTTTCTTTCTCTTTAAAGCACAATTAAAGAGAAGTTTCCAATTCTGAACTGAAGAGAAGATTTTGTTGACAATATTTAATTAATTAAATAAATATGACCTCATAAATAGGTTTTTCTCAATTATCTGAATATTTAAATTCAATTATTGAAATGAGGATATTTATTTAATAATTAAATAAAATTTAATTCATTTTTTATGTGTTTTAGCTAAAAGGGGTGAATTTAATTTAATTAAAGTGCTAGGAATTTATTATTAAAATAATTAAATCATAGGGTTTGTTTAGCCAATAGATATTTAGGAATTAAATATAATGTATGATTAATGTAGATTTAGGATTTTCTACATTTGACACTTAGGTCGAGTAGAGTCAGTTAAAACTCAGAATTGCCTAGTACAATAGGAATTTGACAATTTAGAAGAATGACAAATGCTGCAAAATTGGTTAGGGTTGCAAGATTCCAATTTTGGGGTGTTACATTTTGGTCTTTTAGGAGACAAGTGCCAAATTGGACCCTAATTGCCAATGTTGTGGCAATGATGTGAATCAAACACATAGGGATCAAATTTAGAAAGAAAGTGTTTTAGGACCTAAGAGGGGTAGGCATGGTCTACCTAAGTCTTTTATGATTTTTTCATGGTTTTAGAACAAAGTTTAGAGTGGATTTCCTAAATTTGTGGAAAGTTGTCAAAATTGTCAATGTTGTCATTGACAACATTGACAACAATTATGCAAGAAGAGAATTTGCGATGAAATGGTTATTGTAACTGTCTGAAACCATCATATTAGGGATGGGGACAAGTATAAGAGGCCTTCCTCAACCTGTAAGAAATGTTGGTGAACATTTTGAATATGCGTAATTTTCTGTGTGTGCATTTTCAGAGCAATTTTAGTGAGTTTTCTTGATTATAGTAGTTAGATGGATTAGATCTCAGTCTGTAGCCACTAATTAATGTAGAGTAGGTTATTTTGAGATTCTGTGTGGAGTTCTTTTGTGAATTTGTAGTTTTTGTATTGGTTTAGTTAAATTCTTTGTGTTTTGCCCTATCGCTGGTCTGAACCAGGCAGGTTGGACAAATGGGGTCTTAACTCAACTTGCCACCGTAGATTCTATATGGGCTCTTGGCATGGGTGAGGAGACTCCATGTACATTATTTTTACAGAAGGAGGGGCCCAAGAAATTATTTTTTATATTTTTGCAATGATGCCCTAGGCGAGCCTGTTGTGCATGGCTAGGGACTGAGAAACATTACAAGTGATGCAAGGAGGGTTGAATGCATTGGTAGCTTCAAAAAAAGCTCATGGAGGGATAGATAAATGTGTGAAAGACCACCAATTATAAGGAGAAGGTTGAAGGATTTTTTTGGTGTGTTTAAAGAACACTCTTTTGCTCAGACTATCAATAAGCCCTAAAACCCTCATTTTTAGGCATGATTGTAGGAAGGGTTGTACGGACAACTTGAGGATTGGAGATCTTGAAAGTCTCAAATTAATTGATAAAGGGTGTGTGAATCCTAAACCCTTTTGGAGGCTTGTGTGGGAAAATTTCAAGTTATCTTCAAAAAGGCAAGAAAAAGGCCTAATTGGCTTGTAGCC
The DNA here is from genome assembly GCA_018584345.1 of Thuja plicata. Lineage (NCBI taxonomy): Eukaryota > Viridiplantae > Streptophyta > Pinopsida > Cupressales > Cupressaceae > Thuja > Thuja plicata. The sequence goes on along the minus strand of MU225553.1, from coordinate 7,656,147 downwards.
CTATTTGGGGTGAGAAAGGTGCACTTTGAAGCACTCGATTGGTATATGTTTGTGAGTGGTGTATGTAGGGGTTCAAATGGAACTATTGGAGGTCTTGATGACCTATCCTTACATGGATCTAAGTCCTAAGAGGAATTGAGGCAATTCTTGGAGATTGAGACTAGGAAAGACCTAGTTAGTTGTGTTGCAGAATGGAGCATTTTTTATCAATACAATTGGTGTTCACTAGGTGAAAGTTTAGGATCTTGTGTGAAGATACCTAAGGAGAGTAGGGTTGAGCATAGAACCCTAATAGGTCAGTTATTTTTCCTAAGAAGACCCTAGAAAAGAATAGGGAAGAGAGCAAGCCTAGGTGTGTTACATCAATCTTTTTAAGTTTTTGTTTCCCGGGCTTGATCCCAGGAGCTATAGATAAGTGGTGCATGACTATATTAGGATCCAGTCTAGGAATATTTGTATAATACCATGCAAATTTGATCTTCTTTTCCCTTAGGAACTCTATAAACTATGTCTTGTCCTCTTCTGACAAAGATTGTGCAAGGTGAACTATTTGAGGGTCTTTAATTGTGCCCAAATTAACTGGTTGTGTTGGTTCTATCAGAACTAAAGACCTTTATTGAAAGTGCTCAGGGAGGATATCAAGAATCTCATCATTTGGCACCTCTGAGAGGTTTTCACCATTGGATACGTCTTTTTTTTTAATATTTTAGGATCTGACATTGCCACAACGTGGTTTTCACCATCAGTCCCCTTTTTCTTTTTATTTTTCAATTTTTGACTGAGAAACTTCATATCCTCCTATGACATGTTCACGCTCTTTGCAATGGTGGAAGAAGGGTAAGGTTCACAAGCATTGAGATAGAAAGCCAGGGTATAGTCATTGGAAAAGTCAAGAGCAGGAGTAGGATCCATACTAGTCCAATCAATTAGATATGGGTTTATCAAAGACAAGGAATTGGACCCTGGGAAGGACATCATCGTGTTAGCATCAAGACCATTAACCGACATGACATGTTATGTTAAGTTAATTTCTTCAATGTTTAGATCAATAAGAGGGAGATCGTCATAAAAAGGGTCATTGTTAGTCATATGTGGACCAAACTCTAGTGACTCGCCAGTAGAACTCTCATCATCATCTCTCCGTAAAAGGAGGCTTCTTTCTTATAGCCTCTGAAATTCTTCTAGACTTATGAGAACACCAGTCTCTTCATCAATGATTGGGGGAAGGAACTTTTCCTCTACTTTAGGAATATTAGCATTTTTGGGAGTAGTATTAGAATGTTCATGAGGAGCTAAGGGAGTTGCAAACATGTGAATTATATCTATTTCAATGTCCTCTATAGCGATATATAGCTCATCCCATTCATAATCATGAGAGTCAGTTATTTCATCATCAGATCTGTGTAAGAATTCAACATTAGTTATTTGATGTACTCGATTAGCTATCTGTGGATCAAAGTGTGGTAGATCAAGAACATGTGAAACTGTGACCAACTTCCCCCAGTTAGGATGTAAATCCTATCGTCAGGGTGTGCTTTATGTAGTTGTTTCTATCAATGGTATCTATGAATCATCTGTTGTTGAGTCTCCTACCTCTTGAATGGGAGGTTGTGCTAACAAAGGGGTACGAAGATCTTGTGGTACCTCAAAGCTTGGTACATAGCGCTCTCCTTGATTGTTGGGATTCTTTGTGAAAACATTTAATAAAATTTTATAGGAACACTGCTCTAGTTCATCTATTTCATCACTCCATTTGTCTGAGGTTGGACTGTCTTTTGAAGTAGGTTTGTCAGTTTTAGTATTAAAACCCAGTCCTGTTTTGTCTCTGGTATTCCGGAACTCCTTGGTTATAGGCTCAATAAGTCCTCTTCCTGTGTCACTTAGAGGTCCCTTTCCTTTGTATCCCATCTATTTGAGGAAATCATATCCTTTACCATACTATTCTGGGGATATCTCTACATGTTTGACCTTAGCTGCCGCTAGTTCTCCTTTGTAAAGCCATTCCAAGACTGCCTGTTCTTCTGTGTTATCTAAAGAAGATGTGGATTCCTTTACCATTCTAGTTGCTTTGTGTATTTATGGCTCCTTGGATGCAGTAGGTGTGAATGTTGAGGAAGGTTTTCCATAGGATATTGGTGACACTGGAAGGTCTGTCAGTGATGGAGTCAGGTCCAGTTTGTATTCTCCCATACTTGTTTCTTCGAGTTTTAAGGTTTTGCCAAAAATCTTCATAACCATGTCCTTGGTAGTCTCAGGAGTAATATCATCCATAGCCTCCTTGTTATGCCGGATCATACTACCTACTTTGATATTATTACAAGTATAGTTAGCATCTGCAAGGATTAGTTACTTCCACCCCATTATGTGGGAACTTTATGCATTGGTGGTAAGTAGACGATACAAGTTGCATTTTGTGAATCCATGGTCTTCCCAACAAGATGTTGTAGGCTAAGATTAGATCCAGAACTTGACATGTGACATTCCTCTCAATTGGTCTGACTCTAATAGGCAGAACAATAAGTCCTTTAGAGGATCTTTCTTCCTCATCATAAGCTTTGATAGTTATTTTGCTTCTAGATTCAATGGTCTATTTTGAAAGACCCAACTTTCTAATGAGATTAAGTGTACAGGTATTCAATCCTGCACCTCCATCTATCAACACGCATCTAACAAGGGATTTATGAATGAGGACTTTGATATGGAGGGATTGATTATGTGGATGTATCAATGACTTATCATCCTCTTCAGAAAAGGAGAGGTAATGTGGTGCTGAGATGTGATTGACCATCACTTGGAATTTGTCTATATTAATATCCTTTGGGACGTTAACAACATGTAGAGCTTGTTCTAGGATTTCCCTATGTACTATGGATATTTTGAGCAACTCAAAAATGGAAATTTTGGCAGAGGTTCATTGCAATTGGTCTACCAAGTCATACTTTGCTCCAGGAATAGTAACCACATGTTTTGCTGCTGGTTTGGGAATAGTAATGATAGGAACCTTGGACATTGACACTAGTTTTGGGGATGGATTGGGTCCTTTGATCATGACCTGTGCTTGGCTCTAAGTCACCGCATTTGAGTGGAATGAAACACCTTTGATTGTGACCACATTAATTGATTTGGTTTTAATGTCTAGCATATTGATCACATTATCATTGTTGAAATAGGTGTAGTTTACTTCATTACCTTTTCTTTTATATTTTTCCCCTTTGTCGTGATTAGGGAATGGTTTATTGAATGCTGTATGATCTTCATTGGTAGTGTGTCCATCCACTTTGATCTTACCTCCTTCAATAAGGTCTTGAATAACATGTTTAAGCTTAAGGCAATTGTTAGTCTTGTGTCCTTTGTTCTTGTGAAACACACAGTAATAATTATCATCCCACCACCTGGGTTTGACCATTGGTTCCCATGGTTTGGAATCTGGGATAGTAAGAACTTTGTTATCCAGAAGTGTCTTCAAAATAGTCTCGAGAGGCTCTCCCAAAGGAGTAAATGTTCTTTGAGGTTTTGAATTCCATGTACGACCCTTGCTGTATTCATTATTTTCTTTGGGTATGGGGGTTGTTACCTTGGCATCTTTTCTTGCTTGCATACTGTTGGTTAGATTGAACACCTCAGGTTTAGGACCAACATTGGATGCATCTATTATGCCATTGTTGACAACATTTTTGTTTTGCTTCCACCATTTAGGCTTGGAGTTGGAGTTGTTTGATTTTTTTTCACCTTGAAGAGTGATCTCCCCCTTTTTGAACATAACTTTTTTGATACGAAGGGCATTTTTAATCATCCTATCAAAACTAGGGGAATCTTGCATTTTCAATGCATAGTTCAATTCTGGTACCAAGTTATTGACAAAGATTTCCATCTTCTTAGATTCAGGGATATCTCTTGAGTACCGTGCAAAGATTTTCCTCCATATTTGTAGGAAGTGTGTAAATAATTCGCCGGTCTTTTGTTTAGTATTACATAGGTCCATCATAGTCACATCATGTTGGATGTTGTAGGAGTAATGTTGGATAAATTGTTGAATCAACTCCTCAAAAGTTTTGACCTTAGGGTTCAGTTTTGAGAACCAGTCCATGACGTTGCCTCCTAGACTTCTAGGAAATAGGCACATGAGGTAAGTGGGTTCATGCATGTACTCTATGCTAAGAGCACAAAACTCTCAAACATGGTCATGTGGATCGGTCTCTCCTGTATACTTGTCATACTTTGGTCGTGCCACGTTGGGAGGAAATGGAACCATAGTAATACTCTTATCAAAAGGGAATGGACAAATGGCGTCCAAAGAGTATTTTGTTTTGGTTTTCTCTTTCTCTTGTTTGAGGTTTGCGAGCTCTGTTTGCATCAAAGTGAGTTGTTTGGTGAGAATGGATATAGGAGTTGGTACCTCCTTTTCTTTGAGCTTTTCCACATCATAAGCCTTAGGTAATTTGACACCCGTGGATGCTAAGTGGAGAAAGTATTTCTCTTTATCCTCGTCAATTATCCTTTCTAGTATCTTATTAAACCTCTTGCTTTGTTTAAGTTTATCGTACTCATCTTCAAGAATTTCCCCCTCACTATCAGATCCAAATGGAGTACATTCAAACTTGGGTTCTTCTTCTACATCGGTATCTTTGGGATTTTGGTGTTTTCCATTGTCATAGTCCTCAAAAGCCTCACTCCATCTGCGAGTGTCGCTATCCATCACTAGAGAGTCTAGATCAAGTAGGGAACTGTGAGATGTTTCCCCTTGAAAGTGAGGTGATTTAGGAGGCACTTTCAATCCTTTAGAGGTGTACTTGTTGCATCTTGTGTTAACCATGAAGTTGTATCTCAACTTTCATCAATGTTTCCCAATAGTGTCAAGTAGAGTCTCAAATCGTTCAAGTGAGTGTGTCTAGGTAGAAGTGTTGTTTGTGTTTTGGTGGAAGTAAATGATTCCAGTGTCAAAGGGTTAGAATACCCTGATAGTAAGATGGGAATTGAGGTGTATTAAAAAGTGGGTAGACCACATGTAATGTCCCCACCAGCGAACCCATAAGGAATCAGGTCTTATGACCAAAATTGCAACTAAATTTTTTTTTTACATTACATCATTACTTCTCCACATTTACATTCCTTAAGGTTCCCTTAATGAATTTCATTTACTAACATATGTACATTACTTATCCAAATTGAATTTCATTTCCTTTCTTTACTTTCACATTTAGAACTTAAGAGATAGGGTAAGAAAATAACATTTCATTTACAATTATATTCCTTACTTTATATACTAATTCCATTT
>MU225553.1:7611919-7647997 GCA_018584345.1 Thuja plicata | reverse complement strand
ACGTTCATAACATAAACTGCATTCTACTTCCCCAACAAGGATAACTCCCTACACAAAATTCTAAATCCAAGGGTAACCTCGAGAGTATCTTGGTTAAATCTCCACACATCAACAATTCAAGGATTTTAAAGGCACGCTCAGACCTGTGTAGCCAGGTGGAGACGATGCCTAGTATCTGCATCCTACATCACCAACTGATATGCATATACAAATATATAAATATAAACAGATAGTGGCAAACAAGGAGGGAGAGTGCGACATCGTGTGGATCTCCCGTAGGAGTTACTACGACTGCCCCTCCTCATCCTACACTCACACCAACTAGTAAATGTCAAATCATAATAGGGTCAATAGGGTTAGATCCTAATATAAACATCATAACACAAATCAATGTAAAACATTTTACTGATAGTTCATTTCTAACCATTCATCATTAAATGCTATTTTAATATTTCCAAATAAACTGCAGTAACCAAATATATATCCTCAAATGGCTCATAAAATGTTAACTAAATAATAATCATAGTCCATCATAAAATCCAAAGTGTCAAAGCAAAAAGTCATGTCATAGGAAGATGCTAGGGTGGGCATTACACCACACATATTGAGACAAATTGTAAGAGTCCGATAGGACATGCAAGGTAGACGTTTGGAAAAGTTTTCAATGTAGCCACAGTGAGACCAAAAGAAGTAATAAGGATAGACTAAAGAGTCAAAAGGGGATCTGAAATAAACTATCTTCCTCTAAGAGGCAACGATGTAAGTTCCCACTATCAAATGTTGTCAATTTTGTCTTGGAAGTGCGTGAAGTTTGTTTGATCAAAGATTGTATTTTGAGGTTTTGCTAATGAGTGAAAAACATATGTAGACCAAGGTTTTGAATTTTGTTGCTTGTTTGAAGATGTTATCTTTTTAATGATTTTTAGTCACATCAAGCATTGTTGTATTGTTAGGAGGGTGAAACAGAAACACATCTTATCCGTATTTTCTAGGTGGAGGATGGAAATCCTTGCTCGTTGACTTAGGTACACTCTCAAATGCTAATCAGAATACAACCATCACCAAGGACGCAATGACTCCAGTCATGATGTTGTATTAGCCGACTCCAAATGCAAGTGAGGGCATGATATGATGAGTGTCTTGAGGAAATTACTTTTTGCCTTGCACATGGATTATCACCCTTTCGGGGATGACTCAGGAATTCTTTCAATTTACATGTTGTCTATTATTGGGCAATCTGTTTGAAACTGTCCCCCATAGAATTGTACAAGGAAAAATTGAGACATATAGCCCTATGAGTACTTAAGTATATGTAGTCTCGCAAGCAAGATTCAAGTGGCTTCGCTCTACACATACCCAAGTATGTTCAAAGAATGATGTCAGAATTGTATGAACAAAACCGGCTCCATTTTCTGAGGCTTTAGCCTACGAGGAAGCAATTATATAGTGAGTTGGAAGGGTTGGCGTAAAACCTGTCCTCACTTGGGTCATTCCCAAGAGATTTTTTCCTCAACCGGAAGGCCCTCTACTGTTAAATAAGCTTACAAAGGATTGGTGAGTGTAGGACGTCTAGATTTCTGATTCCTCCAAAGAAGAAGACCATACTCTCCTTATCCATGTCATTTTCTCCTAAAACAAAATCAATCAAATAGTTTATTCCCTCAAGCAATGTTGTTCTCAATTTAAAATGTTCCTATTTAAGGAAAACATAATACTTGAAAGTAGATTTGCGTTGTTCAATTGACCATAGTTTTTAGTGCTTTGCTTGTCCAATTACTGATCCAAATTGAATTAAATGATTGAACTTGTTCATTTATCCCACAAATTTAGTGCTTTGATTGTTCAATTTATGATTCCAAATGAATTAAATGATGTGAGTTTGCTTGTTCATTTACCCCCTAGATTCTTTCACAAGTGTTAAAACAATGTCCGATTTTCCTTTAAAAAGGAAAAGAGCATAGTAATCTAGTTATTTTAAGACATGTTTGAGAAAATGGTATTTAAGTGTGAAAGCTTTTGAAAAAGGGTTAGTATCAAAATTAGTCTAAAATCCCTACAACCACACACATTTAGTATTGTCTTCTTATTTCCTTCTCAGAAACCTGCAAGCACTTAGTTAGGCTGTCAAAAATAGGATCACAATCATGAAAATAACCTTGTTAGCAAGTTAGAAATCAAATTTGCAAATGACAGAACTCTGTATTTTTTCCCTCTGGAGGAAAGATGATATTTCAGAGGCCCAAAATGATAAACCCCAAAAATGATAAAAGATTGACCCCAAATGATAAAATTTACCCAAGACAATATTCCTTTTACCCAAAATGATAACATGTACCAAAAATAAAAATTTAGCTACCAGAAACGGTTTTAAGTTAAAATTTTACCTTCTGGAAATGCAATGGTAGGCAATATTAAAACTCCTGGAAATGATAAGTTGCTCCCAGAAATGATAAAAGAATGACCAAAAATGATAAGTTGCTCTCGAAAAAGATAAATCACCTGCAAATTTTGAAAATGTCAAGGGCAGAGAGCAAAATTTGGTGAAATTTTGAGAAATCTTGCCCCACGGTGGGTGCCAGAGATGTGTGTGTGATTTTTGTATCTGTTAAGAGACACAACACTTCAATAAATCATTGCATTAGTGAAAACAAGGGGTTAGCAAACATAGCAATCACCAAAATCAATCTATTGCTTCCTATCTAGGAGTATGAAAAATGACATAATATCCCTCAGATTATGCATATTCTAGTGACAAATACAACCTAAGAACAGAAGATTCAAATAAAAAGTAATCTAAATGATTCAAAAACATGCATGCTAGCTCTAGAAATGAAGAGTATAATAATATGACTAAGAAATAAGCCTGAAAGCACTATAAAAATCCTTAAAACATGAGAAACATGAGATTGCTTCTTCAATTCTCCAAATATGGGCAGCATAAGGATGCTATCAACTCTTCAAAATGAGGAGCATTACAACAATATATTTCATAAAATCAAGGGCCATTTGAGCTCAAAATCCATCCTATTTATAGGAGAAATGGAGGAAGGAGAGAAGACTCTAGAAGGGCTTCCATTAATGATGGTATAAGACTCATTAATGAGGAGTGGTAGAAGGAATATGTAAGAGCCATTAATGCTTCATTTATGAAAGCAGTAATGAGGTATGGGTGAGGGTTTAAAGAAGCATGGGTGAGGGTTTAAGGTCAAGCCTGACAACTTTGACTTTAGGGGGAGGGTTGAATTCCTAATCACACCTTAATGGAATGTGACAAGCTTAAGGGTAGCTTAGGATTAGGATTTAGGCTTAAGGGATTTGATTAAGGAGATAGAGATTGGAGGAGAGAGAATGAGTGGAGGGGGGATTAGCTAATTAGGGTTAATTAGCTAATTAAGAAGAATTAGCATGTGAGAAGGGGTTGGGATGAGTTTAAACTCATGGTTGGGTAGTTGAGATAGGTTAGGTTTGAGGGAATATTAATGAAATGAGTTGTTGTAATAACATATTCATTCAATAAAAGGGATTTAATTAATTATTTAAGATTTTGATTGCTTTGTAATAATTAATTAGGACTATAGCCAAATTGAATCAATTTAGGCTAGGGTATTGATTTTGCAATTGATGAGGTATAAATAGGATTTCATTAATTCCCTTTTAAATTAATTACCTTAGCCAGATATGATTTGAATTGATTAAAATTGGATTGAATTGATTTGATTGGCTTAGGTGATTAATGTAAATTAGTGATTAGATCACTTAGGAGATTAAATTTGATTCGAATGAATTATCCCAGTTGATTGAAGAGTTGTCTGGGCATAATTGGGGGTATGATCACACATAGGGAAAATAGGGTCTATGGTCAGAGTAGACCAAATCTAGGTGGTTACACCCTTCTCTGGACATCTGTATGTAGGATGCCCTATCTGGTTGCAGTGGTAACACTTCATGTTACCAAAGTTGTTACTCCTACCTTGGTTATTGTTTCTTCCTCTTCTACTAGAGTTCCTTCCTCTATTTGAACTCCCTCTATTGGAGTTTCTTTCTTGTTGTTCAAAAAATTTAGTCTCTCCTGGAATCTTTGGTTCAGAACTCCTTCCACCATATCAACCTCTCTATCCTCTAGTGTCTCTCCCTCTAACTCTTCCTCTAGTAGTGCTAGCGTCTTTTTTTTCTCAGCTTCTCTTCAACTTTGATTGAAATTTGGTGGCACTTCTGAATGGTGTCTGGATTCAAGAGACTCATCTCATCTTGTATGGTCGGCTTAAGGCCATTAAGGTATCTCTCTACCTTAACTTTCTCATCCTCTGTAACTCTAGATCTCATGCAAAGTCTCTGAAACTCTTCAGTATAGGAGTTTACATCTAGGTCCTTCTGTCTTAAACCTTGTCTTCTTTTATGCAGTTGAATTTCATAATCCTCAGGGATATAAGCATCTCTAATTTTTGCAACCATATCTCTCCATGTGGCAATGGGATTATTTCCTTCCTTAGCCCTCTCATCTTGGATGAATTTCCACCAAGTGAGTGCAGATCCTCTTAGTCTGGCTTTATAAACTTTCACCTTTTGAGCCTCAGTGATGCCATCACACTCAAAATGGTTTTCTAGTCCTTCTATCCAATCTAGGACTATCTCTGGTTCCATATTTCCAGTAAATATTGGAACTACTTCTAGTGCTTTACCACTCATAGCCTTTAAATCTTTCAAGAATGGTTCCTCATTAAGGACATGGTCATATTGGGCTACTTCATCATGTATGACAATATCCTTGCCTTTCCCTTCAACCTTATCCTTCACTTCTTCTGCTTTCACATCAACTTCATCTACCTTTTGCTCTAATTGAGCCAATCCATCTCAGAGTATTCTATTCTCCACTTCTTGATCATCTACCTTCTTAGCCAAATCTACATTGGTCACCATTGTAGACTCTCCTACTAACTCTTCTAGTTGGAACATTAACCACAAGCCTGATCAAGTAAGCTCTGATACCAATTTGATTGAAATACTCCAAGGTGTGCTCACACAATGCTCTAAACAAGAGTCCTACTTGTCCTAATCTGCCCAGGATCCTAATTCCTCTTCTAGGACCCTAATATTCTTAATTATCCAAGAATATCACTATCCTAACTCCACTCCAAGAGTTAGTTCTTTTGTGTTTTACCTTGAAGGATTTCCAACATAGAAATTGCTTTTTGTCTCTATACTCTCTTAGAATATTCCAAGTACAAACTCTTCAAAACATGCTCACCAAAACTACAAAGGTCATTTCCACCATTAGGAAATCCATTTGAAATCCTTTCCATCCCATTTTAATGGGTCTTAAAACTCAAAACAATCGAGTTCCAACTTTGCACTGTTTTGGTCCTATTAGGCCTAATTGCCCAATTAGCCCTATCCAGAGGGTTTTTCTAGATTCTTTCTCAAACTTCCCAAACAACCCCACAAAATAATTGTAAATATGGATACCCTTTTCCAAAACCTTGAATATTTTTAAGGTTTTAGTTTTCTAGGTCATTCGTACAGTACTATCCTAAAATGTAGGTCAAATAGGGCTATTTTTGTGCAATGACTGTAATCCATGAATTTCTATCTATAAATCTATCCAGATGGATTGGTAAGGACCTCAGCTCATAGATGAGGTTCTATCATACCCTAATTATTCTAAAACCACCCTTTTTTTTCTTCTTCCAAACATACCCTTGCAATGGCACTCAAACTTAACACTATCATACCCCTAGTTGAACAAACATTGCTCGCCTAGGGCATAATTTTAAAAATAGCTAGCTTAACTTCCTAAATTCCTCCTTGCATATTTACACTATACAGAGGCTCCCCTAACATATTCATCCACCTTTTTTAGTTTCCCATAGTTTGATTCTATGGGGGAGCCATGAAACCAAAATCCTCCTAAACTGGACCAATAAACACTCTAAATCCTAAACAATTTCCTAAGACTATCAAATCAACTCTAATCTACTTTCTCACTGAATGAAAAGATCTTGTATCTACTCCTACTTCATGGATCCAAAAATAGATTCAACCTTTCAAACCATTAACACACCACTAGCATTCAAACAAGTCGACTGTACCGTAAAAACCAGAACACATAGTTCTTTTGCTATTCAAAAACTTGATCACATTCATTCTCCCTTGGGAAATGAGCCTTGGATTATCTTAAGATAATTCCTCCATGTTTCTAGGTCACTAAAATTATTTCCCTCCTCCATTTCAAAAGGAATCAAAAAGTTTCCTAAGTTGCATGCAACATTTGCAATATTGCTAAATGTTGTCATGACAACATTTAGCATCTTTTGCATTAATGCTCATAACTAACTTTTAGGACCTCTAACCTCCTTCAATCGATGAATACACATCATCAAGGCCTTTTTAGGCACTTTCCTCATCCCACCTAAGTCTAGGATTCATTAAGAATAATTTTCCCATTTTAGACCTAACAACCATAAAAACAAGAAATTAACAAGACTAGATTGAATTTTAGTACTAACTACTAATCCATCTAGCCACACACCTTGCAAGACCATCTAAGGTAAAAAAAAATTCATTGACTTGGCTAGAGTCAATTACAAGAAAAAATTTGAACTAAGAATGGAGAGTTTCCCTGGGTGCTCCTGCACCACTTCTCCACACTAGACATTGCTTCTTGCAACAACGACCTCTGACCCAAAATAGTAAGGATATCCCAAAGGGACACGCTTGCGGGAGCTTTCTTCAATTAATTGACCACATTCACGGTATCCAATATGGATTACTTATGCTCTCCATACCTAAAGGCTATTTTCTCCTTTGGATTCAGATAGGGAGTAACAAAAGAAGACACAATAGTAGCCTTACTAGTGCTAGGATTTTCTTGAGTTACTAATTGTTCGCATGTATTCTGCTGCTTAGAGTGAAGATTAAATTCTGATTGGACTTGTGACACTTAAGTAGAGACAAAATAATTACCAGAGTTGTACAAATTGGCAAACACTACCTCCATGTCCTCCCTCCATGAGAAAAAATGCATGGTTGGGAGTGATCTCTGCTTATCTTTTTGAGGAAATGCCTTGAATTTGTGTGGTAATCACAACAGTCTCCATAAAGGGAGATGTGTATACATTAGGTGTGTGTGTGTGTGTGTGTGTGTGTGATTTTTGTACATGTTAAGAGATACACAACACTTTAATAGGTCATTGCATTAGTGGAAAACATGGTTATATGAGCATATAAAGCAACTAAAATTGACCTATTGCTTTCTAACTAAGAAGAGTATGATAAGAAACACAATAGCCCTTAGATTATGCTACTATCAGTGACATATATGACTTAGCATGAAATATTTGAGTTAAAACAAACTAAATGATAAGGAAACATGCATTTTGGCTTTGAAATGAAGATTATAACAATCCATTAACAATGAAACTATGATAAATCTAACATGTTATATAATCCAATAATAATCTAGGCAGCATAACAATGCATTCTTCTCTAAAATTATGGGCTTATTTGTGCTCAAAAACACCTTCTATTTATAGAAGAATGAGGAGAGAGAGGGGGGACAAGGTGCATTAATGGAGTTGAAAAACTTATTAATGGTGTGTAAGAGGAAATAAATGCCAAAGGTATTCAATAGGCATGGTGGAGACATGGGCTTAAGGAATCTCCATTAATGAGGCATTAATGAGAGCCTTAAAGAAGCATGGGAAGGGTGTAAGGCAAGCTTGAGAAGGTGGACATGAGGAAAGGAATCTTGAGATTCCTTGACTTTCTCAAGTGCGTGGAGTCCTTAATCATTCCTTAATGGAATGTGACAACATTAGGAGGTGGGTTAGAATTTAGATTAAGATTAGGATTAGATTAGCATGGGGTGAATGGGTTGGGATAGGTTCAAACCCAGGGTCAAAGTGGTTGAAGTGAGTTAGGTTAGGGGTTTAGAGGAATATTAATGAAATGAAGTAAACTTATTTAATTCATTCAAAAGTAGGAATATTAATTATTTAAACATTTAATTTCTTTTTAATAATTAAGAGGACTATAGCCAATTTAACTAAATTAATTAGGCTAGGGGAATGGGTTCCTTTGAAAGTGATGAGACACATTGATTTATTTCCTTTATGATTAAATACTATAGCCATGTTTTTGAATTTGATTTGTTTTAATTGGTTTAAATTGGTTTAAATTGGTTTGAATTGTATGGATGTAGTAGTTAATATAATTTAGTGATAAAAATCACCTAGGACATTAAGTCTGATTTAAAAATGAATTATGCCAATGTAACATTGTCTTGACATAATTGGGGGTATGATCACACTTAGGGAAAATAGGGTCTATGGTCAAAGCATACCAAATCCAAGTGGTTACATTTGCCCCTCTTTGAATTGATGTGCGAGCAGCGCATTGATTCAAAGAGAGTTTTTGATTTTGACTTTAGAAAGATTGAGAATTTTGCTCATGATCGAATCAAATGCCTGATGAGATCAGTCTCGCACTTGATCGAACTAAACTGATAGTATTGATTTTGAACTTGGTTGTCATCCAAAGGTTAATAAAAGATCTTAAAGATACCAATTTTGAACTTGGTTGTTGTCCAAATATTGATAATACTGATTCCGAACTTGGTTGTTGTCCAAGAGTCAGTATGAAGCTGTCAGGAGCTTAATAAGAATCTTTTAAAATGAGGAAACACAAGATATCCAGCTTATGAGAACCAAAGCTTTCTATTCAATAGTTCTGACTTAGTCAAGGAAACTGTCATGCCCCTAGTTTGTTTAATAATGAAGTCATTTTTTATGTTGTTTTGAGAAAAAATTTAATTGATAATAGTGTGGTCATGCCCCTCGGGAATGAAATCAAAGGAAAGAAATAAAATCCCTCAATGGAAAGAACGTATCATTTGCATGGAATGGTTAGGGCAAGAAAGAACAGAGTAGAGGAAGTGAAAAAGAGGGTGTGTTTAAGAATAAACACACGGTATACCAAGTTAATCACGTGAAAATGTCAGTGGTGGGACTAATAAAATGATGTCAAACCAAGATTTATGATGAGATGTGCAATTTGACAGATTTTCAAAACAAATGGAGCAAATCTGCATTATCAGGAGTTGTCGCAAAAAATGTTACTGGGATGCACAAAGTACCTTAGGAACCTTCAATTTGGTTCCTGATTGATCAAAAAGAGAATAAAAATGGAGTTTCAGTTTCCTGGGAGGAGTTTTGGAACCCCTAAATAGCTCAAAAGACCAATATATATCTCAAAAATTACAATTTTACTATTCATTTTCACTTTTACCCATAGTAATTCTGAGAGCTCTGCAGAGAAGATGGTGGTCCCTGTGCATAAACATTGTTTTGAACTCAGCCATCGACATCAGCACCCAATCGATTACCCACCTCCGGTAAGTACTCGTAAAACTACCTTGTGAATTTTGCAATTTTGAATTTCATGCATTTTTGTAGCTTGTAGAGCCTTTGCAATTATGGGTCGCATTTGGGATTCTAGATAACACCCTGTCAAACCCGCGTCACATCCCATTTTTCTGGGATCATATCCAAATTTTTTAGATTGTTGCAACACATCTAGGATGTCCTAGATCGTATCTAGTTTGTCTATTTTTTCCTTTGTTTTAGTTGAATTTTGGTTTTGTGTCGTACCCTTTCCATGTAGGTTTGTACCCCATTTCCTAGGTCACATCTGGGATTTCTGGAATCGCACCCTATCTTTCTAGGATCGCATCTCATTTTTTAGACTTAGAAACTTATCCATTTTGACCTGTTTGTTTGTCACGAACCTTGAATTACTAAGTTGGTTAGGAGTCTGCATCGTGGTTGTAGATAGAACACTGATTTATCCTTTTATGTGTCAAAAATAGGCATATTTTGAGGTAGTTTCTTTTAGAGGCACATATCCAGGTCATGTGCTTGCATTGTCTGGACTGCTCTCAGATGATGAGTAGGCAACAGTGATCTGTTGCAGATTATGATCTTTGATAGGTTTACCCGATATAGGGGTAAATCGAGGGTTTTTGACTGCTCTTTCTGAGAGATGGCACTCAGAGCACAACACCTTCCATCTCCCAACCGAGGAGATGATTGTGACTCCAGAGGACATATGACACATACTGCATGTTCTAATTATTGTTCATGAGGTGTGCTTCAAGGCGATGTATGCCATGGCGATTGGAGCAACTCATCGGTATTTTCAGGATGACATTATCGATCGGAGATACCTCTCATGGGACTATATGGTCGATCATTATGATCGATTATTTGTGTACTTAGTAGGCTTGATAGGTGGCATCATGATGCCAGACAGAGGTCAGCATGGATTCATGGTCGGATGGGTGGACATGCTAAAGCAGATGGTCATCCACAGATGGAGATTTGCATGGGGCAGTTGCATTTTAGACCATATGTATCGAGAGCTGCATGAGATTGTATATCATTATACTCGGAGTATGACCATAGGTATATTGTTTCTTTAGATCTGAGCCTGGGAGCACATCCCTATTACACGGTCGATAGTAGATAGATAGCAAGCACTAGAGCAAGCCTATGTATATATGTATGTAGGTCTTATTCAACAACCTCATCTGGGCAAGGTAGAGTACTAGAGGAGAATTTTTTATGACATGACTGAGGTTGTCTGGCGGCCATATGTATATTGTGAGGAGTGGAACTCAGATGCTCAATAGGTTCCTTTATAATTTTAGAGCAGGTACCATATTGGGCGGACTAGATACATTGTAGAGCGGTTCATGCACTCCTGAGTTGTGAGACAGTATGACCGATGGCAGGGCAAGATACATGACATTACTATATACACGTAGATATGTGATGAGGCACCATTGTGGGGTGCCCAGCTTAGGTATGAGACTGCGCACCAGGAGATCCATGATATGGTTGGAGTAGATTGGGATCTTTTCCTAGATGTTGCAGATGTAGGCTGCTCAAATGGATACACAACAGAGATGCTTCAGCATCCATTTCTTCATTTTACATTGTCAGAGGAGGTCATTCCTTGCATAGAGGAGCCTATAAACTATGATCTGGATGAGCGCTTAGCCAGAGGGAGAGGAGGAGCTCAGAGAGACAGGGGTGCCAGTAGGCATGGAGGGAGAGACAGAGGCCAAGATGGAGGTCAAGATGGGAGACGTCCTCCTCCAAATGAGGGGGACAATGGTGGAGATGATAGGGGTGGTGGTGTTGTGCGTAGCCACACAAATGTTGCCAGTGGTAGTGGAGAGGGTCAGCGCACCCAATTCAGATTTGTTTCTCCTCAGATATATCCAGGTCCATTACTCACAAGGGATCAACAGAGGTAGCAGAGGCAGCTAGACAGATCATATGATAGGCCTTCTGGACAGGGTTTAGGTAGGGGATTTGGTAGATATGGAGATCCTCTGTCCTAGTGCGGGCAGGAGAGAGAGAAGCTTAGGGCACAGATCACAGCTCTAGAGGGTAGGCTCACTACAACTGAGTCTAGGATTGCCATATCAGATGCCTTTCTTGCAAATAGGGACAAACAGTTAGAGTGCCTCAGGACAGAGCGAGATAGGCAGGGTGACCTGCTCAGAGTAGAGAGAGATGCACAAGCTCGAATAGCCACCCATCAGGGATAGAGAGAAGCGTACTACTTTGCTTTATACCATGTTGCCATTTTAGAGGGCCAAAGAGCTCTTTCATTTTCACGGGTAGCACAACAATCTGAGGGGGTGATGCCTCATCCTCCATTCGTACCACCACCTCCTCCTCCTCCAGATCAAGGAGAGGGGGGAGCCAGAGCTGATTATATATTCATTCATGTACATTGTATATCTGGATCCTTCTGAGATCTTTCTTTTGTATCTGACACACACACACACACACACACACACATACACACATCTTATCTTATTCTTTTTTATTTGTTGATACTTTTTATGTAGACTTGTGTCATATTTTGATCTATACCATGTTCGAGATATATGTCTGATGCAACTATTTCTGATTATGACATGGTTCATGAGTTCTCTCTACTTTTATAGATTTATTTGCACATGTGATTATATCTTGGTCATATGATGAGTTAGATTTTAGATGATGACATCATTTATGTTGTTTTGTGGATTTATCACTGACACAAATATGTTTCAAATGGTACTATGTGAATATGTGAATGTATGTTTTTTATTTTTCTTATGCAATGTAAAATGTATGGATGCACTTTAGGATGTAGAAATGAAATGCACAAATGCTTTATTTTTGTATTTTCTTTTAGTTTCATTTTATGAATGCAAAATGTATGCTATGGGTGTGCAATGATATTGATATCAGTAATATTAAATGGATGTTTTTAACTTGGATTTAGAAGAAGAAAATAGAAATTATTTTTGAGCACAAATTTCCTTTGTTATGCTATTTTTTTTTTAAATGAATCATGCAATCTTCAAATGTAGCTATATGTAGACTTTTAGGACTTGTCACTGATTTTCTGATATTATAGCCTTTTAACATCATTGGACGCTTTTTAGAATGGATACCACCTAATAGTACAACCATCACTAATACCCACTGATATTATGAAAGTATGAATACTATATTTTATTGAAATGTCAGAAATAGACTTAGGCATCAAGGCATAGAAGCCAGGATAACAAAATAGTCACCTTCCGTTTAATATATCAGAATTTGTGTAAGGTAAGATATTGAACCCGCAATGACCTTTAAAATTCATATCCTTGGGTACATTATGCTTCGTATACTTTAGTGAGAATCTAAATTCAGAAAATAGACAAGGAAATTGTTTCAACCTCACCGTAGTTTACATATAACAAAGATCGAGATATATGCGGCCATCCACTTAGGGTGGCAGCTCTTACTATAAACATCCAAGTAAGGTGAAATTTATAGGATCATTTGGAACAATCACCACATGCATAAAACCAAGAAAATGTTATGCCCCCTATCCTTACGACTCTTTGTCTTAGCACAGACATCATGGAGTAACTCGGAAGGCATAACAATCATCAATTGTGAATCAATCAAATAAAATTCATAACTACTTAGATGCCCCTAGTTAAAACCTTATGAGGAAAAAAAAGAGTCATAATCAAACCAAGATCAAACAGTGTTTAGGTAGTATTGAGAAATACTATTGATTCATTTTTCAAGTGCAGTAGAGATTCAACAATCAAAAGTCTGGAATTCAAGAAATATGGCTCCCAGGTCTATGTACATCGTTATTCTTGTTTGTCATCCAATGTCAGTTTTAGGAACATCGTTCATGTTAGTGCCATGTTTGTGTCGCCCTTGCTGTGCGAAAGTGACATTGGTGCAAGTATCGAGAAGCATGGTATCACAAAACAAACCAACTTATGATGACCTAGCAGACATAACCTACCAAACTGACAAAGATGCCCCCAGTGTAGAATGACTTGATCCTAAGACATAAATGTAGATAAATCCCAAGCAAGGATAAGATTTCATAAGGAAACAAAGTCAACGTTTAGCAGAGGTGTAATCATGAAGGCTTAGCATCAGCAATGTATTGATAGATGGAGCGCAAAATACAAGTGACACCTGATTGCCAGGTTTTCACCACTTGAGAAGAGCTTTTCTTTCTTTTTTCTACCAGGATGCCTATTTTAACAGGTTGTCATCAAGGAACTTTTCTATTTTTCAATTGGACTCTCAAGGCACCTGTTTGCCAGGTTTTCACCAACGATACCTTTCTTCAGGACTTTTTTCACTTTTTTTGGATTTCTTTAGGATCAATTTCTGAATGTTTTTGGTATTTTCTGAGAACTATTTCATTATACAGGCTCTGCCAACTCAACATTAAGCATAGAACCGCTTCAAATTTAGAGTATTGATAGGATCTGGAAGGATGTCTCCCTCAGGTGTAGCAAACTGATAAGCTCCAGTCCTGAAAGTAGTAGTGATAACATAAGGTCCTAACCAGTTAGGTTCAAATTTTCCTTTGTGCTCTTTGTTAGGTTGGTTCTCAGGATTCTCCTTTAGGAAAAGATCCCCCACTTCAAATTTGTGTGGCTTTACCTTTTTATTGTACCCTTTGGACATGCATGCTTGGTATACTTTTAAATGAAAGAACGCCTGTTGTCTGCGCTCATCAAGTAGGTCCAAAAAATTTACCCGATCAACGCGGTATTGCTCATTAGTTACAAGACTGTGTAAAGATATCCGCAAAGATGGGATTTCAATCTCAATAAATAGTACTACTTCAACGCCATAGACTAGAGAAAATGGCGTGTCTCTAGTTGGTGTTCTGATGCTTGTTCTGTAGGCCCATAGTGCTAGATTCAGTTGTAAATGCCAGTCTCTACCAGACTTACTTATAGTTCTGTGTACGATCTTGAGAATATTTTTATTAGATGCCTCAGCCTATCTATTACCTTGAGGGTAATAGATTGAGGATCAATGTTGAGTGATGTGGAACTGTTCACAAAGGTCATCTATGTCTTGATTTTTAAATTGGCCCCCATTGTCTGTTACAATTGAAGAGGGTATCCCATATCTACAGATAATGTAGTTTAGAATGAACATAGACACCTGTTTGCCAGTGGCTTTGATTAGCAGCACAACCTCGACCCACTTTATGAAATACTCAGTGCCCATAATGATGAACTTGTGTCCATTTGAAGAGTTGGGATATATTTGTCCAACCAAGTCAAAGGCCCATTGTTGAAATGGTCAATGTGTAATAAAAGGTATAAGTTCTCTGGCAGGAAAACGGATGAGATTTCCATGTGTCTGGCATTTATGATAGGTTTTTGAAAATTGAATAGCATCTTTTTCCATGGTAGGCTAGTAATAGCCTACTTTGAGCAGTTTCTTTGCCAATGAAAATTCATTCAAATGTGATCCACATACACCTTCGTGGACTTATTTTAATGCGAGATTGGACTCTTTGAGTTCTAAACATCTAAGAAGCGTACCGTCGAGACCTCATCGATATAAGTTGTTAGTTATGAGGACATAACGCGATGTTGTCCTAATCAAGGCTCTTTTCTCATTGCAGGATATATTATTAGGAATGGTTTGGTCAGTGAGATAGGCAATGATATTAGCATACCGAGATTGGTCTAGGGTGTTCAAAGCACAGATTACTTGGTATTCAGGGGTA
Source organism: Thuja plicata (assembly GCA_018584345.1). Lineage (NCBI taxonomy): Eukaryota > Viridiplantae > Streptophyta > Pinopsida > Cupressales > Cupressaceae > Thuja > Thuja plicata. Next base: position 7,632,883 of record MU225553.1, on the reverse strand, counting down.
TCAAAGGCAAGATAGGAGAGTTCTTCCACCAAGAAGTCATAGCGGAATTGATGTTACTCTAGTTCTAACATGGACACCAATGTAGCCATATCATCTGCAGCTTTGTTCTCCACTCTGGGTATCTGCTGGAACGTGATGAAGATGAAGTAATCTTCAATTCATCAACCAGTTGCCTATAGGGCTTCAACTTCTCATCTTTTGTCTGATAATCTCTGTTAATTTGATTGATGATGAGCTGGGAGTCACCATACACATGCAACTCTACAATCTTCCATTCCATGGCAAGCTTAAGACCGTTTACCAATACTTCCTATTCAAAAATGTTATTTGTGCATGGAAACATCAATTTGTAAGACTTGGGTATCTTGTAGCCTTGAGGAGTTATGAACATAACCCCTACCCCAAAGCCTTGTTGCATGAAAGAACCATCAAAGTACATCTTCCATGGGTACTCAGTTAGATGCATAATTGTTTCATCAGGGAATTCGATCCTTAGAGGTTCATCATCTTGAACTGGTGAATCAGCTAGTTGATCAGTGAGGACTTGTCCTTTAATAGCTCTCCTATCCACATACTCAATGTCAAATTCACTTAGAATGAGGACCCATTTTGCTAATTGTCCTGTTAATGTTGTTTTTCTCAAAAGGTACTTTAGAGGATCAATCTTAGCAATGAGCCTTACTGTATGAGAGAGCATGTAGTGTCTCAATTTCTATGATGCGAAGATGACTGCTAAGCATGCTTTTTCAATAATGTTGTAATTGAGCTCATAGGAGACTAGCGTTCTACTGATGTAGTAGATAGCTCTTTCTTTCTTTGTTTCATCCTCTTGTGCTAATAATACTCCTAATGATGTAGCTGTATATATAGGAGTAATGGCTTTCCATGAATAGGTGCCATACAAATAGGAGGAGTAGCTAGGCACTCTTTTAATTCTCTAAAGTTGGCTTCATAGTGTTCATCCAATTTGAAGGTGACCCCTCTATGTATTAATTTGGTAAAGGGTTGTGCTCTATCTGCAAGTTGTGACATGAATCTCCTGATTGATTGAAGTCTCCCTTGAAATGTCCTCATTTGACTGATGTTGCGTGGAGGAGTCATCTGTAGAATAGATTTGACTTTTGTAGGATCTACCTCAATTCCCTTCACTAAAACAATGAATCCTAGAAACTTCCCTGATTGGACTCCAAAGGCACATTTCTTTGGATTGAGCCTGAGTTGAAATTGCTCCATTCGATCCAATATCTTTCTTAAATCATCAATATGAGTGCCCCTTTCTTTGGATTTAGCTAAGGTGTCATCCACATAATTCTCCATGTTTTTATGCATCATATCATGGAATATAGTAGTCATTGCTCTTTCATATGTAGCATCGACATTCTTTAACCCAAATGGCATGACATTCCAGCAAAAGGTGCCCCATGCGCATGTAAATGTAGTTTTCTCTTGATCCTTAGGGGCAATTTTTATCTGATTATAGCCCGAGAATCTATCCATTAGTGAATACATCTGATAGTCTGCTGTGAGGTCTATGATCATATCTATATTAGGAAGTGGGAAGTCATCCTTTGGACATACCTTGTTTAAGTCTCTGAAGTTGGTACAAATCCTGATAGATTTATCAGATTTAGACACTGGTACCACATTGGAGATCCATCATGTGTAAGCAATGACTCTGATAAATCCATCTTTTAACAATTTCTCTAGCTCTGCCTTTACTAGCAATGCAACATGAGGATGCATCTTTCTTAGTTTTTGTTTCACGGGCTTAATCCTGGGAGCTATAGATAAGTGGTGCATGATTAGATTAGGATCTAGTCCAAGCATATCTCTATAAGACCATGCAAAGTTGATCTTCTTCTCTTTCAGGAACTCCGTGAACTGTGTCCTCTCTTCTTCTGACAAAGATTGTGCTAGGTGTACTATTTGAGGATCGTCAATTATGCCCAAATTAACTGGCTGTGTTGGTTCTATCAGAACTGAAGACCTTTCCTGAAAATCTTTAGGGAGGATATCAAGAATCTCATCCTTTGGCGCCTCTGAGAGGTTTTCACCATCATATATGTCTTTTGTTTTTACTATTTTAGGATCTAACACTACCACAATGTGGTTTTCACCGTCAGTCCCTTTTTTCTTTTTATTTTTCAATTTTTGACTGAGAAACCTGATATCCTCCTATGACATGTTCTCGCTCCTTGCATTGGTGGAAGAAGGGTAAGGTTCACAAGCATTGAGATAGCAAGCCAAGGTGTAGTCATTGGGAAATTTGAGGATAGGCGTAGGATCTGTACTATTCCAATCAATTAGGTTTGGGTGTATCAGAGACAAGGAATCAAACTTTGGGAAGGACAACATTGTGTTAGCATCAAGACCATTAACCGACATGACATGTTCTGTTAAGTTAATTTCTTCGATGTTTAGATCAATAGAAGTTAGTTCATCATAAAAAGGGTCATTGTTAGTTGTATGCAGACCAAACTCTAGTGACTCATCAGTGGAACTATCATCTTCATCTCTTCGTAAAAGGAGGCTTCTTTCTTGTCACCTCTGAACTTCTTCTAGACTTAGGAAAGCACCAGTCTCCACATCAATGACGGGGAGAAGGAATTCATCCTCCACTTCAGGAATATCACTGTTGTGGGGAGTAGTGTTAGAATGTTCACGGAGCGATGAGGGAGATGCAAACATGTGAATTGTATCTATTTCAATGTCCTCTGTAGCGACAAATAGCTCATCCCATTCATAATCATGAGAGTCAGTTATTTCATCATCAGACCGGTTTAAGTATTCAACAATAGTTATCTAGTGTACTCAGTTAGCTATCTGTGGATCAAAGTGTGGTAGATCAAGAACATGTGAAACTGTGACCAAATGCCCCTAGTTAGGATGTAAATCCTGTCATCAAGGTGTGCTCTCTATAGTTGTTGCTATCAATGGTATCTTTGCACCATCTGTTGTTGAGTCTCCTACCTCTTGAATGGGAGGTTGTGCTAACAAGGGTATGTGGATATCTTGAGGTACCTCAAAGCTGGGTACATAGCGTTCTCCCTGATACTCAAGATTATCTGTACCAACATGTAATAATATTTCATAAGGCCATGGTCCTAGTACTATCTCATCTGTTTCATCACTCCCTTTGTTAAAGGTTGTACTATCTTTCAAAGTAGGTTTGTCAGTTTTAGTATTAAAACCCAGTCCTATTTTGTCTCTGGTATTTCATAACTCCATAGGTATAGGCTCAATAAGTTCTCTTCCTATGTCACTTAGAGGTCCTTTTCCTTTGTATCCCATTTTCTTGAGGAGGTCATATCCTTGACCATACTGGTCCGAGGATATTTCCACATGTTTGACCTCAGCTTCTGTTGGTTCTCCTTGGTAAAGCCAGTCCAAGACTGCCTGTTCTTCTGTGTTATCTAAAGAGGATGTGGATGCCTTAACCATGCCCGTGGATTTGTGAACTTCTGGTTCCTTGGATGCAGTAGGTGTGAATGTCGAGGAAGGTTTTCCACAGGATCTTGGTGACACCAAAAGTTCTATCAATGACGGAGTCAGGTCCAGCTTGTATTCTCCCATACCTGTTTCTTGAAGTTTTAAGGTTTTTCCAAAACTCTTCATGACCATGTCCTTGGTAGTCTCAGGAGAAATCTCATCTATAGCCTCTTTATTATGTGGAATCATACTACCTTCTTTGATATTGTTGAAAGTATAATTAGCATCTGCATGAATTGTCACTTCCACCCCATTATGTGGGAACTTGATACATTGGTGGTAAGTAGATGGCACAACTTGCATCTCGTGAATCCATGATCTCCCCAACAGGATATTGCAGGCTAGGGTTAGATCCAAAACTTGACATATGACATTCCTTTCAATTGGTCTGACTCTGATGGGTAGAGAAATAAGACCTTTAGAGGATCTTTCTTCCTCATCATAATCCTTGATAGTTATTTTGCTTCTAGAGTCCATAGTTTGTTCGGAAAGACCCAGTTTCTTGATTAGACTAAGGGTACAAATATTCAATCCTTCACCTCCATCTATCAATACACGTCTAACATGAGATTTATGAATAAGAAATTCAATATGGAGGGGTTGATTATGTGGATGTATCAATGAATTATCATCCTCTTCAAAAAAGGAGAGGTAATGGGGCGCTGAGATGTGATTGACCATCACTTGGAATTTGTCTATATCAATATCCTTTGGGATGTTAGCAACATGTAGAGCTTGTTCTAGGATTTCCCTATGTACTGTGGATATCTTGAGCAACTCGAAGATGGAAGTTTTGGCAGAGATTCATTGCAATTGGTCCACCAAGTCATACTTTTCTCTAGGAATAGTAGCCATGTGTTTCGCTGCTGGTTTAGGAATAGTAACGATAGGAACCTTGGGCGTTGATGCTAGTTTTGGGGAAGAATTGGGTCCTTTGGTCATGACCTGTGCTTGGCTTTGTGTTACTGCAATTGATTGGAAAGAAACACCTTTGATTGTGATCACATTAATTGATTCAGTTTTAATGTCTAGCATATTGATCACATTATCATTATTGGAATAGGTGTAGTTAACTTCATTACCTTTTCCTTTAGATGTTTCCCTTTGTCGTAATTAGGAAATGGTTTGTTAAATGTTCTATGATCTTCATTTTTAGTGTGTCTGTCCACTTTGATCTTACCTTCTTAAATGAGGTATTGAATAACATGTTTAAGCTTAAGGAAATTATTAGTCTTGTATCCTTTGTTCTTGTGAAAGACACAGTAGGAGTTATCATCCCACCACCTTGGTTTAACTATTGGTTCCCATGGTTTGGAATCTAGGATGGTGAGAACCTTGTTGTCTAAAAGTGTCTTCAAAACAGTCTCGAGAGGCTCTCCCAAAGGAGTGAATGTTCTTTGGGGTTTTGAAGTCCATGTCCGACCCTTGTTATTATTATTGTTTGCTTTGGGTAAGGGGGTTGTTACCTTGGCATCCTCGCTTGCTTGCATACTATTAGTGAGATTGAATACTTCAGGTTTAGGACCAACATTGGATGTGTGTACTACGCCATCATTAATAACATTCTTGTTTTTCTTCCACCATTTAGGCTTGGAGTTGGAGTTGTTTGACTTGCTTTCACCTTGAAGAGTGATCTCTCCCTTTTTGACCATAACTTCTTTGATACGAAGGGCATTATTAATCATCCTATTAAAGCTAGGCGAGTCTTGCATTTGCAATGCGTAGTTCAATTCTGGTATCAAGTTATTGACAAAGATTTCCATCTTTTCAGGTTTAGGAATAGCTCTGGAGTACCATGCAAAGATTTTCCTCCATCTTTGAAGGAAGTGGGTAAATGATTCACCATTCTTCTATTTAGTATTACATAAATCTATCATGGTCACATCATGTTGGATGTTGTAGGAGTAATGTTGAATAAATTTTTGAACCAACTCCTCAAATTTTTTTTACCTTGGGCGTGAGTTTTGAGAACCATTCCATGGCATTGCCACCTAGGCTTCTTGGAAAGAGCCGCATGAGGTATGTAGGTTCATGCATGTATTCGATGCTTAGAGCGCAGAATTCTCTGACGTGATCATGTGGGTTGGTCTCCCCCATATACTTGTCATATTTCGGTCTTGCTATGTTAGGAGGAAATGGGACCATAGTGATACTCTTATCAAAAGGAAATGGACAAATGGTGTCCAAAGAGTATTTTGTTTTAGGTTTTTCCTTCTCCGGTTTGAGCGTTGTAAGCTCAGTTTACATTAAAGTGATTTTCTTAGCAAGAATGGATATAGGAGTTGGTACTTCTTTTTCTTTTAGTTGTTCTACATCATAATCCAGGGGTAATTTTACATCGGTGGATGCTAGGTAGAGAAATTACTTCTCTTTATCTTTGCTAATCATCTTTTCCATCATTTTTTGGAATTTCTCTCTTTGTTTGAGTTTGTTGTACTCTTCTTCAATGATGTCTTCCTCACTGCCTGATTCAAATATAGGACGGTCAAGTGTGGGTTCTTCTTCTTCATCGGTATCTTCATGCTTTTGACTTTTGTTTTTGTCATATTCTTCAAAATCCGCACTCCATTCGTGAGTGTCTCTGTCCATGGCTGGAGAGTCTAAATGAAGTAGGGAACTGCGAGATGTTTCTCCCTGAAAGGGTAGTGATTTAGGAAGCACTTTCAATCTTTTAGACGTATACTTGTTGCGTCTTATGTTAACCATGAGGTTGTATCTCAACTTTTGTCAACGTTTCCCAATAGTGTCAGGTAGTATCTCGAATCGTTCAAGTGAGTGTGTCTAGGTGGAATTATCATTTGAGTTTTGGTTGAAGTAAATGATTCCAGTGTCAGAGGGTTAGAATGCCCTGATAGTGAGTTGGGAATCAAGTAGTTGTAAGAAGCGGATAGACCACACATATTGAGACAGATCATGAGAAATTGACAGGACATGCAAGGTAGATGTTTGAAAAAGCATTTTGATATAACGACAGGGAGACCAGAAAAGATGACAAGGACATACTAAAGAGCCAAAAGGGTACTCAAATCAACTGAGACTTTATGAGAAACTATTCTACAAGGGCCCACTATCCTAGACACGAGCTCCCAGATGCGAGCCTAGAAATACTAGATGCGAGCTACTGACGACCCTAGATGCGAGCTTAAATACCAGATGTGACAATGTGCTGACTAGATGCGAGCCAGGATACCAGATGCGAGCCTAAATACTGGATACGATTCAAGAAATCCAGGATGTGATTTTCTGATGTCTCTATCAAATTTGATCAGTTTTGAAGAATTCATTTTGGAAGTGCGTGAAGTTCGTTTGATTGTAGTTTTGCGTTCTAAGACTAGTTAGTGAATGAAAACACATGTGTGGACCCAATTTTGAAATTTGTTGCTTGTTTGAAGATATCTTTTTAATGATTTTTTAGGCACGTCAAACAATTTTGCATTGTTAGGAGGGTGAAACAGACACACATCTTATCCCTATTTTCTAGGTGGAGGATAAAAATCCTTTCTCGTTGACTTAGGCACACACTCAAATACTAATCAGAATACAACCATCACCAAGCACACAATGGCTCCAGTCATGATGTTGTATTAGCCGACTCCAAATGCAAGTGAGGGCATGGTATGACGAGTGTCTTGGGGCAATTACTTTTTTTCTTGCACAAGGATTATCACCCTTTCAGGGATGAATCAGGAATTCTTTTAGTTTAAATGTTGTCTATTATTGGGCAATCTGTTCGAAACCGTCCCCCATAGAATTGCACAGGGAAAAATTGAGGCGTATAGCCCTATGAGTACCTAAATATGTGTAGTCTCGCAAGCAAGATTCAAGCGGCTCCGCTCTACACATACCCAAGCATGTTCAAAGAATGATGTCAGAATTCTATGAATAAAACTGGCTCCATCTTCCAAGGCTTTAGCCTACGAGGAAGCAATTATTTATAGTGAGTTGGAAGGGTTGGCGTAAAACCTTTCCTCACTTGGGTCATTCCTGGGAGATTTTTTCCTCAACCGGCAGGCCCTCTACTATTAAATAATCTTTACAAAGGATTGGCGACCGTAGGACGTCTAGATTTCTGATTCCTTCGAAGAAGAAGAGCATACTCTCCTAATCCATGTCATTTTCTCCCAAAATAGATTCAAGAAAACAGTTCATTCCCTCAAGAAATGTTGTGCTTGATTTAAGATGTTCCTATTTAATGGAAAACAAAATTCTTTGAAAGGAAAGTTTGCTTGTTCAATTATCCACAATATTAAATGAGTAGCTTGTTCAATTTCTGATTCCCAAATTTAGACAATGTATTTGTTCATTTAGTCCACAAATTTGGTTCTTTGAGTTGTTTATTCACCGTCCAAAATAAATTTAGTTATGTTTTCTTGGTTTAGTTATCTCCAAATTCCTTTTCAACTCATAAACTGATGTGTGAGTTTCTGATTTTCCTTAAAAGAAAAAGAGCATAGTCCTCTAGTCAGTTTAGTATAAGATTAGAAAATGTTCTTAATGTGGAAAGCACGTAAAATAGAGGTCAAGATGGGGGTTGGGCCACTTGGAAAACCACGTTAGTATTGTTTGTTCAAGTCCCAAGAAAAACCTTTGATAGAAACCTGCGAATACTAGTTAGACCACTTTAAAAGACACAAACCAAAGTGATCAAACTGTTAGAAGTTAGGAAAATGAAGTATGCAAACTTTTTAACCAGATGCGAGCCTAAAATAATAGGACACGATACCATATACCGTATGCAAGCCTTTGTCACCATATGCGACTGAATGTTCCCCTGATGCGATCCTAAACCAAAAATGATCCAGGAAATCCTGGATGCGAGCCTCATTTTCTGTGGTGCGAGGGCGTATCCCGGATGTGAGCCAGAATGACCAGATGCAATTCTAGACCTGAAAATAGGGAGGAAAGATTAATGAAAAATGAGGTTAAAAATGAGGCAAATCTTGAATCAAGCCCCACGGTAGGCGCCAGAAATGTGTGTGTAATTTTTGTACTTGTTAAGAGAGACACAACACTTCAATAGGTCATTGCATTAGTGAAAAACATGGTTAGACAAGCATATAAAGTAACTAAAATTGACCTATTGCTTTCTAGCTAAGAAGAGTATGATAAGCAACACAATAGCCCTCAGATTATGCTACTATCAGTGACATATACGACTTAGCATGAAAGATTTGAGTTAAAACAAACTCAATGATAAGGAAATATGCATTTTGGCTTTGAAATGAAGATTATAACAATGCATTAACAATGAAACTATGATAAATCTAACATATTATATAATCCAATAATAATCTAGGCAGCATAACAATATATTCTTCTCTAAAATTATAGGCTTATTTGTGCTAAAAAACACCTTCTATTTATAGAAGAATGAGGAGAGAGAGGGGGGACAAGGTGCATTAATGGAGTTGAAAAACTCATTAATGGTGTGTAAGAGGAAATAAATTCCAAAGGCATTCAATAGGCATGGTGGAGACATGGGCTTAAGGAATCTCCATTAATGAGAGCCTTAAAGAAGCATGGGAAGGGTGTAAGGCAAGCTTGAAAAGGTGGGATTGAGGAAAGGAATCTTGAGATTCCTTGACTTTCTCAAGTGGGTGGAGTCCTTAATCATTCCTTAATGGAATGTGACAACATTAGGAGGTGGGTTAGAATTTAGATTAGGATTAGATTAGCATGGGGTGAATGGGTTGGGATAGGTTCAAACCCAGGGTCAAAGTGGTTGAAGTGGGTTAGGTTAGGGGTTTAGAGGAATATTAATGAAATAAATTAAACTTATTTAATTCATTCAAAAATAAGAATATTAATTATTTAAGCATTTAATTGCTTTTTAATAATTAAGAGGACTATAGCCAATTTAATTAAATTAATTAGGCTAGGGGAATGGGTTCCTTTGTAAGTGATGAGATGCATTGAGATTTATTTAATTCCTTTGTGATTAAATACTATAGCCATGTTTTTGAATTTGATTTGTTTTAATTGGTTTAAATTGGTTTGAATTCTATGGTTGTAGTAGTTAATATAAATTAGTGATAAAAATCACCTAGGACATTAAATCTGATTTAAAAATGAATTATGCCAATGTAACATTGTCTTGACATAATTGGGGTTATGATCACACTTAGGGCAAATAGGGTCTATGGTCAGAGTAGATCGAATCCAGGTGGTTACACTAGGATCAACAGAAATCCCTTGCGCTCTCTACTCTGCGATGAGGTGCTATAAATTTCCTCGTGGGAAATTTCATGATAGTGCTTTGCATTGCAAGGAAGCACCATGCATTAGTGTCATCTGCTAGGTTGTTCTGGCCAGGAACCAACTTGTTATTCTAGCTAAGCAGAACAACTTGCAAAGGGTTTCAAACAGTAACCTATTGATTGTTAGCATGTGGATTGATAGGTCTGGGTGGAAGCTGACTGACATCTATAAGGCTATTTTATGTCTTTACAACAATCACATTTGCATCTAGAAAAGTGTGTCCGCCCATGGATTGGATCATTATAGATTGCAAGGATTGAAAGCTTTAAGGTAAAATATGAAAGCCATATCTATAGGGGGAGGCATGGTAACTATAATTCTATGCCAGGTCTCGTGGAACCTAGTTGTTGAAATCTGTGATAGTTTCCTGCAGAGCTCGCTTTATGGTGATCATTTGTTGTCTAACAATGAGGATCTGTAACCCTTTTTCAAAAAATACTCATAGAAAGGGTTTCCCAACTCATCCCAATTCGTGATGGAGTTGGGTGGGAGAGAGTGATACCAATCCTAAGCTTTGCCTTTCAAAGAATCTTCTAGAAGGCTTAAAGCAATGTCATGTTCCGTGATATTATGAAGTGTGTTGATCTTCGCCACATCTTGCAAATGTTCACCAGGAGTTTTAGAATATTCTCTAGAAAAATTAGGAAGAGCTTTTAGAGATGAAGTAGGTATTTTTCCCCAGAAGGTTGGAGGGGGAGGGGGAACTAGAGGACTTCCATTGTTCTAGGCCACAAAATTTCTAGGAGGATTTAAAGCACCATCTATGGATTTTGGACTTGACCCTACTGCTGAAGACCTCTAAAATGACTATAGACTAACAAAGGGATATTCTAGAAACTAAGGGTTGGATGTATCTTGGGATCTAGTGACTGGTATGTGTCTCATACACCTACTCAAACTTGTGGTGAAATATCTTGGGTGGTCCCACTGGGCGTGCTAAAAAAGAACTATTGATATCAAAATTGCACCTTGATATACAACCTATAGGCAGCTTAGTGAATGGGGGACCTCATGCAATTTTCATTGAGCAATCTCCAGGAATTTATAAGTCGACTCTTTATTTAATGTAGAGGGAAAAGGGGAAGAAGTGCCACTAATCTACTTTAAGGCGATACACAAAACTTTTGGAACACTTTAAAACTTAAATGCATAGGCTATTCAAAGAAATGGAATCTCAAGGCAACTTTACTACTACCACGCATTCAAGAACAATAAAAAATATATGACAAAACCCTTCAATATAAGACATAGAGTGAAACATGCAATGATAACTCTAGAACATAGAAGCTTATATAGCATAATCTATTCAACAAAATACAAGATGTATGCACTAAAATCGGAAAAATAACACATAAACATATATGAACAATGAATCTTGAAAAGACCAAAGGGCTAGAAGCATGATTGATTGTATTGATATTGAGTCAATTGTACAAAATATAGTTTGAGGCTTACAAAAGTTGTCTTTAGTATATCTATTAGAGTCCCTTATTCTTCTAATCTCTCTTTTACAATACAAAGCTCATTCTTATATAAGCTAGGGCATCTCCTAACATGAGAGTAGTTGAAAAGAATTGTCAGGTGTCCCATTTTGTGAAGCCAAGGAGTTACAATTTTCATCATTGACTCATGAGAGAAAGACAACTAGCCCTCTGATCCAATTTCTTTATTACTTCATTCAACTACCATCTTATCGGATCAAATCCCTGCAAATCTAACCACCTACCACCTGAGATTGGATTCACCATTAATTTGCCCAGCTACCTCATGAGAAAGGCTCCAACTAGAAGAAAACTGTTCTCACAGACACTAGACATGCGAAAGCCTTTCGCTCTAACTGAGAGATGACACACGATAGATAGGCATGGACTCTCCTTCATAACAGAGACTGGAAACATTTAACATCCCATGAGACAACCACGTTGCGTACTGCGCAACAATGATACAAATTTACGTAATGCATGAGTCTACTTGCAAAAGGAAGAATGACCAACGCTTTTGATAGAACACGTGTCACCTTAGCGGAGACTTCCATAAAAAAGAACGAGCCTTCTTCATAATGCGTTGTGCCGCTAAGTGGCAAGCGTGCAACATCCATAGATTTTTTTTGAAGGAAAAGGTTGCATACTTTAAAATACACGCCATGGTGACAAATGGAAGGTGCACACGACTCTTTAAGCAAAGCTCATTGGGAAGGAAAATAAAGCTTTAGCAAAAACTTAACTTTGCGACATTGTGAATTTTAATTCACACTAGTAAGCCAAACAATATTGAGGATTTGAGTGTTTGAAAACTATGTCCAAAAGATAATTAATGCGAACAATATCTACAATAAACAAAATTTAAAACAAAGAAAATGAAATCTATGCATCATTCTCATAAAACCTACATAACATAAATGTTAACACCAAACTAAATAAATTCAATTATTTATACACACATACCTTTTAAATACAAATTCAAAATATTTATCATCACAAATTCCATCACCTTTACATACATATTTTCACTAATTTAAAATAATTCCATCATAAATTGCTTATATACAATGATGACTTAACGAGTTCATCTCTTTTATTGCCACATTTCAAGAAGCTCTTTCATATTCTAACAAGTTGTAAATAAGAATGCATGTTTTAGAGTTAAATGAGTGTCTATGATTCATTATTCAAGGAATGAGTTAAGTGGATCATTTAATTATATGATAAATGAGGGTCCATGAATCATTATTTATGAAATATGGGTTAATTATATCACTTAATTATATATGAAAAATGAATGTCTTTGAATCATTATTCATGAAACTTGGGTTCAGTGGATGATTTAGTTTTACAAGAAATAAATGTCTATGAACCACTAGTCATGAAATATGGGTCTACAAATTTGACTCAAAACCATGCGATCAAATCCGAAACAATTATCATAACTCAAAGTGTTGTATAAGGGAAATGATTCACTAGTTGTGTATCTTAATTTAATGCTTATTTAAATTGTATGTGGTGATTCAAATTACTCCTAATTTTTTGCAACAACTCTTCTAGCAAGTCCACTAGTTAAACTTTGTTGAATTTATTTTAATTTGGGACCACAATAAAGATGATGTCACATTAGCATCGCTTTGTTGAAATATCATGAAAGATTGGATAGTTAGGTATGAGCATTAAGTCATGGTAGTTGTGAATTGAGTCATGTTTTGTTGGTGGATTGAGATGACATCAAATAATTTATCATATGTAGATCTAATGAACACATTTCACTCATCTAATTATCAATAATAATTCACACTAACAAGCTTAAAAAATCACAACTAATTTTATTATACTATTAAAAATTAATCTTAAAATCTAAACATGCTAAAATTGATCTTCAAACCTATAAATGCTATTTCAACTATTAAAACGTTTAAATTATTAATTTTTTTATATACTTATATTAAAAATAATAAATCAAATTATAAGATGCATATTAACATGCATTATTTCTACCTTTGACCATATAAATTTTTCCCTTGAAGAATTCAGACCATATAAATTTTTCCCTTGAAGAATTCAGACAATCCAATGTATACAACTTGAAATTGAAATGCCAGTCCACATATTGACTCGAATTTCTTGAAACCAAGTGTTTGTTTGCAATACAACTTTACATATTTTTTTCTCAAAGAATTCAAACAACCCAATGTATACTAATATAAAATACAACTTGAAATTGAAATGACAGTACACATACTGACTCAACTTTCTTGAAAACGAGTGTTCTGCAATACAACTTTACATAGTTGTCCAAATCAATTCCATTGGAGTTTTCTCTTTCACCGATGGCTTCAATCCCTGTAAGCTGATGTCCTCTTGCATGCCAGTAATTCTTCTGTTTTCCAAGCGACCTTTCATTTGTAACTGCTGGACTTCTCTATTATATTACTAGGTTTCTGACAGTGTATTGGATTGAGATGATGACTGATTCGATTGATTTGATTATAGATTAGTAGTAAGTCTTGAGGTTCTCCTCTACTCCACGTTTCATGTAAGAAATAAAGAATCAACAGATCTACCCACGTTTTGAAAATTCATATTTAATTTATACTTATGTGTCACCGAATACTTTGTTTTGGTTAAGTTATTAACCTAGCAATCACATGTTGGTGTTTTGGTGTGAGTGGAGTGGAAGGTTCATTAAGATTTTTTTTGTTCATTTGTTGCATACATTTGTGTAATACATAAAGTCAGTTAGTACATATTTTAGCAAATCGTATTTTTGAAAGAAACATCTCAATGAAAAAGTGATAGGTTCAAATCAACTTTTCATTCATTTGCAAGATTCGAAACACAACTAGTACAAAACCTCAAGATTGGGAAGCTAATCATGCTACATCACCAACAGGCTCATGCTATGTATGTGATAGCCACCAAAACCAAAATTGTGGATATGCAAAAGAGATATATTGAGACATACCATGAGCTAATTGCCATTGCTAAGAGGTATGAAGAAGAGTTAATAAAAGGTGCAGCCATGGAAGAGAAGATCAAGGAGTTGATTGAGAAGATGAAAAACATGTCATCTACATCCCATGCAGAAATGGTATGCTGCCACCAGTGTACTAGAAGAATTTGTTCCCGCTTCCACAAATGTTGCATTTCCTAATAAAGTAAAGATTAAAATTGAGGAGTATGCTGGTAGAATTGAGAGATTAGAAGAAGCCATAAATGAAAGGGGGCATTATTGGAGGTACTGCAACACATGATTGACATGTTGAAAGGTAGATTGGATGATGTTCATAATTTTCACATTTCTTTGAAGGAGGCCGGTAAGTATGTGCTTCTGCCCTTGCATTCTTGGAACCATTATTCAATAAATGGTCAGGAAGGAACAACTTGATGGAGAAATTAGAAGTTGCAATAATGTATGGGAGCGATTTACCTGAAAAAATTAGTGATACCAAGGAGGTGGTAGGAACTGACAATTCTTTATTCTCATTTTTCAAAGGCAAGGATCAGTTAATAAAGAGTAAATTGCAGATGTTTGTTGATGATTACCAAGGTTTTGTTCTTGCTGCATATGATAAGGATGGGAATTTGAAGCAGTTGGATTTTTGGAGAAGTGAGTTTGAAATGATTATTGAGAATACATAAATCCTACTCCACTTGGGAAATGACATTGATATCCACGGATTCAATGAGGTTTTGGATGCACTTTACAAGGCTGAGGTGGACTTCTCCAAATTTATTGTTGATGTACGAGCTGTAACTGATGCTCGGTGGAATGAGGTTGTTACACAGTTGGAGGAGGTTAAGAAGTTCGTCTGACCAGCATACAAAGAGGTTGCCAGATGGGAGATGATTATGAACAAGGGTTGTATGATTATGCCAGTGGCTGGACTATAGGAAGGCCTAAAGAATGTTAAGAAGGGTGACACTGATGTCATTGCAGATACCTTGGAGAAGATGATCATTATTGAAAATATCACGAGAGGAGCTATCATGGAAAATGAAATACATAGAAGCTCTAGATATGCTGAACACTTATTAAGTGTTCATTTAAGTCTACTTAGGTCTTAAGATCTGTAGTTAGTTGTTGTTTTTAAAGTTTCAAAAAAACTCTTTCACTTTGAAAGATGTTGTTTTTAAAGTTTCAAAAAGACTCTTTAAAGTTTATAATGAAAGCTTTGCATATATGTTTCCATTGATCAGTTGCATGCGTTTAAATTTTTAATCTTGTGTGGAAAATCAATTGTTTCTTATTGAATTTATGTTTATGTGGTGTTTCACATAAGGTTACAGTCTGATAGGCAGTTAATTACTGTGTGATCTAACACTTGTTAAATATACGTTATTTCCCTTGTTTCTTACTGATCACAAGTGCTATTTCATGTATCAATTGAATTGGAACCCCTGTAAAGTGATTTGGATTGAAAGAATTGAGTTGGAAACATTTTGGTAATGGTTTAAAGAGTGGCCGTGGAGAATAAAGAAAGATAGACCAAACCCTTTCAAAACTGATTTCAAACGCTCAATTTAAGGGGTATGTTGAAAGATGTGGCCACAACTCCAAATTGTACTGTTGAAAAATTATGAATCTCTGGAATATAATAGTATTTTCAAGTATCTTTTTATTACAATTTGTTTCAAGTTGAAAAGTTGAGTTGTTGAAGATTAGTTTGATGCCCCAGCGGGCTCACCCTGTTAATTTTCACTGTTATTTACAACCAATTACAATATTTTGTTAATTACCAATATATATCATGTCCTCAAATAGTAAATATGGGTGAATAATGTTGAAGAAGGCTAAGGACCTTCTCTTAGTCCTTTGGTAAAGATCCTCCATTATATTTAATGTCTGATTGCTTAATCTCTACCAAACTGTCGAGGGGTTGGGAATGGTCACAGTTAGGAGTTCTTACTTCCAATCATTCTTTTTGAAGTCCATGTTGGATCTCCTGTTTATGTAAGAGTTGTTGATGGTTTAAAAGACATTTGGACATATAATGGCTTAAAAGGAGGATTAAATATACTTTTAGGTCAGTCATAGCAACCCCATAATATGCCATTGAATTTCTTAATGATAAGAAGAATTCAATAAGTTATTGGAAACCATTGTGCCACTACCATATAGTTGAACTAAGTGCCATTTGAACTTTGCTTCATTATCCCTATTGAGTGACGAGTCATTGACTCCATACCCAACAAGGCACTGGTCATATATCCTTTCAACTTAACAAAAATATTATTTGGGGATTGAAAAGAGGTTTTAATCGCCAACAAATGTATTTTTTGGTCTAGCAAAAACATTACAATTCGCCAGGAGTTTTCACAAACTTTGAGCGATTATGAATGATTCATCAATGGAGATGTTTTTTTCCTGTGTGAACCAAAAAATTTCGCCAGTAAAATTAATATTTTCCTCGGTAATTATACACTTTTCACCAGGTTTTAAC
This sequence comes from Thuja plicata, assembly GCA_018584345.1. Classification (NCBI taxonomy): domain Eukaryota; kingdom Viridiplantae; phylum Streptophyta; class Pinopsida; order Cupressales; family Cupressaceae; genus Thuja; species Thuja plicata. The sequence goes on along the minus strand of MU225553.1, from coordinate 7,616,205 downwards.
ACCTTGTCCGAGGGGCGGCGGGGAGGGGGGTTTCTTAAAGTTTTCCATGACCAACAATATTATTACACAATGACCTGTGATGTGCACTTTTATGTTAATATTGACTCCTTCCATGATTTCCATCTACCATGATTTACTGCAAGTCTCAGTTTTTCTTATGTATTTGTCCTTGTCCTTATGTTAGTCACATTTTTGTCACACATTCCATCATTTATAGCCTAAATTTCCATACATTTAACCCCATGCCTCAATTTTTTTCATTCTAAATATCATCATTATCCTTTACACACTTAAAATACAAAACATAAATTTATCACATAGTGACACAACCCATTTTGAGATAATGCCTTAATACAATTACATAATGATACGTGACATATAATTATGTTAAGATTAACTCGTTCCATGGGTTTTATCCGCCCTAATTTACTTTCACTATTAGACATTCTTATACATTTATTCGTGTCCCTATCTTAACCAATTTTTTTTCTCAAATATTCTTTCATTTATTGACCTAAAATTCAAATTATTTAAATCCTTTTTTGTCATTCTCCTTCCCACTTGGAAATAACAAAAGATTCTTTTATAGTCCAAGCTACTAGGCAGTTTGTATACGAGTCTTATAGAAATATGGGTAATATGGGAGTACCTTGTAATCCTTGCAGAGACATCTACCCGTTCTACAAATTAGGCATATATACCTTACTCTCAATAGGATTTTAACTTGTGATCTCTCTTTCAAGAGCATGAGTTCTCCACCGCTAGACCAACTCAAACCTAACTCTGACTATTCTCCACACAAAATGTCACGGATGCAAAAACGCAAATCTATATTAATGTGTTTTGATTATTTTTTATACATTTTCGCAACATTGTAGAAAGAGATTATGAAGATTAGACCAATGAAAATCATATATGCACATTTCAACTTTTTTTTTACAAACATGTAAGAATGTGCTATTCTATATGAAGAATAACCACTTCACTCAAACCTAACCTCCTTAGATTTACATCTAACAAGGGAAGGGAAGGTACCCATGTGTTTATGGGAATTGAAGGAACATAACAGATAAAGAAATTTTATGTAGGCCAGAAGCGACATGGAATCGACTAAAAAAGAAAGAGAGGCAGGTGGAAAATTAAGAGGGCTTTTAATTTCGGCTGTATACTCTGTCCTTTCTGCAACACACAAAGTCATTGCAAAGTGACACAACGAACATAGAGACAAATGCAAGACTGAAGAGGGGGGTTTTCCGCTCTATGCGCTGTCCTTTCTGCAACATATGACAAGGTTGACCTCAAACCTTACCAGACCACAACTCTCAGGTCCCGGTCACATGGAGTAATGTGCCCGTCTATTCTGCTGACTGCTAATGCCGATCATTGCTGCTAAATTCCGTGACTTTCTCACACATACTCCAAAATTAAATCCACACTGACACTCTTTGACTTGTCTGCTGGCTTTCCCTTACCTTAAATCCTCTAAATTCCCGCCATGTCTATGCTTTTCTTGCAGGATTTTTGTATATAAACCGTTGGGTGCTTCTGATTTCTTCGTCCCAAAGTTTTCTTTCATCAAGATTTGAGCTTTCGATGTAGAAGGGGAGCAGTACCTAGTAATTTTGTTGGGTCGGTGGTAGTATTGTAGTAGGCCTGCTTTTCTTGCAGGATTTTTATATATAAACCGTTGGGTGCCTCTGTTTTCTTCGTCCCAAAGTTTTCTTTCAATCAATATTTGAGCTTTCAATGCAGAAGGGGACCAGTAGTAATTTTGTTGGGTCGTTGGGTAGTATTGTAATAGACCTGATTTTGTTGCAGGATTTATATATACAACCGTTGTGTGCCTCTGTTTTATTCGTCCCAAAGTTTCTATCAATCAAGATTTGAGCTTTCAATCAAGATTTGAGCTTTCAATGCAGAAGGGGAGAAGTAGTAATTTTGTTGGGTCGGTGGGTAGTATTGTTATAGGCCTGAAATCAATGCAAGAAATTGTGAAGATGGAAGAAAAGGGTTGTTATAGAGGGGGCATTGTAGATAATGTGGATGCAATGCATGAGATTTTCAAGCGTTTGGATGCTGAATCTCTTGCCAGGGCTTCTTGTGTTAGTCGAGGTTGGCACCAGGCGGCCATGGATGATGCTCTTTGGGAATTGGTTTGCACAAAACATTGGCCTGCTTCTGGCATTTCAATAGGACGCCTCAGATTGGTGGTGAATGTTCTTGGTGGATTCAGGCGTTTGTATGTTAAGTGGATGCATCCTCTCTGCAGACATGGTGCTTTCAAGGGGGATAATGTTGTGTGGAGTGAGGACCAAGTTCAGCTTTCTCTCTCTCTGTTTTCTGTGGAGTACTATGGAAGACTTGGTAGTGGGTCTTTCTATGGTACCTCAGCCTCCTCACTGCCCAATTCGCATTTCTTCTGCAATTTCCATGGAGCCACAGCAGGAACTCTCAGTTATATTGTTTGATTCATTGCCTTCCATATTTGTTCAACACAAGAATTCCTTTTTGTTCTCTTTGATTTGTTCTCTTGCCCTATAAATGAAAAACTGGGTCATTTTGTGATTTTGATCTGGTAAGGCTCAGTGTTCAAAACATTGTGAAGGGTTTATGTATACTGAAACTTATCTAGCCATTTGATTGTATTTGAGGGGCAATTTTAAATAATGTTCATTATTAATTGTGTTGAGTTTATTCTATTATGATGGCATTTCCCAATCCTTCATTGGACTAATAGAGGCTAGAGGATAACGAAGAGCTAGATTTTCTTCTCTAATTTTCTATTATCTTGATGACAAAGAGCTAGATTTTCTTCTCTTCTAAGTTTCTATTATCTTGATGATGAATCATAACGTGTGATCCACACACTCAACAATATTATGAACCGTGGTAGATGGGATTATCCATCATGTCAAGAGCTAGATTTTCTTCTCCTCTAACTCTCTATTATCTTCTAACTCTCTATTATCTTGATGACGAAGAGCTAGATTCTCTTCTCCTCTAAGTTTCTATTATCTTGATGACAAATCACAACATGTGATCAGCACATTCAACAGCATTATGGACTGTGGTAGATGGGATTATCCATCATGTCTAGTATCCATTATAGATTGTGAAGGTTTTATGTATAGGGAAATTCATGTAGCCATTAGAATGTATTGAGGAAATTCTGGATAGCTGGTGTACTAATGTTGTTCATTATTATTTCTAGATTAGATCGGCTTGAAATTTTTATATCAATAATTTTAATCACACTTCAGGTCCATCATCAGAATAACAAAGAACCAAAATGTCTACTTCTTTAACTCTATCATTTGAATGATGAATCAGTTCATCATTCAAATATGATCCAAACATTATAGATCATGAGAGATGGAGTTATCTATCATGTCTAATAAAATACAATCCTTATCCTTGGTATTGAAAAGCAGTACCTCTAGAAATGGTGATGTGTTCAAAAAATTGTGAAGGTTTCATGTATACTGAAATTTATCTAGCCATTAGAATGCAGTTGAGGACAATTTTGGATGCTTGGTGCAGTAATGCTCTTCATTATTATTTTTTATTTGATTGGTTGAGTTTTTATATGATTTTGGAATATTGTGATTGTGGTCTATCATTAATATAGTATAATGGAGGGCTTGAAGATAATAAATAAATAGATTTTCTTTTCCTCTATTTCTCTATTATCTTGATGATAAATCACGGAATGTGATCTAGAATATTATCCATCATGCCTAATATAATACAATCGTTGGCACTGAAAAAACAGCAGCTCCATAAATGTGCATTGGTATATGCTTAATACCGATGAGCAAAACAAAACATTTCTCTGTTTAACATGTTTGAGATAACATGATTGTGGTCTATCATCAATATAATGAAGGGCTCGAAGATATAAAATAAATTATCTTCTCCTCCATCTTTCTATTATCTTGATGATGAATCACAAAATATGATCCAAACAATTTAAGAAGATATTATCCATCATACCCAATATTAATACTGAAACTTATCTAGCCATTTGAATGTATTTGAGGGCAATTTTAAGTAATGTTCATTATTAATTGTGTTGGAGTTTTTTTTTATCATGATAGTATTTCCCAATCCTTCATTGGACTAATAGGGGCTAGAGGATAACGAAGAGCTAGATTTTCTCCTCCTCTAACTCTCTATTATATTGATGAAGAAGAGTTAGATTTTCTTCTCCTCTAAGTTTCTATTATCTTGATGACTAATCACAATGTGTGATCCACACATTCAACAACATTATGGACTGTGGTAGA
>MU225553.1:7550008-7586211 GCA_018584345.1 Thuja plicata | reverse complement strand
ATAAATAGAATGAATTTTAAGCTCAATGGGCCCCTAATTTTAGAAGTAAACTTATGCTGCTAGTATTCTTAGAAGTCTTTATGCATTTTAAATCATCTTTCATTTGCATTGTTATAATCTTCAATTTGAGAGCTTAAAATGAACTATTTCTTGAGCATTTAGGCTAGTTTCTTTGAATCTTTCATTCTAAGTTGTATATGTTACTGATTACTGCATAATCTGAGGGCAATTATAGCATTCTTCACACTCCTCTTAGATAGGAAGCAATAAGTTGGTTTTAGTGTTTGATTTGATGGCTTATTCTATCTTTTGCACTAATGTAATGACTTATTGAAGTGTTGTGTTGCAGCTTGCAGGAACCACAAAATACACACACATTTCTAGCGCCCATCGTGGGGCAAAATCTTGGATTTCACCTCATCTTATTCTTCATTTTGAGCTAATTTCATCTCTTTGTTTGTAGGTACAGGGTCACCTTTAGTTATCAAGGCTCATTTTCAGGAAATAGGATCACACCCAGGATATCAGGGCTTGTAGAATTGCATCTAGTGAATTCTTGGTCATTTTCAGGAAATACAGTCGCAACTAGGGAAAATAGGATCGCATCTGGTTTTTGAATTTGAAAATTGACAAATCTAACCATTAATCCTTGGATGTTTTCTGTCTCTGTCTTTTAAACAACCTAATACTTTTTTGCAGATTGTTGTCTATACCCTTTTTTCTCAAAAAGGTTGGAAAAGGAATTGTTAACTTGTGTTTTTGCAAATTTTTCATAGATTAACTTGTCCTTAGTTGTTCAAAGTTTCAAATTAAGATACAAATTCTAATCATTTAATAAATCAATCAGAGGAGTATGCTCTTTTCCTTCAAGGAAAATTAGAAACTCAAAAGTTGATTTAGGACTTGAGAGGGATTTGGAGTAAATGAACAAGGCAAACATCACAATGTTTAATTCATTTTTGGACAAGTAATTGAACAAGGAAAATCACTAAATGTTGTGGGACTAATTGAACAAGCTACATCATTTAATTTCCTTTGGAAAGTAATTGAGCAACACAAGTCATTAAATTTTGTGGGAAAAAGAACCTCGTCGTCTAAATTTTGGGAATATTTTAAATAAAACTTAAGCTTACTTTTCGATCTCACTAGAGGATTTTCTCTTCCTTCCAACTGGGGGAATCAAAAACTCGACATGGGGGATTGAGTTGTGAGTGAAGTCATTTGAGGGCAAGAATAGTGATTGAAGTGATTGTGGGAGAAAATGATATGGACTAGGAGAGAATGCTCTTCTTCTTTCAAAGAATCATAAATCTTGAAATCCTAAGCTCGCCAATCTTTTGTATGCTTTTTAAAAAATAGAGGGCCTGCCGATTGAGGAAAAAATTCCCAAGAACGACCCAAGTGAGGACAGGTTTACACCAACCCTTCCAACTCACTATAAATAATTGCTTCCTTGTAGGCTAAAACCTTAGAAGACAGAATCGGTTTTGTCCTTGGAATTTTGACATCATTCCTTGAACATACTTGGGTGTGTGTAGAGCAGATCCGCTTAAATATTTTTTGCTTGACTACACACATTTGAGTATTCATAGGGCTATACGCCTCAATTTTTCCTTGTGCAATTCTATGGGAGACGGTTTCGAACAGATTGCCCAATCATAAACAACAAATTGTAGTGAAAACTACCCGATTCATCACCGAAAGGGGATAATCTTTGTGCAAGGCAAAAAGTAATTGCCCCAAGATACTCATCATTTTGTGCCCTCACTTGCATTTGGAGTCGGCTAATATGGTATCATAATGAGAGCCATTGCATGTTTGGTGATAGCCATATTTAGATTAGCATTTGAGTGTGTACCTGAGTCTACGAGAAAATATTTTCATCCTATGCTTAGACACTAGGGATTAAGGATGTGTTTGTTCACCCCTAACAATGCAAAATTTCTTGATGTGAATAAAAGATAATTAAAAAGATAAATCCTTTAAACAAGCAACAAAATTCAATCTTTAAGACTACATACTATATTTTCACTCACTGGAAAGTCTCAGAGAACAAATTGAAATTAGACAAACTTCACGTATTACAAAATAGACTTGACAGATTTGACAAGAATTGACAAAACATCAGAGAATCACTTTTAGTCTATCATGGGTCGCATCTGGCTGTGCATAGTCGCATCTTGTATTCTAGCTTGCATCTGCTCAGTATTGCATTGCTTTTAGGGAAAAAGGTCACATGCAGGATATCAAGGCTCGCATTTAGTTTATCATAAGATCGCATCTGGTATTTCCTAGCTCGCCTGTAGAGTGTCACATCTAAAATAGTGGGCAGTTGCATAGTTGTCTCTCAGAAGAAATTAGTATATTTGGGCACCCTTTTGACTCCTTAGTTTGACCCTATTTCTTTTTCTGGTCTCTCTGTTGCTGTCTCGAAAAAAATTTCAAGTCTACCTTGCATGTCATTTTGGGATCTTACAATTAGTCTTGAAACATGTGGTCTATTCACTCTCAAAAACAACGTGATTCCCAGCTCATTATTAGGGCATTCTAACCCTTTGATGCTGGAGTCATTTACTTCCATCAAACAACAAACAATCCTTACAACTTGGACACACTTATTTGAACAATTTGAGACTTCACTTGACATTATTGGGAAAGTTTGGACATAGTTAAGATACAGCTTCATGGTTAACACAAGATGTAACAAGTATCTTGTTGACAAATTAGAAGTACCTCCTAGATTGCTACATTTTCAAAAAGGAGAAACATCATGCAATCCCCTATTTGACACAGAGTCACCCACACCCGCAATGGAAGCTCCTAGAAATGAATGGAGTACAACTTTTGAGGAATACAACAATGACAAACACCGAAGACAAGAATACACTAGTAGTGAGGATGAAATTCACATCACTCACCCTTTGTTTGACTTGGAAAGTGATAGAGACATACCTGAGGAAGAGTACAATAGACTCAAACAAAGTAGGAAATTCCAAATAACATTGGAAAAGAGAATTGGTGAAGACAAAGAGAAATAATTTTTACATCTATCATCCATTGGAGTGAAGCTACCTAAGGATTATGATGTTGAAAGACTAAAGGAAAAAGAGATACCAACCCCTATTTCTATTCTCACCAAACAATTAACCTTGATGCAAGCTGAACTTGCAACACTCAAACAAGAGAAGGTTAAACCAAAAACAAAATACTCTTTGGACTCCATTTGTCCATTTCCAATTGACAAGAGTATTAACATGATTCCATTTCCTCCCAACATGGAAAGGTCTAACTATGAAAAATATAAGGGAGAGAATGATCCACATGATCATGTGAAAGATTTTTATGCTCTAAGCATAGAATACATACACGAACCAACATACCTAATGAGGTTATTTCTAGGAAGTCTAGGTGGAAATGCTATGGCGTGGTTCTCCAAACTCACACCTAAGGTGAAATATTTTGAGGAATTGATACAATTTTTTGTCCAACATTACTCCTACAATATACAACATGATCTAACCATGATGGACTTGTGTAACACAAAACAAAGAACTGGTGAATCCTTTACACATTTTTTACAAAGGTGGAGGAAAATATTTGCGAGGTATTCAAGAGCTATTCCCGAATAAGAAAAGATGGAAATCTTCATAAACAACTTGATACCCGAATTAAACTATGCTTTACAAATGCAAGATTCACCTAGCTTTGATAGGATGATAAAAAAATGCCATCCGTATTAAAGAGGTCATGGTTAAGAAAGGAGAAATTAACCTTCAAAGTGATAAAAAATCTACCAACTATAACAACAAGCCTAAGTGGTGAAAAAAACCAAGAATGTTGTTAACGATGGGGTGGTAGATGCATCTAATGCTAATCCTAAACCAACAATGTTTAATCTAAAAAATGGCATGCAAGAAAACAAGGAAGCCAAGGTACCAACCACAATACCTAAAGCAAACAATGACACCAACAAGAGTAGACCATGGACTTCTAAACCTCAACGAACATTCACTCCTTTGGGTGAACCTCTTGAGACTGTTTTAAAGACACTCTTGGATAACAAAGTTCTTACAATTCCTGATTCAAAACCATGGGAACCCGAAGTCAAACCAAAATGGTGGGATGATAATTCTTATTGTGTCTTTCACAAAAACAAGGGACATAAGACCAATAACTGTGTGCAGCTAAAACATGTTATACAAGACCTTATTAAAGGAGGTAAAATCAAAGTGGAGGGACACACCACTAATGAAGACCATACAACATTCAACAAACCATTCCCTAAGTATGAGAAAGGGGAAGTATTTAAAGGAAAAGGAAATGAAGTGAATTAAACCTACTCCAATAATGATAATGTGATCAACATGTTGGTCATTAAACACGAATCAATTAATGTGATCACTATTAAAGGTGATAAATACACATCTACACAATCAAATGCAGTGACTTGAAGTCAAGCACAAGTCATAATTAAAGGACCTAGTTCTTCATCAAAACCAACAAAATCTTCTAAGGTACCTATTGTCACTATTCCCAAATCAGCAGCAGCAAGACAAACCGTTACCATTCCGATAATAAACTATAACTTGGTGGATCAATTGCAACGAACCTCTGCTCAAATTTCTATCTTTGAGTTACTTAAAATCTCCTCAGTGCATAGGAAAGTTCTTGAACAAGCCTTACATTCTGCAAATTTGCCAAAAGACATTGATGTAGATAAATTCCAAGCAATGGTAAATCATAGCTCAACACCACACTATCTCTCTTTTTTTGAAGAAGATGAAAAATCATTGACACATCCGCATAACCAACCTCTACACATTGAAGTCCTAATTCACAAATCCTATGCCAGACATGTATTGATAGATTTAGGCACATGGTTGAACATTTGTACTCTCAATCTAATCAGGAAGTTGGGTCTCTCAGAACAAACCATTGATTCAAGAAGTAAGATCACTATCAAAGCTTACGATGAAGAAGAAAGATCCTCTAAAGGTCTCATTGTTCTACCAATCAGAATAGGACTAGTTGAAACAAATGTGATATGTAAAGTTCTAGATCTACCCTTGGCTTACAACATACTATTAGGGAGACCTTGGATCCATGAAATGAAAGTAGTACCATATACTTATCACCAGTGTATCAAATTCCCACATAATGGGGTGGAAGTAATAATTCCTGCAGATGCCAGTTATACTTGCAACAATGTTAAAGAAAATAGTATGGTCCCTCATAACAAGGAAGTTACAAAAGAAACTATACCTAAAACTACTAAAGACATGGTTATGAGAAGCTTTGGAAAGACATTAAAACTTGAAGAAACTAGTATGGGAGAACACAAGCTAGACATGACCCCATCATTAACAGAACTTCCAGTGTCTCCAAGATCTTATGGAAAACCTTCCTCATCTTTCACACCTACTACATCTAAAGAACTAGAAATTCACAAAACAACTGGTATGGTTAAGGAATCTACCTCCCAAGAGGATGAAAAAGAAGAAAAATCAGTCTTGGCTTGGATTTACAAAGGAGAACCAAAATAAAATGATGTAAAACATGTGGAAATATCCCTCGAAAAGTATGGTAAATGATATGACCTTCTCAAAAAAATGGGATATAAAGGGAAGGGACCTTTAGGAGACAAAGGAAAAGGACTTGTTGAACCTATATACATGGAATTTAGAAATACCAAAGATAAAACATGACTATGTTTCAATAATAAATCTGAAAACCCTACTTCAAGAGATGGTCCAATCTTTGATGAAGGAAGTGATGAAGAAGAAGAGACAAAACTAGCACAATGGACATATGAGAGATTATTGCATATTGGTACAAAGTATCTTGAATATCAAGGAGAAAGATATGTACCTAGCTTTGACACACAACAAGACACTAATGTTCCTTTATTGACACAAGCTACTATTCAAGAAATAGAGAAAACAACAGAAGACACTCTAAAAGTTCCATTGATAGAAACAACTACTGAAGACACACCCCAACAAAAATATTTACATCCTAACTGGGGGAAGTTGGTCACAATTTCACAGGTCCTAGATTTACCACACTTTGAGCTACAAGTGGCTAATAGGTTACATCAGGTAACTATTGTTGAGTTTCTAAACAGATCAGATGATGAAATAACAGACTCACATGATTATGAATGGGATGTCCTATCTGATGCTACCATGGAAATTGAAGTAGATATGATTCATAAGTTGGCACCGATATTTCAAAGAGGAGAGAGTTCTAACACTTCCCCTGAATATATTGCTATTGGTCCAAAATTAGATGAGATACCACTACCTAGAATTCTTGATGAAGAAACTGGTGTTTTACTAGGTCTAGAGGACATTATGAGACTACAAGCAATGAGTTCCATTTTTCTGAGAGAAGAAGAAGAAATATCAACTGATGAGTCACTAGAGTTAGGTCCACATATTAGTAATAACAACCCTATTAATGATGATCTAAGTCTTGATGATCTAAACACTATAGAAGTTGACTTAACAGAACATGTCTTGTTAGTTAATAGTTTTGATGCTGACACAATGTCGTCCTTACCAAACTCTGATTCATTACCCTTGATAAACCATGACCTAATTGATTAAATGAATTCAGATCCTAATCATATCATGAACTTCCCTAATGACTACACTTTGGCCTATTATCTAAATGCTTGCGAACCTTATCCTCCTTCCACCAATGCAAGGAGTGTGAATATGTCAGAGGAGGATATCAAGTTTCTCAGTCACAAATTGAAAAACAAAAAGAATAAAAGAAATGATGGTGAAAACCATGTTGTGGCAGTGTCAGATTCTAAAAAAGTAAAAATAAAAGATGTATCTGATGGTGAAAACCTCCCAGAGGTGCCAAAAGATGAGATTCTTGATATCCTCCCTGAGCACTTTGAAGAAAGACCTTCAGTTTTGACAGAACCAACACAACCGGTTAACTTGGGCACAACTAAAGTTCCTCAAATTGTTCACCTAGCACAATCCTTTTCAGAAGAGGAGAAGATACAATTCATTGAGTTCTTGAAAGAGAAAAAGATCAAATTTGCATGGTCTTACATAGATATGCCTGGACTAGATCCTGAATTAATAATGCACCATTTATCTATAGCTCCTGGGATCAAATCGATGAAACATAAAATAAGAAAGATGCATCCTATTATTGCATCACTGGTAGAAGCAGACCTAGAAAAATTACTGAAAGCTAGATTCATAAGAGTCACCGCTTATGCAAGATAGATTTCTAATGTGGTACCAATATCTAAAATTGATAAATCTATTAGGATCTGTACAAACTTTAGAGACTTGAACAAAGCATGTACTAAAGATTATTTTCCACTACCAAACATTGATATGATCATAGATCTTACATCAGGCTATCAAATATACTCATTAGTGGATGGTTTCTTGGGCTATAACCAAATTATGATTGCTCCTAAAGACCAATAGAATACCACATTTACATGCGCATGGGGAACTTTTTGCTGTAACGTTATGCTGTTTGGATTAAAGAATGAAGGTGATACATACCAAAGAGCTATGACTACTATATTCCATGATATGATACATAAAAGCATGGAGGATTACATGGACGATACCTTAGAAAAATAAAAATAAGGACTACTCATATTGAAGACTTGCAGAAGATATTAGATCGCATGGAACAGTTTCAACTTAGGCTCAATCCGAAGAAATGTGCCTTTGGAGTTCAATCAGGAAAGCTACTAGGGTTTATAGTATCAGCAAAAGGAATTGAGGTAGACCTTGCAAAAGTTCAAGTTATACTAGAAATGTCTTCTCCACATAACATTAGTCAAATGAGGACATTACAAGGAAGACTCCATTCAATCAAGAGATTTATGTCACAAGTTGCAGATAGGGCACAACCTTTTACTAAATTTCTACATAAAGGTGTTAACTTCAAATGGGATGAACATTGTGAAAATAACTTCAAAGAATTAAAAGAGTACTTGGCTACTCCTCCTGTTCTCATGGAACCCATTCATGGAAAGCCATTACTCCTATACATTTCAGCTACGACTACATCACTGGGAGTATTTTTGGCTCAATAATATGAAACTAAAAAAGAAAGGGAAATCTACTATATGAGAAGAACACTAGTATCTTATGAACTCAATTACAGAATTATTGAAAAAGATTTCTTAATAGTCATCTTTACATCAAAGAAATTGAGACATTATATGCTATCACATACAGTAAAGCTTATTGCAAAGATAGATCCTCTGAAATATCTCTTAAGCAAGACATCATTAATAGGAAGGCTAGAAAAGTGGGTCCTGATTCTGAGCGAATTTGATATTGAGTACGTGGATAGAAGGGATATTAAAGGACAAGTCCTCATAGATCAATTAGCTGATTAACCCTTGCAAGATGATGCACCTTTGGTAATTGAATTTCCTGATGAAACAATAATGCATTTAAATGAACATTTGTGGAAGATGTACTTTGATGGTTCTTTCACACAACAAGGTTCTGGAGCAGGAGTTCTCTTCAGTACTCCTCAAGGCTACAAGATTCCCAAGGAATACAAATTAATGTTTCCATTCACCAATAAAATTTCTGACTATGAAGCATTAGTGAATGGTCTTAAATTGGCTATGGAATGGAAGATCATAGGGTTACATGTGTATGGTGACTCTCAGCTTATTATTAATCAAGTGAATGGAGACTATCAGACTAAAGATGAAAAGATGATGCCTTATAAACAACTAGTTGATGACGTGAAGAAGTACTTTGTCTTCGTCACATTCTAGCAAATACCAAGAACAGAAAATAAAATTGTCGATGCTATGGCTACACTGGCATCAATGTTACAACTAGAAGAACATTAGTTCCGCTATGACTTCTTTGTGGAAGAATTATCCTACCCAGCTTTTGATACCCCTGAGTACCAAATAATTTGTGCTTTGAATGCCCAAGACCAATCGTGGCATGCAAAACTTATTTCCTATCTAACTGACCAAACTCTACCTGATGGTTTATCAAGGAATGGAAAACGAGCCTTAATTAGGAAAACATCACGTTATGTCCTCATTACTAATAAATTATATAGATGAGGTCTCGACGGTACACTTCTTAGGTGTTTACAACAAGAAGAGTCAAATCACGCATTGAAAGAAGTCCACGAAGGTGTATGTAGATCACACTCAAATGGATTTTCACTAGCTAAGAAACTGCGAAGAGTAGGCTATTACTGGCCCACAATGGAAAAAGATGTTCTATTTTCAAAGACATGTCACAAATGCCAAACACATGTAAATATCATCCATGCTCCTGCTAGCGAACTCATACCATTCATAACACATTGGCCATTTAAGCAATGGGCCTTTGATTTGGTTGGACAAATATATCCTAATTCTTCAAGTGGACACAAATACATCATTACGACCACTGAGTATTTTACTAAGTGGTTCAAAGTTGTGCTGCTGATCAAAGACACTAGAAAAAAGGTGGCTATGTTAATCCTGAACTACATTATTTGTAGATATGTGATACCCTCTTCAATTGTAACAGACAATGGGGCCCAATTTAAAAACTAATACATCGAAGACCTTTGCACACAGTCTCACATTACTCAACACTACTCCTCAATCTATTATCCTCAATGTAATGGACAAGCTGAGGCATCTAACAAGAACATTCTCAAAATCCTACATAGAATTGTGAGTAAGTCTGGCAGAGACTGACATTTACAATTAAATCCAACACTTTAGGCCTATAGAACAAGGCATTAGAACACTAACTGGAGCCACGCCATTTGCCCTAGTCTATGGCACTAAGGAAGTATTACTTATTGAGGTTGAAATCCCATCTTTGTGGGTATCTTTACAAGGTCTTGTTACTGAGAAACAATACCGCATTGATAGGGTGAATTCTTTAGATTTACTTGATTAGCGTAGGAAACAAGCATTTGATCATCTGAAAGTGTACCAAAAATGCATGTCAAAAGGGTATAATAAAAATGTCAAACCACAACACTTTCAAGCGGGGGATCTCATTCTGAAAGAGAACCCTAAGAATCAGCCTAACATAGAACAGAAAGGGAAGTTTGAACCAAACTGGTTGGGACCTTATGTGATTACTGCAACTTTTGGGACTGGATCTTATCAACTAGCTACACCTGAGGGAGATGTTCTTCCTGATCCTATTAATACCCTACATTTGAAGCAGTTCTATGCTTGATATCTTGCTAGCAAAGCCTATGTAGTGAAAATCTCAGAAAGTACCAAAAAAATCAGAAAATTGATCCTGAAGAAATCCAAAAACAATGGAAAAGTCCTGAAAAAAGGTATCCTTGGTGAAAACATGGCAAACAGGCACCCTGATACTACAAAAAAATAAAAAAAAGAAGAAAAAAGAATGAAAAAATTGAAAAAGAGAAAAGTGCCTTGATGAAAACCTTGCAAACAAGTGTCTTGGTAGCAAAAATAAAAAGTTTTTCTGAGTGGTGAAAACCTGGCAAACAGGCATCACTCGAACTTTGTGCTCTATCTATCAATGCACTGATGACTCTAAACCTTCATATTTTCACCTGTGCTATTTGGTGACTCTGACTCCTTATGAATTTCCTATCCTTTTTTGGGATTTGTCTGCATTTGCATCTTAGGAATAGTCATTCTACACTGGGTTTTGCTAGCATGGTCAGTTCACGTCTGCTAGGTTGTCCTACGATTCTGGTCTAGGATGGTTTGCCTCTCAAAATAGTATTTCTCAATACTTGCATTTAAACGTCACTATCACAAACAAAGGTGTTTCTTCAACACCACTTACCTATAACCAAAATCACACTAGTGTTTCTCAACACTTAAATCAAGAAATTTAAATGAGCTAGTGTTTCTCAACACTTTAATCAACAATGAGCTAGTGTTTCTCAACACTTTAATCAACCAATGTTTCTAAACATTACATTGGATTTCAATTGCTAACAAAGTTAATCTCGCATAAACTCAGACATGACAACATATTGCTTAAATCCAAATTCTGATTGATGAATCTCTATTGCGCTTGATAAATGAATCGATAGTATTTCTCAATACTACTTAAACATATAGTTTGATCTTGGCTTGATTATGATTCTTTTATGTTCCCATCATTTTTTTCATACTAGGGGCATCAAAGTAGTTATAAATTTTCTTTGATTGATTCTCAATTGATGATTGTTATGTCTTCCGAGTAACTCTATGACGTATATTCAAAGACAAAGAGTCGCAAGGATAGGGGTCATAACATTTTCTTGGTTTTCTACGTATGGTGATTGTTACAAATGATCCTATAAATTTCACCTAACTTGGATGTTTATGGTAAGAGTTGCCACCATGAGTGGATAGCTGCATATATCTCAATCCTCGTTATGTATAAACTATGGTGAGGTTGAAACAATTTCCTTGTCTATTTTCTAAATCAGATTCTCACTAAGGTGTATGCTACATGATGTACCCAAGGATATGAATTTTCAAGGTCATTACAAGTCACATATCTTACATTAAACTTAAATAGAAATTGATTCTTAATAGTAAAAGGAGATAACTAACTTGTCGTCCTGGCTTCTATGCCTTGATGCCTAAGTTCATTTTTGACATTGCATCCAATACACATAGTATTCATACTTTCATGATACCAGTGGGTATTAGTGATAGTTATACTATCAGGTGATGCCCGTTACAAAAATGCCCAATGATGACAAAATGCTACAATGTATACAAATTAGTGACAGTCCTAAGAGTCTACATGTAGATGCATTTAGAGATTGCATGATTCATTTTACCAGAAAAGCATAAAAAGGACTTGAGCTTAATATGATTTCTTGATTCATCCAAAATCCAAGTTAATTACATACATCAATATTACTGATATTAATGTCATTGCATATCCATGACATACATTTTGCATTCATAAATGAGAAAGATAAAAGACAAAAACAAAGCATTCAAGCATTGCAGTTATTTCTACATCCTAAGTGCATCCATACATTTATTTGCATAAATAAAATCTCAAAAAAATTCATTTGCATATTCACTTAGCATCATTTGAAACACATTTATATCAGTAATAATTCAAAGAGCATAAATGATGTCATCACATATCTAATCTAACTCATCTAGAGACCAAGATAATAATCACATGTTCATCAAATTCAAACAACTATCAAAACTCAAAACAAGAGAACTCATGAACATATCAAAACTCAAGATCAACTATCTCAGATACATTAGATATGGATTAGTTAAAAAATATGGAACTGTCTATAAAAGAGTATCAGAGTAGCAATGAGGAAACATATATACATGTATAAATGTCAATGTACAAAAGAATGATCTCAGAAGGATCAAGATATACAATATGATCTAAAGAATATGACACAAAAGTAGTATCAGATTTGACTACCACCCTCTCCCTAATTTGGAGGAGGAGGAGGAGGAGGTGGTATAAATGGAGCTGGTGGAGGCATGCCCCCCTCAGACTGCTGAGCCATCCATGAATACAAAGGTTCTCTCTCACCCTCTGGCACTACATCATGATATAAACCTGAATAATAAGCTTCTCTCTGGCCCTAATGAGTAGCTACCCGAGCCTGTGTATCTCTCTCTGCTCTATGAATGTCCATTTGTCTATCCCTCTCTTCTCTAAGTCTATCCAGTTGTGTATCTCTGTCAGATCTAAGCCACTCAAGCTGTGCATCCCTATCAACAAGTAAGGCCTCTAAAGTCATGATCCTCACTCTGATTTGCTCACACTCATGCTCACACTCACACTGTGACAATGAATCTCCATCTCTACCTAAGGAGGCTCTACCTGTATCATGTCGAGTTGGCCTATCCTATGGCCACTCCTGCTGAGCATCCTGCTGATGTTGTCTCTGTCTCTGCTGATCTCTAGTCAAAAGTGGACGTTGATCTCTTTGGGGAGCAATGAATCTGAATTGAGTTTGCCTCCCACTGCCGATGGTGCCCTCTCCACCACCCACAACACCTCCACCCCTATCATCTGCATCATCCTAATCATCTGGACCCTGTCCCCTATTAGGAGGAGGGTGCCTCCCACAATGTCTCCCACCATCCCTACCTTCATCTCTCCCCACATCTCCTCTCTCTCTTTGCGCTCCCGCTCTTCCTCGAACAAGTCAATCATCAGTGGGATCATAATCTAGGGGATCCTCAATCTGTAGAACTACCTCATCTGGCGATGTAAACAAAGGAAAAGGATACTATAACATTTGTGCATGATACCCAACAGAGAAACCTGCATCTTCTACATCTGGTTGAAGATCGTAGGGTACTGCTACCATATCTCTAATAGCTCTTTGTGCAGTCTCATATATCAACTAGGGACCCCATAGTGGTGTCTCATCTTAGATATATGCATATATAGATATATCCTGGCACCTGCCATGCATACAACCATATTGCCTCAATACCTGTGTGACTAAGAATCTCTCAATAACATATCTAGTCCTTCCAATCAGGTACCTGATCTAGAAGAAATATGGCATCTGACATCTATCCGAGATCCACTCCTCACAATCAAGGTAGGGTCACCATACTACAACTGTCATGTCATCAAACAATCGACACCAATACTTGACCTTGCCCAGACGGGGCTGCTGAATCCAACCAGAATACATGAATACATACAGCTTCTAATCTAATCGCTGCCTATCAACTATCGGCCATGTAACTGGGATGTACTCCCAAGCCTAGATCTAAATTATAAGAATTCCAACTATCAAACTCAACAAGTACTGATAAAAAATCTCATGCAACTCTCTGTATATGTGAGCAAGTATACAATTGCCCCATGCAAATCTACGTCTAGAAACCATCATCTCCTCTAACATGTCAACCCAACTGACCATGAATTCATGTTGTCCTCAGTCAGGCATAAGGATGCCTCTGATCAATCTAGCCAAGTATATAGGAAGACACTCATAGTGATCACACATATAATCCCATGTAAGGTAACAACAAGTAATGGTGTCATCTTCGAAGAATCGTTGCGCTGTGACAATCGCTGAAATAGAGGTAGAATCAAACTACACCTCTTGACCCATAACAGGAACTCTGAGGCCACACGTCCTCAGGTGTAATGGTCATCTCACCAGTAGGTAGATGGAAGGTGTTGTGATCTGAATGCCATCTCTCAGCCAGAGCAGTCAACAACCCTTGATTTACCCTGATATCGGGTAAATCTCTCAAAGACAATAAACCAACGTGAGCCACTAACTCTGCCTCATCATCAGTCAAATACCTCAATAGTGCAAGGACATGACCTAGATACGGTCCTCAAAATGAGATGACCTCAAAAGGAACCTGATACACAGATAGTAGTTGCATAAACATTCAAAATCAGTATTTTGTCTAAGGCAACTAAGCAGAAACATACTCACCTAAGTGTTTTGGTCATCAGACAGAGAAAAATAGTCAAACTTGCAATAAAAATGACTCAATTACCATAAATGATCCTGTTTCCATGGGGTGTGATCCATTTCACAGGATGTGATCCACGATTCTTGGGATGCGAGGGGCATCTGGGAAGCGATCCTATTTTTACAAGATGCGACACGGGATACCACGTGCAACCCTATTCCAACAGGGTACGAACAACTTGCAAATCCTAAAATCCACTACAACATGCGATGAAAGACCTAAAACAAGGTGCGATCCTAAATTTATAGGACGTGACATGGGATTTCTAGCTAAAATGGGAAACGACACAGGATTCATAGGATGCGATCCTAAATGCAGGAAACGATGCAAAACTAAAATGCTAATAACTTCTTCCAAAATGCATACAATTAGAAATTGAGAACTTGGAAATATAGGTCTTTGAGCACTTAGTAGAGGTGGGTAGTCAGTTGGATGCTGATGTTGACGACCAAGCTCAAAAAGATGCTTCTCCACAGGGACCACCATCTTCTCTACATAGCTCTTTGAAATACCAAGGTGAATAGTAAAAATGAATGGGTAAAAAGTGAATTTGGACCTATATATTTGACTTTTTGAGCTATTTAGGAGCTCCGGAACTCCTCCAGGCACTTGAAACTCATTTTTTTCTCTTTTTGATCAATTAGGAATGAAATCGAACGCACAGCCGATGTTCTACATTGCACAGTAAATTTTTTACGATAGTTACCAAAAATGCAGAGTTGCTCCATATATTCCAAAAATGATTCACAAGCTTTACAAAATCCATTTTTCGAGTTCTATATCATCCAATTGTACATTATTCATCAAGTAACTTGGTTAGACATCATTTTCTCAGACTCAAAACTCACATTTTAATGTAATTAACTTGGTAAAATCGTGTTTTCTCTGAACACACCTTCATTTCTCCATTTCTTCCAAATTGATTCTTTCTCGATTCAATCAATCAATTCAAGTGATACATCATTCTACAAGGGGATTTATTATTTTCCTTTGATTTTGTTCCTGAGGGGGCATGATCACACTCAAATCAATCAAATTATTGCTCCAAACAACATTAAAATGACTTCGTTATCAAACAAACTAAATGCATGACAGTTCCTTGACTAAGTCAGGACTATTGGATTGAAGGCTTTGGTTCTCACAAGCTGTATATCTTATGTCTACTTTTTTCTTAGATTCTTATTAAGCTCCTAGAAGCATTGTACTAACCTTCATTTGATCAAGTTCAGAGTTGGTATTATCAATTTTTGGATGACAACTAAGTTCAGAATTGGTATCTTTAAGATCTTTGCTTATTGACCTTTGTTCGATCAAGTTCAAAGTCAATTCTATTAGTTTAGTTCAATCAAGTGCGAGACTGATCTCATCAGACATTTCATTCGATCAAGTGCAAAATTCTCAAACTTTCTAAAGTCAACATCAAAACTTTCTTTGAATCAATGCGCTGCTTGCACATCTATTCAAAGAGGGGCGCCAGAAATGTGTGTATTTTTTGGTTCCTGCAAGCTGCAACACAACACTTCAATAAGTCATTACATTAGTGCAAAACATAGAATAATCCATCAAATAAAACACTAAAACCAACTTATTTCTTCCTATCTAAGAGGAGTGTGAAGAATGCTATAATTTCCCTTAGATTATGCATTAATCAGTGACATATAACTTAGAATGAAAGATTCAAAGAAGCTAGCCTAAATGCTCAAGAAATAGTTCATTTTAAGCTCTCAAATTGAAGATTATAACAATGCAAATGAAAGATGATTTAAAATACATAAAGACTTCTAAGAATACTAGTAGCATAAGTTTACTTCAAAAATTAGGGACCCATTGAGCTTAAAATTCATTCTATTTATAGAAGAATTAGGTGAATGAGAGGTTGCGATTGAAAGTGGAAGAGAGGTGGAGATTGAATCTTTGGTGATCCATGTGAGGTGATCCAAGTGATTTCACTCCCATTGGTTAGGGAATTGACTTTCCCTTTTATAAATGGAAATATAATTTGAGAATTTATTTAATTCCCTTTTATTAATTACTTTAGCCATGTTTAGAATTGTTTTAATTGAATTGAATTATTTTTTATTTAATTCAATTGTTTTGATTTAATTGATTTAATTGGCTAAGGAAATTAATTTGATTTAGTGATTAAAATCACTTAGGAGATTAAACTTGATTTAATGAATTATGCCAATAAATTGAATAATTGTCTTGACATAATTAGGGGTATGATCACACTTAGGGAAAATAGGGTCTATGGTCAGAGTAGACCAAATTAGGGTGGTTACAAGCGTACTTCAAAAGAGTATATTTATTTGTGGGTGACAATTTCCATGAAGGTTTTTTCCAAATTTTTGTTTCCTTGTTAAATATTGGTGTCATATGTCTTGAATGTTTATTGTGCATGTTACTTGCTTGTTACTTAAGTTGTTGATTGATATATTAAAGTTATAGTTGATTCAGTTAATATTGAAGTTTGTTTTACTGAGCTAACCCAGGTTTTAAGTTTTAAGGTTTAAAGGAATCACTATTTACTGATTCACCCCCCTCTTAGTAAACTAACAATTGGTATCAGAGCTAAGTACTCTAAAGAAGATAAATTTAAAAGACTTGAGTAAAAGATCTGAAGATGTATAAGAGGGAGGCTCCAAATTTAAATAGGGGTAAATTATCTACATGAAAAACAAGGATGAGGCTGCACTTATATGGAATTGGAGAGTATGCAATATACTATATTGACAATGAGTACTCACCGCCACCATTTGGGCCTATGACACTTGAGGAAATAAGAGAAAGAAAAGATCACACGCAAGATATGATTGAGATATACTCCTCTGAGTGACCTAGAGTTTAATGACCTCAAAGGATGTGATACAAGAAAATAGATGTGGTATAAGATTGTATTGGTATATGGTGGAGATCAACATGTTTAGAAGGAAAAAGTTGAAAGTTTGAGAGGAAAATTTGATTCTATGAGAATGAAAGAAGGTGAAATTGTTGCACAGTACAGTACAAGATTGAAGGAAATTGTGAATTCTATCAGAGGTTCTAGAGGACATATAGAAGAAGAAGATGTAATAAAAAACTGTTGAGGACATTGTTTCCTATATGCCATCCGAGTATCAGCAATACAAGAACTCAAATCCATTCCTTAGATGCATGTTTCACTGGATGCTACAATTGGTAAGTTGATTTCTTTTGAGCTAAATGACTTTGATAATAGTTTACCTACCATTACTAGGATTGAGTCTGCGTTCAGGTCATATTTGAAAATTGGAAGCTCTAGAGAGTCTAGATCAGGTGATGGTTATGCAAGTAGTGTGAGTGAAAGGTTTTACAGTTGCAAAAGTGAGATAGAAGACTTGTATGTCGAAGATGAAAGAAACCAAGAAGAGTTTGAATCTCTACTAGCTAGAAGACTATAGAGAGGAAAAGACAAATACTGAGGTAAGACACCTTTGAAATTATTTAACTCTAACAAGATTGGTCACATTGTAGGTAGATTTCCTGACAACAAAAATGATGAGAAGGAAGACAACCAAGATAATAACAAAACAAAGAAAAAATTCAAGAGATTCCAAGAATTCAAGAACAAAGGTAAGGCGTCTAACCTATGATGATATAGATGATGATGACGGTGAAGAGGTTGTGTATGTTTTTATCCCTAATCTCACATGTAAGAAAAAATGATACCTGGATTACAGATAGTGGTTGTTCACATCATATGACTGGTGACACACATAAGTTCATTACCATGAAAGAACATGATGGAGGGTATATTAGATTTGTTAATGATGATCCATATCCTGTGAAAGGTAAAGGTTCTATAATTCTACTAGATAATACAAAATGTGATGATGTCTATTGGGTTGAAGGACTAATGTATAGTCTGTTGAGTGTGGCACAACTGAATAATGCAGGACACTGACTAGAATTTCAGAATGGAAAGGTAAATTTTTTTGGTTAGAATGGAGGTCTGATTGCCATTGGAGAATAGATTAACGGTAACTTATTATACCTTGATACTTCTGCAAAGGGTTGTCTATTTTCTAAAATTGAGGATATATGATTATGGCACAAGAGATTTTTGTTGATATTTTGGTGACTGATCATGTAGTAGATGTTGATATTGTGGCCCGAAGGGCCGAAATTTTTTGATGCTTTTTCCGGAAAGAGATTTGCTTTTTCGGGAAAAAGAAGACCGACATTGTAAAACCCTAAAATGGTCGATTTTAGAGGTTGCCCTAAAACGCATGTTAAAAGCGTTTGAGATGTATAATGCATTGGATTATGGTGTATGTTTTTGCTGGATAATAAGAAAGGTTGGGCGGCTGTGTAGGTGGACGTAGCCCAGGTTTTGGGTGAACCACGTTAAATCTGTGTGTTATCTATGTTTAGTTTCTTTCTTCTATTGTTTCTGCGTATAACTGTTTATTCTTATATTATTCCGGTTCTGTCAAACCCTAACAATTTTGTCATGTGAATTTTGACAACTTAATTAATGTGAGAAAAAAGAATAGAGTTAGAGGTCTACCAAAATTGGACAAACCTGAAAATGTCATCTGTAAAGGATGTCAAGTTGGTAAGATGACAAAGTCAAGTTTTACAAGAAAGTCTTACACTACTAAAGGAATTTTGGAATTAGTGCACATTGACCTATATGGATCTATGAGAACACAAAGTTATTATGGTGACAAATATTTCATTTTATTTGTTGATGATTATTCAAGAATGATGTTCTTGTCATGTTTTTGAAAGAAAAATATGATGCTTTTCAAATGTTTAAGTGGTATAAGGATAGAGTTAAAAAGGAGACTAGAAGATAGTTGAAGTGTCTGAGATCTGATAGAGGAGGTGAGTTTACATCTGACGAGTTTACACTTTTCTGCAATGAACATGAAATAAAGAGACAAATGTATGCACCGAGGACACCACACCAAAATGGTATAGAAGAAAGAAGAGACAATCCATTTTATATTGTACAAGAAGATTGATGATTGAGAAGGGTATTTCTCAAATATTTTAGAGAGAAGCAGTTAACACTGCAATTTATATGCTAAACCGAGTACAACTGAAGAAAGGTACAAACAAGACTCCATATGAGATCTGGTATGATCATAAATGAAATGTAAGTTATCTAAAAGTATTTGGAAGTAGATGTTACATTATTAAAGATTATAGACATGGAAAGTTTGATTCTAAATGAGATGAAGGAATATTCTTAGGATATTCTATAAAGAGCAAAGCTTACAAGTGTTTGAACAAGTCTACTAACAAAATTGTAGAAAGTGAAAATGTAAGGGTTGATGAATTTGCAGAGAAGAATGATGAAGACAATAAGAAGGAACCCGAGGAATACCAAATATTTTTATATGTTCAACCTAAGATTCCTGATACCTTACCTAAAGCACAAACTGAGGAGGAAGCTAAACAAAGAGAACCACCAGCGAATGATGAAAATGAAGAACTTCCACCACCTACCGAGCCTGTTCTAGCCAACTATGTGAGAAGACATCACTCACCAAGAAATATTATTGGAGACAAGAATGCTGGAGTTATGACAAGAAGTAAGGTAATAGATAATACATGCTTAATTTATGAATTTGAGCCAAGGAGAGTGAAATATGCATTGGAGAATGAATATTTGATTAAATATATGAAAGAAGAAATATATTAGATTAAAAAGAACAAAAAATGGAATTTGGTACCGAGACCTAAGGATAAAAATGTTATTGGTACAAATTGGATTTTTCAAAACAAATTGAATGAACATGGAGATTTAATCATAAAAAAAGAAACACTGGGTTGCAAAGGGTATGCACAACAAGAAGGTATTGATTATGGTGAGACTTTTGCACCTATTGCTAGATTAGGAGTTATAATTATACTAGCATATACAGCTTATAAAGAATTTAAAGTTTATCAAATGGATGTCAAGTATGCATTTCTTAATGGTATTCTTGAAGAAGAAGAAGTTTATATTAAACAACCTAGAGGATTTGTTGAGAATACTAACAAGGACATGGTATGTTAACTGCACAAGGCACTATATGGTTTGAAACAAGCACCCAGAGCATGGTATGAAAGGTTAGATTTATATTTAATAAAGTTTGGATTTCAAAGAACAACTGACAATAGTAATGTGTATCTAAAATGTGACAGTAATAAGAATATTTTGATTGCTGAAATTTATTTGTTGATGATATTATTTTCGGAGGAAATAACACATTATGCAGATCTTTTGTTGAGGAGATGAGAAAGGATTTTGAGATGTCCATGATAGGGGAGATAAAATTATTTCTTGGACTATAGATTCAACAAGTCAAGGATGGGATCTACATCACACAATCAAAGTACATCAAGGAAATCCTAAAGCCATTTGGTATGGAAGATCCAAGACTGGTTGGAACACCGATGGTTACTGGTTGAAAATTATCAAAAGAAGATGAGTCAAAGGAAGTGAATGAGACACTCTACCAATCAATGATTGGTAAGTTACAATATAGTGTACATAGAAGACCAGATATTTATCGCGCAGTAGTCATTGTTGCAAGATTTTATGTTGATCCAAAGGAATTACACATGTCTGCAGTCAAAATAATATTTAGATATGTACTAAAGACTTCGGTCTACTATACAAGAAAGTAGGAGATTTTGAATTGAAGGTTTACACTGATGTTGATTGGGCTGGAAACATTGATGATAGGAAAAGTACAAGCTGAGGAGATTTCTTTTTAGGAGAAAGATTAGTGACATGGTTGAGTAGGAAAGAGAGTTTTATATCAAAATCTATTGTCAAGGAAGAATATGTTGCTGGAGCTATGAATTGTGCAAACATTGTATGGATCAAACAACTACTTGAAGGTATGCAAGAGGAGATTACCTATCCAGTTACTATTTTCTGTGATAATACTAATGCTATAAACATATCAAAGAATCTGGTGATGCATTCTAAGACTAAGCACATTTCTATCAAGTATCATTACTTGAGAGAATAAGTTCAAGACAAGCATGTGATATCGGAGTATGTGAATTCAAAGGAGCAGTTAGCATATATATTCACCAAGCCACTATCGAAGGATGCTTTTGAGTATCTCAGAAGTAAACTAGGGGTCCTACCCCTCTCCAAAATTCACTAGAGCAAGATGCATGATGCATCAATTCTAGAATTCATTAGAATATCTATTTTGTGAGTTGATGCTAGTGTTCACACTTTAGGTGATGCCTGAAGTTGTGAAAAATAATTATGTATGCAATGATATATCAGTACATGCTAGGTACGATCCATTGCCTGAACAAATTTTTCAAGAGTATGTATCTTTGGAATTTTTGTCAAAGAGGGAGAATGGGTGATTGATGATTAAATGGAGAATAAGTGTTAAAGGGAGAATAAGTGATTGACGTGAGAGAATGAGAAAAGGATAATTTTGATGGACATAAAGAAGGAGAAAAAGAATAATAAGATAAGAGGGAGAAAAGACAGAACAAAGCTATTAGAGTATGCCATCATCAATTGATAGTGTTGCCATTAATGCCAAAGAGGGAGATTTTTACTCAACTAATGGTGACGATGATGAAGATCAAGATAAGAGGTATACAAGATTGTAGATGGATTAGATCAATTGTTATTTTGTGATTGATTTCAAGCAATTGATTTATGGCTTATATGAAGTTTCCATATAATTCAGAGTATGATATAAGATGATTTAGTTAAAGAAGAGAGAAAGTGAAAAGTTGTGAAGATGAAGAACTTAATTGGGAAACTAATACATATCAGACAATGATAAGGTACAATTGGTATTGTTGTTTTCTACTTTACATTTGATGTTATCAAGTTGATAAAGGAAACAATTAAGTTACCGAGTAGGATGAAGTGTGTCATTAAAGGGTTGTGTTTTTCGGTAAGAGACACCAAGACACCAAGACACCAAGACACCGAGAGAAAGCCAAGACATCAAGTACATGAAGTTAGTTACCGAGCATGGAACAAGAATTAGAATGACATTGAATGAATAGCCATAGAGATCTGGAAGATTCCAAGCAAAAAGAGAAGTTAGTTACAGAGATCTACGATCGGGAAAATTTAAGGTGATGATCTATGGTAAAGATTAAGTGGCAAAAGTGATGGCACCACTTCCAAGAAAAGTTCAAGTTCTGAGGTATTGCTAACGCAGTTCACTGAGTATCATGTTCATTGAATAAATTCATAAGTTGGAAATCCTAATCAAGGAGATTAAGAGGAAAAATTGAGTCTATATAAAGGATGAATTTGATTGATAGAGAGGCTGGCGATTTGAAGTGTGGATGCACTACTGATTAAAGTAGTGAAGAAGAAAAAGGTGGAAATATGAGTCTAGAGTAGAGACGGATGAAGTGTTTAGGCCAGTAGTCAAAAAATGCATAAGGGATCTGATCAAGAAAGAGGTAGTTGTAGTATTATAGATCAAATTCTATAATGTTTCTTATTAATATTTGTAGCAGGAAAATCTCTTAACCGAGTGGACTTAATAGTCTTATTGTAAATCCTTGTGAAAGGTGACATTCTAGAAGAATTTTCAAAGCCCTTTAACCAGGCCACTCCTAACAGGGTGAAGATCCTAACAGATCTGAGGAAAATCCCCTAACAGGGTCACATTTGACAATGTACATTGTAATATTTAATAGGATTGGCTCTTAACTGAGTGTACTTCAAAAGAGTAATTTTATTTGTGGGTGACAATTTCCACAAAGGTTTATCCAAAATTGGGTTTCCTCATTAAATAATAGTGTCATATGTGTTGAATGTTTATTGTGCATGTTACTTATTGATTACTTAAGTTGTTGATTGATATATTGAAGTTACTGTTGATTCGGTTAATATTGAAGTTTGTTTTATCGAGCTGAATCAATGTTTAAGTTTTAAGGTTTAAAAGATTAACTATTTACTAATTCACCCCCTCTCAGTAAACCAACAGAAACTACCAATTTGATCATTACTTTGGTGTCCTCAATAATAGGAGGAAAATCATCCCTATATTTTGCTGCAGCATCCAATTGGATCATAATAAATGACCTCGCTGACCACATAGTGAAAAAGGATCCAAGTAGGAAATAATATCATCACATAGCCTCTCAGATTGAACTAAAGAAGAGTAGGAAGC
This sequence comes from Thuja plicata, assembly GCA_018584345.1. Taxonomy (NCBI): domain Eukaryota; kingdom Viridiplantae; phylum Streptophyta; class Pinopsida; order Cupressales; family Cupressaceae; genus Thuja; species Thuja plicata. The sequence goes on along the minus strand of MU225553.1, from coordinate 7,562,622 downwards.
ATGAACAAATTCAACCTTAGACTTGACATTGTCAACCCTATGTTGAAGAACCTTCATGAGAACACAAACACTCTTTTTTTGCACTTCCTCTTGTAAAAATTCAATCCTGCTAGAATAATCTTCCAACTTATTATGTACATCTTGATACACAACTACCTAACCTACAATTTGTTGTTCATATGTAGTGTCTTTAGATGAGATGATACGAAACCTTGAAACATACATCTATAATTTTTCTTTCAATATGACATTCTCAATCAGGACCTCCTCATACTTCTTAGACATGATCACCAAGTCAATATACATCTCCTTATGAATCTTATATTTATCCTCTATAATCTCCTTATTCATAATTGACACATGGTTAATCATGTCTGTAATCTCCACTTGACCAGTGTTCTGAACAATCTTAATGATGGAATCACCTTTCCTTTCTTCACCGATATTAATCATATGGGACTTATGTGCAGTAGGGGCTAGTGCCCAAATAAAATACCAATTTTCATAAAAGTTTCCTGGGCTCTTCAACCATCATTTGAACTAAATCAAGATCATATTACTGCCAAGTGGCAAGTGCAACCTACTGTCGATCTGAGCTAGAAGCTTCTCCCTCCCGATCCATCAAGATTTTGACCTGTCTTCCTTTCAAATTCATCAATTTTTTTTTGAAATACACAGTATGTATGAAATTATATGTTGGAAAAATTGATGAAGAGATTTTTTAGTGTTTCTTGGTACTGGTTTGATGACAAGAAGATCAGTTATTGTGTTGTCATTGATGTAAACTTGGTGTTGTATTTGTTGACAATGTTCCTAATGTCCTACTAAGTATGAGTATAAATGAATTATGTGTTGCGATAGGAATTGGATTGTGTGATCATGGTTGGAGACTCAAGGATTTCTCTAGATGCATTCTATACAATCGCATATGCTAGGAACAAACATGGATCAAGTTATGCTTGATTGAAGAGAGACCAGGCAGAGAGAAGAATAGATAGTGACAAACAATGAATGACTTGATTGTTCTATCAAATCGGTATGGATTCAAGTGTTGTGGTCATGATATGATTATCTTGATTAGGATATGGTGTTTATTCTATGATTGTAAAGAGAAGAATAGATAGTGAAAAACAATGAATGATTTGATTTTTCTATCAAATCGGTATGGATTCAAGTGTTGTGGTCATGATATGATTATCTTGATTAGGATATGGTATTTATGCTATGATTTCTATAGGATTGGAGTATGGCAAGGCATTTTTTAAGTTGACAGGAGATCATTCTGTAAAATGTAACAAAATGTTTGAACTAGTTTGAGCAGTTGGTTTTAGATCGATATGCAGTGATGATGCGATCATTTTTAGTGGATGTTTCTATGATCTAGGTGTCAAGGTGACGTAGTATAACATATTTGTAATAATTAATTTTTATTTAATTGCTTGAGGTGACTGGATTTAATGAAGTTTTAGAAGCGTGTTGAAGAATTCAAAAAGGTTTGATTGTTCATAATTCAAATTGATGTGCGATGAATCTTATGGTTTCCCTAAGTTTCTTAGTGAGTGTTCTAGATTGGTAACACATTTTAGGGTTCAAGATTCAAGCAAGAAATATTTTAATACATTTTGTAAGGTGGTTAAATGCCATAATGGACATGTAATGTATACATATTTAAATCAATGCTTTATGCAAGTATATATCATGGATGCTAAGGTGCAGTCGAGTGAAGAGAGAATATTATCTGCAAGAAGTAGAAGTATTGTGCTTAATTGAATCTGAACAAGAAGAGGAGGCATGCTACACCCATATCATTGTATTTTTTATTCCTAATATTTTTTATAAGAAAATCCCTTAACAGGGTAGACTTTAACAAGTCTAATTTTGCAAAACGTTTAACTAGGCGACTCTTTAACTAGGGTTCAAATCATTTAACAAGGCTACTCCTAACAAGGTAAATCTACTAACAGGGCCAGAGGTAAATCTCTTAATCGGGTGACTCCTAATAGGGTCTATTCCTAACGAGACACAATTGTAAGCGCCTAACATGGATAGGCTTTTAACAGGGTGCATTTCAGAAGAGTGCAAATATTTGTGGGTGCTAATCCCCACTGTGATTTTCACCCTTATTTAGGGTTTCCATGATAAAAATATTGATGTTATTTTGTTACATGCATGGATGATTATTTGGTTACTTTGTTTTTTGCATGCATAAGGTTTAAAGTTGATGAATGTGGTTTATGATGTTGAATAAATTGTGAAAAGTATCAGATATGATAGATTACTGAGTCACTCCCCCCACTCAGTAATCTTGGGCCTTATAGTATTAACATTCTCATCCTCTAAGAATTGCTGAGAAGCAATCTCCCTATAATCTATCAATTTTCTTAATGATTTATCCTTATATGCACTAGGAAATTTTGGACATATTTTTGACGTGAGTTGGTCAATTTTTCTATGCCGGTTGGTCGACCAAACGACCACTATTGTCGTCAGATTCTTTTCTTCGATTAAGCAACCCCAAAAAATTTGTGTCAAATTATCGACAGTAATAGTGGTTGAATGATTGACTATATAATGCGTTGAGACTACAGACATTCCGGTCGATACAATCTATTGATCATTGTCATCGTCATCAAACTATGGACTTTAGTATGCGTTGAGACTGTGGCATTCCGGTCAATATAGTTCATTGGCCATTGTCATCATCATCAAACTATCAACTTTAGTATACATTGAGACTATGGTATTCTGGTTGAAATAGTTCATTGATCATTGTCATCGTCGTCAAACTATCAACTTTAGAATGCGTTGAGACTGTGGCATTCTAGTCAACATAGTTCGTTGATCATTGTCATTATTGTCGAACTATCGACTTCAAAATGTGTTGAGACTGTGGCATTCCGGTCGAAGTAGTTCATTGATCATTGTCATCATCGTCAAAATAGAGACATCAAAATGCATTGTGACTGTGGAATTCTGGTCAAATTTGTTCATTGATCTAGTTTCAGGCCGTCGAAATAGAGACGTAAAATAGCGTTGAGACTGTAGCATTCTGGTCAAAGCATTTTGTTGATATATTTGATGGCCATCGAAATAGGCACAACATATTCATTTAAAAAAATAATAATAATATATATTAATCATATATTAATATATATAATATATTTCCTTTTGCTAATCTTTTCATTGAAAGTATGCTATGAAAATTATTTGCTTGATCATAAGTAATGCTAGTATTTTGTTAATGCAATATTACGCCCTCCTATGTGAATTATATCTACACATGTCAATATAATGAATATTTTGTAACACATGTCAGCACAAGTAAGGAAATTTTATACTTTTGAAATTTGATATGTATATATGGTATTTTACAATGCCATGAAGATGTTAATACAACTAAACCTACACTTATTTTATGATAAAATGGCAAATGACTAACATAATAATAAATTTGAACAAATAAACTAGTCATAATACCTGTTTGGAAGATATTGATATTGATTAATACTATTAATATTTCCAACAATAATGATTAATTACTAATTACTAGTGATTAATAGTGCTATCTTAATAGTGTTATTTTAATGATTAATAGCCAGAAAATTTGAATACTGACATCATTAAATTATCATTAACATAATTACTAATAGCTTTCAAGATACTAAACCTATCATAACAACATCTTCTTCATTAGGTAGATAATCAAACACAATTTTATAACATTACCATTCCAAATTTAATAAATTAATGATCTACATCTCAAACTATGTTACTAACCACATTTAAAACTAAAATGACCAATGTATAGTATAATAAATTTAATAAAAGCATATTATAACATCTATTAATCTTTTAGTCTAATTTAACAAACCAACTAGTATAATTACTAGTTAAGGATTGTGCACTTAATACCTCTTAATTAACCCAATCTTCACTTCAATTGAGAAAACCATAATACATTAAAAATATCTTATTAACTTAAATAACCCTTCCATAGAAAAATTCAAATTTATTGTCTAAGAATAATGATACTATTTTGGCAAGTTATTAATCAAAGACTATAATAAATCCTATATTAATTTAATGTTTTCCATATAAATTAATTGGAAATATGAATTCGTATACTTAACAAGCACTATAAGCACTACTAGTTAATTCCTTTATCATCTTTCTAAACAACACTCCCAGATATATAAACAAATGCACTAATTTTTTTATATGATTCCTTAATATTCTGCTATGCAGATTTGAATGGGTGAGCAGAAACAATAAGATGGATATAAGAGGTTTATATGGGGTCAAAATTTTAATTTGACATTATTGATGAAAAACTCATATAGACATGTATGTGGAATATGGGGGTGAAATAACACATGTGAATTATTTAACAAATTTCTTAAATAAAAGAATGATATTATCATCTATGGAATGATAAAGTTGTAATAGATAATACAATGAATGATGATATCTAGAAAGCATTCTATAGGATAGTGCTCTCATGAAGGATAGGTAAATTCCAAATTGGGTGGTGATCAAAGAACATGGAATAACATTTATTTGTCAAAATTCCCATGAGAGACTCCATTTTCAAAACTAAAAAGTTACAATATAAAGTCCAATTTATTTGGTTGAGAGATACTAGCATAATAACTTAATTTATAATGTTTAAAGTAGAGTTTTTCCCAATTCATGATTTCCTCTTATAAAATAGATTCTCTAACAATTTATCTTTACAGGACTAAGTCTAAAACTTATCTTCTTAATTACACTAAATGGGTAACTTGGATTAGAGAAAAGAAACAATCTTTCTTGAAGGCACAAGAAACCAAAAGCTAACTACTAAGGGGGTTTTTTCTGATATTAAAAAAGAACATGCAAGGTGATAGTAGTTATACATTATTTTAATGCTGGCTTAAAAAAGGATGATCAGACTTCGATGCCAATCAGATGTAAATCGAGTGAATCATCCATCTTACTAGGAAATTAATAGGCTGCAAAAGGATAAAGTGTGGCTCTATAGTAGTAAAGATACATATAATAAATGATATGAGACTGTGTAAGGAATATTTAATAAAACAATGGTAATAATCATTCAATTTGATAAAAGACATGCACAAATAAGGTAACATTGAAGTTTATTGATTGCAAAATAACAATTAATGAAGTCTCAATTCCATATCATAGATTAAAGAATAAATTTGTTTGTTTACCTTATGCAATAATTGTATAAGATGTCAACCCATATATTTAGTCTTGTAAAACACGATGAGAAGAAAAGATGAAAGCAATAGAAGAAAAACTCCTATGATTATAGATTAATCTTTCATCCCTCCACACGTCCTCTAGCTCTATTCAACTCATCCCCTAAATGAATGCCTTAGTTTCATAATGAAAGAATTGAATATTTAACATTTATTTGCGGCTTCTAGAGAATGGGAAAATTTAGTTTTAATCTCTCTAAAATAGTCTCTCCTTTCCTCTAAGAAAAGGCTTCTATTTTCCTATATTAATGACGGTTCGTGGCTAGAACACGAGCCCATATTCATTTTTTTCTTTTCCTTTGAAATTATGATTCTATTCACTCTCCTAGGATCATTTATTAACTATATGAGTTTCACAAAACTCCCTTTATCACTCTCCTTAATAGAAGAGATATAAAGTGCAATAAAAGTCACCAAAGGAAAATGTAACACAAATCATAAATGCATTCCAAAACAAGGCAGGGTTTCTATCAGACAATAATGTATAGGTAACACCTAGGTAAAAAATCAAGATATCCATTCCCTTGAGCATAAGATGCAATATCCATTCCCTTGAGCATTTACTTGACAATGTTTGAAGCTTTGGGTTACTTCTATTTGATCACAACTTTGTGTCTTTAGAGGTGGGTTGGCATGCCCTTTGGGCTGCATTTTAGAGGATGAAACCCCTGTAATATGAATAGATAGGGGAGATGACAGTACAAGGGAATGGGTTTGAATGGTAGACAGTTCTCTACAATATGGTAAGGGTGCACCATTGTTTGGGGAATCAATACTTTTTTGGATGGTGGGGAAGATGTAGTGGAAGCATCAAATGTAGAGGCTACGACAGTGGAGGGAGTTTCAAACTGTAACAACATCATTATTTGATGAAGTTATTCTGCAATGGGTTACCTATTGTAAGAGGTTCTTTGGTTTATGAAATGATCACTTAGACCACACTAGTTGTGGATGCCTCTTTGGGGCTGTCCATCAAACAAATCCAGGTGCCTTGTCAATGATTTCACATTTACATGTATGCTTTTAATAGAGCTTTTACATTTTTTTTACCACACCCATAAGGTTGTCCCTACATGATTTATTGCGATTGATTGATTTGAAGAAGACATTTAATAGGATAAGTTGCCCTTATCAATCTGCCCAGCTAGTAGATTGGTGCTATTAACTTTTGACCCTGCATCTTAAGAAAGCTTCTTGATTGTATGGGCTGCATATAATGCAATATACCTATGTTTTTTTTTAAGCATGGGAATGGTTTTAGTTTCCCAAATTACTTTGTGTCATTTTAACATCTTTGATCCATTTGAAGGATGATGAAGCAGTAGTAAGGATATTTTACACTAGTTCCATGTTTGGTTTTATCGAGTGTCCCTCAATATCTTATGCTGATATTAACTTATAGCACTCCATTACGATCATGAATTTTCAATGCTGTTTAATGTCCTAAAACCATAATCCTTGAAAAATATACCTATTTTATGTTTGATGGATGTCCTTTCCCTATTTTAAATATCTTGCACAAGTAGGGAGGACTAGATATAAATTCTATAACTTTCACATTGAATCTGGTTAGTGATATCATTATTTTGTTTATATTTGAAACGGTCCATAGGTTACGTTGGATCAAGCCCATTTCACATCTCTAATATCACTCCTTTATTTCCTTTTAAGAATTTAATTTCCAATGGCACTAAGAAACCTCTTATGGCTTCCAATGTTCAGTGAATCCATAGATTAGGAAGGCATTGACCTCATCCCCACACTCGGTGACATTGACAGACAACTCTACAATCATTTTCTTTTGTCAAATGGGATTCATAAATTAGATATAAGAAAACATTACCTTCAATTAATTACTATGTCCTCTAGGATAGCGATCTTGGGAAGTATCCATTCACATGGTACTGACCAAGAATTGAGCATTCATATTGATATTCTTCCCCTGCCTCTATGACAGAGCTATTAAATTGGTGAGTAGGAAGAAAATATAAAACAACAAAATCAGCACATGGGGAGGCGATGATATACAATATATTTTGAAAGAGAAGAATAAGAGGACAATGAAAAAAAACAAAACAAAAAAAATAACATACAAACTACCCCTGCCTCTACATCTCAAACTGAAACATGTTAGTAATAACTAAGAGGGGGGGGGGGGTGACTCAGTGGCCTAAAAAAATAATCCTTAAATCAACCCTTCAAACTTAGTACCACAAAATTATACCTCTAGTTATCTTTAGTCCTGTAAGATGAATGCGTTGACATACTTATATCAAATTTACTACTTGTCGGAATTCTTTGTGAAGCCTTCTACTGTATGTTTACTGATAATCAGTCTTTCTATTTACCGAAACATAGTAAATAACTAGTGTATACCGATCAATCCAGATTTACTTATGTGAAATGCAGAACACTAAAGTAATGACTCATAGACACATGGATATTTAACATGGAAACCCTGTTAAGGGAAAAACTATTGGGACCGATACACCAAATTTTCACTCTTCTGAAGTGAGCTCAGTGAAGAGCCAACCCTGTTAAAGGTTACAAACACACTGTTAGGTGTCACCTTGTTAGAGGATTTAAAAGAATAGTTTGTCACTTAGTATCTGGCATCTAATTCTACCATCCTTGATCAAACACTCACTTGGCCTATCAATAGGTATCAGGCATATCCAATGCTACTTTGTATGATCAAAATTTTTGATACTCATTGGGATGTATCTCAATTAGAAAAGACTTTTAAGTCCTACTCAGTTAAGAGAATTGATGCCTCAGTTGTTATACTAAAACAGTAAATTGATATGTTCACATATACAACTTGAATTGCAGATTTTCAGATCTATTGTAAGTGCATTACCTTTCTGATCAATGTTATCAATTCAATACCTTTGCTCCACACTATTTTGCTCTATGATGTTGTATCACTATTTGTCAGTGTCTGCAAAATTTAGCTCTTTCCTTAGCTTGATTGATTAGGTCTGAATGAAGACTTTCTTCTCCTTCAGAATCTCTTTAGCATCTATTCTCTTGTCACTGAATAAGCTTGTCTCTTATATAGACATGATTTCATATTTTCTTAGCTTTCTTGATCTTGGCGTGATCCACAATTATCACCAATTAGATTTAAAGAAAAACTCCAGTTTTATCTTGTAGAGATCTTCTTGCCAACTAGACAAAGAAGCTTTAAATCCTTTACTTATCTTCGGCTTTATCTTATCGATTAAAACAATAATAAGTATCAGCTAAGTATATTTTTAGCTCTTTACAACCAAGCATTTTGTCATTTCTGAACTCTCTATTCTGTCGGTCAATACTTTAGTTAGTCGTTGGTGACAACGGACTGTTCTGTCGGTGTGACTTCAGTTGTCTTCAGGATCTCTGTCCATCGGGAAACACTGTAATTTTGTCCGTCGGGTTACACTGTGCTTTGCTCATCGGTAGTGTTGTGCATTTTCTCGTCGGGTAACACTGTGACTTTGCTTTCTTACTCTATCCGTCGATGTGCACTCCATTGGTGTATATAGTCACTTTGTGAATACTTGAATTACATGCATTACTAATAGCATAGCCCTTGATTCATTTGTACGATACAAATTATATCAAGTTGACATCAATGAAAATACAATACATTAACGGATTTAATATCTTGCATTAACTTTCTATGTCTTTGTGATCATCAACTTAACATCTTCAAACATTCAATCAGTTACATTTCATCAATCTCTCCCTTTGTCATTGATGGAAACACACTACATTATCACACTATATCATCACTAATACAATATGAAATATAACAGTTGAAGTTCATCAAACTACCAATCTTACGTACTATAACCGATACAAATATCTAGTCCTCGGTAAGCTTATGAGAGATTAGATTTGATTCTTGTAGATTTCTCTCTATCTTCAATCCCTTCACTAGATAGATGTAGAATCTTTCTTCCTCTGATGTGATGTGTTCTTTTCCTGTGTCAAACTCTCTCCCTTTCATTGTTCTCTTTTCTCTTGATGTTTGTTGTCAGCAATTCTTTCCCTTTGGATGTACTCTCCCTTTCTGGTTACATTTCTCCCTTTGGATAATGTGATGGATATAATCTCTCCTTAATGTGATAATGGATATAATCTCTCCCTTTGACAACAATGCCAAAAAATTTGACAGAAGTGCTGAACAATCCTTTTCTATCCATAATATACTCCTTGAATTTCCTAAACTATCAACAATACAACAACTCTAGTGCTCAGAGTAGATAAATACCTTGTTGTGTATAGATGTCTCTTTGAATTCCATTTCTTTGCTTGCATCAACATGAATGATATTATGATAATATGTAGGCTGATGTAGCCTTTTAGCCATTTTATTGACCAGTAGACAAGGGTCTGACCCCTAGTCTTTTTCTCAAGTACTCAAATGCATCCTTGGGCAGTGACTTGGTGAAGATATCAACTAATTGTTCCTTTGATTGCACATACTCAAGTATCACCTCCTTTTCTTGAACTTGTTTTCTCAAACAATGATACTTGATAGCAATATGCTTTGTTTTAGCATGCATGACTTGATTCTTGGAAATGTTTATTGCACTTGTATTATCACAATAGATAATTATTGGTTCAAGAATTTTCATATGCATACCTTCCAGTAACTGTTTGATCCATGCAATATTTGAGTAGTTTGCAGCAGAAACAACATACTCTCCTTCTGCAGTAGACTAAGAGATGCATCCTTGCTTCTTGCTAATCCATGTGACAAGTCTATCACCAATAAAGAATGCTCCTCCAGTTGTGCTCTTTTGGTCATCAATATTTCTAGCCCAATCAGCATCAGTAAAGACCTTAAGTTCAAATTTTCCTTCTCTTCTATACCATAAGCCATATTCCTCAGTATTCTTCAGATATCTTAGGATTCTTTTCACAATAGTCATATGTGATTCCCTAGGATTAGCAAAAAATCTTGCAACTATTCCTACTGCATGTGCAATATCTAGTCTAGTATGTACAACATACATGAGTTTTCCAATCATTGATCTGTACAAAGTCTGATTTACCTCAGGTGACTTGTCCTTCTTTGTTAGTTTACATCCAGTTTCCGTTGTTGTTCCAACTATTTTGGAATCTTCCATCTTGAATATTTTCAGCACTTCTTTGATGTATTTGGATTGTGTAAAGAAAATACCTTCATCTTGTTGCATGATATGTAGAACAAGAAATAACTTGATCTATCCAAACATAGACATATCAAACTCTTTTCTCATTTCATTTGCAAATGATTTGTATAGCATATCATTGCCTCCAAATATGATGTCATCAACAAATATGTTAGCAATCAAAATGTTAGCATTAGTATCTTCCTTCAAATAAAGATTACTATTTTCATTAGTTCTTACAAATCCAATACTTATGAGATAGGAATGAAGTCTTTCATACCAGGCTCGGGGTGCTTGTTTCAATCCATACAAGGATTTGCGTAGTCTACATACCATGTTCATCTTGTCTAGATCAACAAACCCTTATAGTTGCTCAATGTATACCTCTTCCTCAAGTATTTTGTTTAGGAATGTAGACTTGACATCCATTTGGTATACCTTGAATCCTTTATATACAGCATGATCAAGTAATATTATCACTCCTTCTAGCCTAGTAATGGGTGCAAAGGTTTCTCCATAGTCAATCCCTTCTTCTTGTGCATACCCCTTGCATACTAGTCTTGCTTTGTTTCTGGTGACTTCTCCATTCTCATTCAGTTTATTCCTGAATATCCATTTTGTACCGATGACATTCTTGTCATCTAGTCTCGGTACAAGTGTCCATGTCTTGTTTTTCTCAATGTGCTCAATCTCCTCATCCATAACACTAATCCATTCATCATTATCAAGTGCAGCATTGACAAATTTTGGCTCAAAATCACAAATTAGACATCTTGTGTTTAGAGACTTACTTCTGGTTCTCATACCATCCTTCTTGTCTCTAATGATCTGATTCTATGGATGGTTCCTTCTGACATATCTGGAAAATACAGGTTCAATTCTTTGTCTATCATCTTGCTCATCATTGTGTCCTTCATTATGATCTCCATCGCTGGGTACATCATCTTGAGCAGTATCCCAATTTTTAGTATTTTCAGCCTGATGCTCGGGTGCAATAATCTTTTCCTCAGGAGCTATACATTGTTGCTTGGGTAGAGTGTCATGTTATTCATTGTAAATAGACCTGTTGTAGTCCTCTAGTTCTTTTGTGTTTTCCTTTTTCATTCTTCTTTGCAAATTCATCTATCTTTACATTTTCACTTTCAACAGTTTTGTTAGAGGCTTTCTTGAGACATTTATAAGCCTTGCTCTTGGTGGAATACCCTAGAAAAATTCCTTCATCTCTTTTTGAGTCAAGCTTTCCATTTCTATCATCTTTTAAGATATAACATTGACTACCAAAATTTTTTAAGTAACTTACATTGGGTGTGTAACCATACCATAGCTCATAAGGTGTCTTTCTTCAATTGTACTTTGTTCAATGTATACAAAGTAGTATTGATAGCTTCCCTCCAGAAGATTTGGGTGATGCCTTTCTCTATCATCAGTGTCCTTGCACAATAAAAAATGGATATGTTCCTTCTTTCAGCAATTCCATTTTGCTGCGGTGTTCTCGGTGCAGAGACTTGTCTTTTGATTCCATGCTCATTACAAAAGTTAGTGAATTCATCTGAAATAAATTCCCCTCCTCTATCTGATCTTAAGTATTTTAATTCCTTACCACTTTGTTTTTCTACCATTGCTTTGTACCATTTAAACATCTTGAATGCTTCAGATTTATCTTTTAGAAACATAACTGTCATCATTCTAGAGTAATCATCAACAAAGAGAATAAAATATCTATCACCATAGTAACTCTTTGTCCTCATGGGTCCACATAGATCAGTATGGACTAATTCTAGAATGGCATCAGATGTATGGGTTTTTCTTTTGAAACTAGACTTTGTCATCTTACCTTTTTGACAATTTTTGTACATGATATTGTCTGGCTTAATCATCTTCGGTAAGCCTCTTACATTTCTCTTTCTACTTATCTTTATCATGTTGTCAAAGTTAACATGACACGATGTTTTATGCCATAACCATATGTCTTCATTTCTAGCCATTAAACAAGTGGTTTCAGTATCATTCAGATAGAATAAGTTACCTTTTGTCTTCTCACTAGTACCAATCAGACTTCCTGATTTATTGAAGATCTTTGCTTTCTTATTTTCAAATGCTACTCTATGACCTAAATTATTCAGCTGAGAAACACTCAATAGATTATAATTCAATCCTTTCACCCAATAAGCATTTTCACATTTTATCAGGTTATTCAACATTATAGTTC
>MU225553.1:7499390-7524090 GCA_018584345.1 Thuja plicata | reverse complement strand
TGAAACTTTGTAAGAAGTCTGAATATCTTTGGTGTATCACCTTTCTATTATGCAAGTTCAGTTACAAATCTCTTTTTCCTTTTTCCCAATTTAGTTTTCAATCAGGAAGTGATATACCATATTTTATAGGAACCGGCCTAGAATCTGGATATTCCTCTTCATCCATAGTCTACCCACAACTAGGAGAGGTTTCCATTGTTAGGATGGAATTGTTGTGTAGCCCTAATGCCTAAGTTAGGGTGAAAATTCTAAACCTGAACATATATCATCAACAAATATTTCAAAAATCTGAATATTACCATTGGTATCTTCTTTTAAGTACATATTGCTATTTTCACTTGTTCTTACAGATTCAATGCTAATGAGATAGGAGTGAAGTGTTTCATACTAGGCTCTAGGTGCTTGTTTCAATCCATTCAAGGATTTATGTAGTCTACATACCATGTTCCTCTTGTCTGGATCAACAAACCCTTTTGGTTGTTCAATGTATACCTCTTCTTCCAGTATTCCATTTAGGATTGTAGATTTGACATCCATCTGGTATACCTTGAATCCTTTGAATGCAGCATAAGCAAGTAAGATTCTAACTCCTTCTAGTCTAGCAATGGGTGCAAAGGTTTCTCTATAATCAATACCTTCTTCTTGTGCATACCCCTTGCATACTAACCTTTCTTTATTTCTTGTGACTTCTCCATTCTCATTCAGCTTGTTTCTGAATATCCATTTGGCACCGATGACATTCTTGTCATCAGGTCTCGGTACTAGTGTCCATGTACTGTTCTTCTCAATTTGTTATATTTCTTCATTTATAGCACTGACCTATTCTTCATTTTCAAGTGCAGTATTAACAGATTTAGGCTCAAAATCACAAAGTAAACATCTAATGTTTAGTGACTTACTTCTTATTCTCATTCCAGTCTTCTTATCTCCTATGATTTGATTCTGTGGATGATGTCTTCTGACATACTTGGCAAGTTTTGGTTCAGCTCTTTGTCCATCATTCTGATCATCTTCTTGACCTTCATTTTGTTCTCCATCACTTGGTACATCATCTTGAGTATTATCCTAATTTTTGGTAATTGTAGCCTGATGCTCAAGTGCAATGTTCTGTTGCTCAGGAGCGAAATACTATCGCTCGAGTTCTCTTATGCTTTCCTTATCATTTTTTCCTACAAATTCATCTGTCTTTACATTTTCACTTTCAATGATCTTGTTAGATGACTTTTTAAGACATTTATTAGTCTTGATTTTGGTGGAATACCCTAGAAAGATACCTTCATCACTTTTGGAGTCAAGATTTCCATTTCTATCATCCTTAAAAATATCACATTGATTACCAAAGATTCTGAAGTAACTTACATTGGGTGTGTAACCATACCAAAGCTCATAGGGTGTCTTCTTTGTGTCCTTCAATTATACTTTGTTCAATGTGTAGACAACAGTACTAATAGCTTCCCTCTAGAAAGTTTGAGTGATTCTTTTCTCAATCATCAATATTCTTGCACAGTCAACAATTGATCTATTTCTCCTCTCAGAAATTCCATTTTTCCATGGTGTTCTCAGTGCAGAAACCTATCTTTTAATTCCATGCTCATTACAGAAATTAGTGAATTCATTTGAAAAAATTCCCCTCCTCTATTTGACCTTAAGCATTTCAATTTCTTATCACTTTGTTTTTCTACCGTAGCCTTATACCATTTAAACATCTTGAATACTTATGATTTATCTTTTAAGAACATAATTGTCATCATTCTAGAATAATCATCAATAAAGAGAATGAAATACCTATCTCCATAGTAACTCTTTGTCCTCATGGGTCCACATAGATCAGTATGGACTAATTCTAGAATTGCATTAGATGTATGGGCTTTAGTTTTGAAACTAGACTTTGTCATCTTACCTTTTTGACAGTTCTTGCACATGATATGCTCGAGCTTTGACATGCTCGATAAGCCTCTGACTTTTCTTTTATTGCTTATCTTTATCATGTTGTCAAAATTCACATGACACAATCTTTTGTGCCACAACCATATGTCTTCATTTCTAGCCATTAAACAAGTGGTGTTAATGTCATCAAGATAGAAAGGGTTACCTTTTGTCTTCTCACCAGTTCTGATCCCCCTTCATGATTCATTGAATATCTTTGCCTTCTTATTCTCAAATGCTACTTGGTGACCTGTATTATTCAGCTATGAAAAACTTAACAGATTATAATTCAGTCCTTTTTCCTAGTAAGCATTTTCACATTTTATTAGGTTATTCAACATTATGGTTCCTTTACCTTCAACTGGACAAGGTGTGTCATTACCCATTCTTACTAACCGCCATTATAGTATTCAAAAGTTTCAAATTTTTTCTTATCACCGGTCATGTGGTGAGTGCAGCCACTATATATGATCTAGACATCATTTTTACTAACCTTAGATATGAGTGAAGTTTCTACATACCTTTCTTCTTCTTCATCTGAATCATCCTTCATGGCTACAAATACCATCTCAATTTCTTCTTCAGATTCGGTGTCAGTATCATCATCTCTGTTCTCATCTAGGTAACAAGCTTTCTTTCCTTTGTCCTTGTAGTCTCGGGTATCTCTTCTTTTAGTTTTTCGGTTGCTTCGGTATCCTCTATTATCACTTCAGTCAAACTTATTTTCATATGTTTAGTCATTACTTCTGTCATCTTTTCTTCTCTTAGGAAATCTTGCAACAAAGTGTCCAACCTCTTTACAATTAAAACATACAAGTGGTAATTTACCTTTGTATCTACCTTTTCTTCTCTGCAATATTCTTGCCATTAGTGCTTCAATCTTATCAAGTCCTTGATCCTCATTATCACTTTCACTATCATTCCTAATAGTGCGTCTATGACTTGACTTACTTATTTTCAAAGAAGATTTGAATGCAGATTCTATAGATGGTAAGACACTTTTATCAAAGTTATTCATCTCAAATGAAATCAGTCTACCAATCAAACTATCTAGAGTAATTGTATTGTTTGCAACTGCTCTCATTTCTTGTATATCAAAAACTCTAATAGCATATACAGGCAGTAATGTTCTTAAGATTTTACTGACCACTGTCTCCTCTTCAAGTACACCTCCAACTCCTTGGATAGCATTGAATACCTCTTTGATTTTACAGCTATATTGAGTGATATTTTCTCCTTCTTTCATCCTTAGGTCAGCAAACCTCCCTCTTAGGCTTTCTTCCTTGGCTCTTAGTAGATTATCATCTCCTCCATGTACCAGCTTCAACTTATCCCACATTTTCTTTGCAGAGGTGTAGGTTTTGACATCCTCAAACTCAGGACTAGAGAGTGGGGAAGCAAGTTCTATCATCATGCAATTATGCTCATGCTTTTCTCTCAATTTATCAAGAGTATGAGGTCCTGTAGGAAACAAATATTTAGTATCAAGGTGTTGAGTAACATCATTACCAATGCCTGATAGGTGGAGTCTTATTCTACTTTTCCATGATGCAAAGTTGTCTTTATTCAACTTGGGCACATCTCATTTGTTCATCTTGTGATCTTTTTGTTGAGCTGTTAAACTCCCTTTCTAAGCACACAAGCTATGATACCAATTGTTAGAAATAACTGCGAGGGGAGGGGGGGGGTAAATCAGTGGCCTAAAAAATATTTCAATAAATCAATCCAAAAACTTAGTACCACAATATTAATCCTCTAGTTATCTTCAGTCCTACAAGATGAATGCCTTCAAATATACTTATCAAATAACTACTGCTCGGAGTGCTTTGTTAAACCTTATTCTTAATATTACCCAAAAAATAGTCTTTCATTTACCGAAAAGTAGTCTTTCATTTACTGAAAAATATTAAATTGCTTAGTGTATACCGATCAATCCAGATTAGTTGTGTAATGCAAAAAACTAAAGTAATGACTCATAAACACATTGACACATGGATTTTTAATGTGGAAACCCTGTTAAGGGAAAAACCACTTGGGACCGATAACCCAAAATTTTCACTCTTCTGAAGTGATCTCGGTGAAGAGCCAACCATGTTAAAATTTACAAACACACTATTAGGTGTGACCTTGTTAGAGAATTTAAAGGATTAGTTTTTCACCTGATATCGGGCATCTCTATGCTACCTTCTATGACCAAACCCAGTGTAGTTTATCAAATGGTATTTGGCATCTCATGCTATCTTCATGATCAAACTTTTTGATACTCCTCGGGATGTATCTCAATATAGAAAGGAACTTCAAATCCTTCTCAGTTAAGAAAATTTTTGAATCAATGGCTAAACTGAAACAATAAATGATCTGTTCACATATACAACTTATACTTGTATATTTTCAGATCTATTGTAAGCTCATTAAACCATTTTGATCAATATATCTTTTCAATATCTTTTCTCCACTTTTTGTTCTGCTCGGTGATGTTGTTCTTTGTTGCTTGGTGTCTGCAGAAATATTTAGCTCTTTCCTCAGCTTGATTGATCAAGACTGTATGAATTTGTTCTTCATCAGTTTCTCTCAAGCATCTTGTTTTTCATTCACTCCCCTTAATTCATAATGAATTAAGTTGTCTCTTTATAGACATGACATCACCATTTCTCTCTTTTTTATTTTATTGTTTTTGATGTGATCCAAAATCTTATCCAATCTTGATTTAAATCATAACTCATGTTTTATATCATACAAATCTTCTTGCCAACTGGATAAAATAGCTTTAAATCTTTTACTTATCTCTGGCTTTAACTTGTTGATTAAAACAATGTTAACAACCAGTTAAGTCTATCTTTAGCTCTGCCAGCTAGATATTTTGTCATTTTTGAACTCTAGTTAACTTTGGTGTTTTAACTCTTTAATAGCTTTGGTCAACACTTCAGTTCTCCTCGAGCTTCTTCGTCGGTGTTGTTTGTCCGTCGGGGTTTTCTGTCCTTCGGGCCTCACTGCAAAGTTTTTCTCGTCGGTGAACACTGTAATTCTAGCCATTGGTAATGTTTGTGATTCTGATATTCAGTAATGCTCATCGATTTATTTTCTCGGGCATCACTGTGACTTAACTTTTGGTTATCTCTATCCGTCGGGTTCCACTAGCCGTTGGTGTTTGACATCACTTAGTGAATGCTTGTCTTTTATGCATTACTGAAAACATAATCTTTCTTTCTCTGATTCTCTAAAGTCTTTGACACTTTGATTATAACCGATTAGATTATATAAATTTGACATCGATGAAAATACAATCCATTAACTGATTTAATGTCTTACATTATCTTTCTGCATTTCGGTGATCAACTTAACATCTTCAAACATTTAATCAATTACATGTCACCAACAAGAACTTGTGCTTTTACAACCTGAATTATCTATCGAACAGGTAGAGTTGATAGTTGAAGCAATGAGAGAAGAATATAAGACAAGGAACAAAGTTACAAGAATTCTCATTGGAGATACACAATCAGTAAGAAATGAGACAATGGATGTATTGAAAAAGTTTGTGAAGTATGAGACTGCTTCTAAAGAAAAACCATTTAAAGAGGAAAGAAAAGCACAAGAAAGAGAAACTGAAGAGATTAATGATGTCATAGATAATGTTATCTTTGATATCCCAGAGAAGACACAAAACATTGATACTCAAACTGATTTTGAAGCACCGAAAGAAAAAAATTGCTAAGGAAGTAACAAAAAAAAAGGATGAAGGTCATACGGATGATGAGGATATACTTTTAGTAAAGAGGAAACTAAATATAATCGGTGAAGGTATCACAATAAAGAAGAGAAAAGCAAATAATCCAACTAGTTCTGAAGAAGATGACGAAATGCAAACAACTTTTGATATTACTTAGATGAGTCCTAAAGAGCTATTGAAAATGTTTGATAAACTCAGGGAGAAATAAGAAATGGACAACTTGAAAGGAAAAAAAATAAGGTTAGAATACTAAAAGGAGCCTGAAACATATTAGGAATTTAGTACCAAATGTAGGATATGAAAAACAAGATAATCATATTGATCAATTGGGTATATTGGTCAAGGTTGTTTATGATCATGTACCTAACTTGGAGAATGCACCTATGGATCATATTAGTATAAAAAGAGTCACTTGTAGTTCTAGTTAATAAAGTGAAGGAAATTATACAGGAAATATCACAAATACTTGTAAAGGTTTCCAAGTTTACATATTTTACATAGGATCTAGAGAAGAAGAGAGAGGAATCTCAACAGGAGCTTGATGATTTGGTTACAAAGTTTGATCCCCTAACTAGTTTAGTTTCAACATACACTACTAAGATGAAGATGATTTCATACAACTGTAAAGAAGTTGCAAGCAGAGAAAGATATCAAAATAATATCACTTATGGAGCTACAGACCTATCTAGCTCCCACCATGGATCTCATGTAACAAAATGTGAATTATGCATAATCAATACTAACTCTACAAGAGGTGAGCACTTTGAATGATATGGAATGAACAACATTAGTTATACATGTTAGAATAAATGAGAGGGGGGGAGGGTGGGGTGAATCAGTAGCCTCAAAATATTCCAATAAATTAACCCAAAAACTTATTACCACAATTATAAGCCTCTAGTTATCTTCAGTCCTACAAGATGAATGCCCTGAAATAATCTTATCCAATAACTACTGCTCGGAGTTCACTGTTAAACCTTATTCTTAATCTTTACCGATTAGCAGTTTATCATTTACCAAAATACAGTAAATAACTTAATGTATACCGATCAATCTTGTTTTAGTAATGTGTATTTAGAAAAAAATGAAAGAAATGACTCATAAACACATTTGGCACATGGATTTTTAACGTAGAAACCCTATTAAGGGAAAAACCACTTGGTACTGGTAACCCAGAATTTTCACTCTTCTGAAGCGAGATCGGTGAAGAGCCAACCATGTTAAAGGTTAAAAACACACTGTTAAGTGTGACCTTGTTAGAGGATTTATCACTAACAGTTAATCACTTGATATCTGGCATTTCACTATGTTATCTTCATGAATTAAAATTTTGATACTCCTTGGGATGTATCTCAATATATAAAGGATTGTTAGATCCTGCTCGGTTAAGAGACTTCCTGAATCAATGGTTAAACTAAAACAATATATGATCTATTCATATAAAAAACTATGCTTTGCAGATGTTCAGATCTATTGTAAGCTCATAATACCTTTTTGATCAATGTCTATATTCAATACCTTTTCTCCACTTCTTTTTGCTCGGTGATGTTGTGCTTCTCTGTTGCTTGGTGTCCTCAGAAATATTTAGCCCTGTTCTTTAGCTTGATTGATCAGGACTGTATGAAGTCGTTCTTCACCAGTATCTCTCTAGCATCCTCTTCTCTATTAGCCCCTTAATTCATAATAAATTATCTTGTCTCTTTATAGACATGATTTCACCATTTCTAAGTCCTTGACTTTCTTGTTCTTGGTGTGATATGCAATTCTTGCCTTTCTTTCTTTAAAGCTTTACTTCAGTTTTATCCCATAGATTTCTCTTTGACAACTAGAATAAAACATCTTTAAAACTCTCACTTATCTCTGGATTTTAACTTGTTGATGAAAACAATGTTATCAACCAGTTAACTCCATCTTTAGCTCTTGCCAGCAAATTATTTTGTCATTTCTGAACTTCAGTTCTTTTCGGTGTTTAACTCCTTGTTGGCTTTGGTCTTGAATTCAGTTGTCCTTAGGCATCTCTGTCCGTCGAGGTTGTCTATCCGTCAGGGTTGTCTGTTCATCGGGGTTGTATGTCTGCCGAGTAACAATGTGATTCTTCTCATCGGTAATGCTTGCTCAGGTTTCTTTCTCGTGTATCACTGTGACTTTCCTCTCGGGTTTCTCTATCCGTCGGGGTGCACTGACCGTCAGTGTTTGTTTTCACTTAGTACATACTGAACTTTTATGCATTTTTGATAGCATAACCTTTATCTCTCTGGTTCTCTGAAGTCTTTGACACTATGTATATAACAAATAAGATTATATCAAGTTAACATCAATGACAATACACTACATAAAATGATTTAATGTCTTGCATTAACTTTCTGTAGCTTGTTGATCATCAACTTAAATCTCCAAACATTCAATCAGTTATAGTTCATCAATACATGGACATATTTTATCTGTGGAATGCTTACAAGAGTCATGGGAAAATTCATTGAAGACTACAAAGTCAAATTTCAAGGATGTTTTTGATAGAATGCAATTCTGGTAAGTACTTATAATCCTTTGTCATTGTTGACAAAAAGGGGGAGATTGATGTGTATTTTATTGTATGAGAGAATGATGTAATGATGTGTTTGGGAAATGGATAGATGTGAGAGATAGATACGATAGCATGCATATTGTAAGGGTGAGTATGATTTGAGGATGATATTGTAGTTTGTATGCATTGTTAAGATATTTTTTTTGAGATGATTCTCATAAGTTGTTGTCATCAATGCCAAAGGGGGAGATTGTTGGCATTATGATAGTTTTGGGGGAGATATGCAGAGCGGTCATGAGTGGATGGATAATTGGTTGTCCTTGATGGAAATGTATTCAGTTATCATGATTACAGTGGTTGGTAAGAATTGTACATGGTCAGTAAAGAGAAGATCAACTATGTATGTTGACTGGTGCTTAGGAAGAATAATATTAGACATAGATTATGGTAGTGGTCAAGTTGAGGAAAGATTCAGATGTTGCGATCAGAGATACAATATGTATATGGTATGTGGAATCCATGATTCCAACCGTAAATTTTTATCTCAAGTTTTGATTGAATTATGATTTGAGTGTGAAGGCAGTTTACCTATCTGATCATCGATCAGAGTTTCACATTAATTTGATTAAGGTGGTGGATCTGAGGCTGACATATTAATTCAAATATTGGTAATACATTTTGAGGATGACATATTGGATTTTTTTGACACCGATTTCAAGGAGGTTGGCTAATCTTTTGAGCTGATTGTGGTCAAAAGTTCTAGGTCTTGTGTGACCTAATGAAAATCTTTAAAAGGATCACTAAATCATTTGATTTAGGGTTGCGATTATATTTTTAGATTAGGCGGTCATGAATTGAAGGAGAAAAGATCAGTATAGTGTGAGGAAGGAAAGGAGAAGAAATGATCTGATAGGTAATCAGTGCCATTCTACAGATCAACAATCTTGGTGTTCCCTAACAGTTGCAGCAAGTCAAATTCCCTAATAGGGTGAACTTTAAGAGGTTCTTATTTGTAAATACTTTAACATGGTAGCTTCTTTATTGAGGTTTGAAATCCTCTAGTGAAGTAGATCATAGCTGATTTGTTTGTACGCCTAATAGTGTACTAATCACTCCTAACATGGTGAACCCTCAGAAAGGTTATTTGTACCTCCTAACAAGGCAAGCTAATTTACTGCAGTATTGGACTTGTGGGTGTCATCCCCATTGTGGCTTTTTCCCTCTTACATGGGTTTCCATGATAAAATACCTATGTTATGTGTGTTAAGGTTGTGGATGCTTGATATTTTTTACTGTTATTTATTTACTTTAGTTATATGCTTTGTGGTTTGGAAGTTGTTAGTGTAGATTACCATATCGATGGTTGAATTTGTTCATTACCTATTTGTATTGATTCACCCCCCCTCTCAGTCATAATATTTCCAACACAAAAGACTAGAGGGGCGATGAACCACCCCCGCTAGCCACACCACCATGACCAGACACCTCACCATCCGAGCGTTGTCCCCCATGCAACCCATTGGAAGAGTCATGGAAAGAAGAACAACCCATAAAATCACTGGTCTCTTCAACACGAATAACATTTCCACTAGAAAACCCAAAATGAGCACGTACCCGACCTCTCTGAGTAGCCTGAACACCCCTTCAACCATTTCCACGAGCATCTTCCCACTGCTTCGGCCACGAGTAGCACTAGCTTGTCCACACCTTGGGCCCCAGACATTTTGTTTCATCTCCTTCCTCTGCATCTACATATCCTCCTGAGCCCCCGTCATCTTCAAGCAAAAAAGAGAAGGGTCCAACTGGTTTCTGGGAACCCCTACAGCCAATTCGAGCTCCCAGTCATGTACACAATCTACCCGTAAGGTCCAAGCTTTTCATACTTCCTCCTTCCTTTCAAGGTTGTTCCCCAGGGCCCTGCTCAATAGAAAAGGGTGCACTAGAGGAGGTGCCCCAGGCATTCCAAGCCAATCACCATGCGCAACCACAAATCCTTGTCCAAGAACGACACACTCACAAATTTAAAATAGCCTTCTAGGATCCTCACACAAAGGATACAGGCTTCAAAATATCCCTTATTTGCTCTTATACCATGTAAATTTGCAGAATCTGTAAGAGATAAAAACAAGCACAATAACAAAAAATGAGAGCAAACTCGGCCAAATTAATAAACTAGAGAAGTAATGTACATATAGGAAGAGTGATCAGGTCAAATCAAAAGTCAAACACAACACTCAATGAGTGGTGGTGAGTTGCCTCCCACTACATTAGCATGAGGTGTCAAAATAGAATCAACACCTCTCTAATCAACTCCTAAATGATGACAACTTGTATGAACAAGTGTCAAATATGCATAGACGACTATGTAGGCTTAATTAAACCTAAGTGTAAATAGAATAAATACACTAACACTTACCAATAAACTAAGGACATATTGCTAAAATTCTAATTTAAAATTTTCTTATAAATATTTAAAAAAAGTCAATATGTATCTAAAATTAATTGTTGTCATCACCAAACCATTAAACTATATAATATGTTTTGTTAAAACCATTAAACCATATAATATATTTTGTTTTATTGTTTCATCGTATTGTTTGATATTTGCCCAATTAGTGTTTAAGCCATAATTTTTGACTTCTAACATTGACAAAGGAAATCTTAAGGCGAGAATCATTACAAAATATAAATGTATTTACATTTGTGTGAGAGACGTGAAGAATAGATAACCTTTGCCGACTAAGGAAAACTTGATTCTCTACGTGACTTCACACCAGCTTATATTCATCTGTCCCTTTGCTCAACGACAAGCAGTGAGTAGAGGTGGATTTTATCTGATCACAGCTATTCATTTGTCTCTGTTCATGACTTGGCCACCCTCAATCTTATCTAAACAGAACACTTCCTCATTCCTGCACTTGTCATGCAATCCTTTATATGCTTGTTTGAATTGAATTCCTATGTAGAGATTGATAAATAAAAGGATGAAGAAGACTTGTAGAGATGTTGTGCATAATGTGGACGCATTGTATGAGATTTTCAAGCATTTAGATGCTCAAAGCTTGGCTTTGGCTTCCTGTGTTTCTAGGAGCTGGCAAGAGGCTTCCATTGATGATAACTTGTGGGAAGTTATTTGCACTAAGGATATGTTGAGGCCTCCCACCACAAATTCAATTGGGCGCCTTAGATATGTTGTGCATGTTTTGGGGGGATTCAGACATTTGTATGTGAAGTGGTTACTTCCTCTCCGCAGGCATTCTTATTGCAAGAAGAATGGTTTGATGGAGGATGATAATGTTCAGTGGAGTGAGGACCATGTTCGGCTCTCTATGTCTCTACTTTCTATTGAGTATTTTGGGAAACTTGCATCTTTTAGAACCAGTCCCTGCTAAGGAATTATTGTCTCTTCTTATTCGTGTATTAATGTATCAAGGGAGGTGAAAAGTGTATATATAGTTTTTAAGAGCGTAGGTCAACTGTAGAAGAACTAGTTTTAGGGTTTTGTAGTGTCTTTTTAGTTGGTGAAACACTATCAAGAATTCTAGGGCATTAGTTTTATGTCGAGCCAATGGCATTAGTTTTAGGATGGAGCTATTTCTCATGTAAAATGTACTGTTGACTAAATCTCAAAAAATGGAAAACACAACAGATTTTCATGAAATTTTTAGCATTTGTTCTTTATGATCTACAATTTTGTGGTGGTAAACCATAAAAAAATTGCAAAAAAAATAGTATGTTTTCATGAACCTGAAAAAAAAATGTTTCTCTTTTTTGTTTTGGTGCATTTTACATGGAGATTAGCTGCTGCCTTAGTTTTATGATAACTCAATCACATTAGTTTTGTAGGTGGTAAAGGCTTCACTCATTGTCCATTTTGTACAAATCTAATCATAATAAAGGATTACGGTCTTGATTGTTCAAGCTATTCGTTTGTGTGAGATGTTCTTTTTCGTTTGTGTGAGATATTCTTTTTTAGTGTTGATTTATTGTGACTTGACACTTCAAGGTTGCAAAGCAAATATCAACTGAATTCTTTATTTGTGTAGATAATTCTTTTTAGCGTTGTTTCATTGGCCCTGACACTTCAAGGTTACAAAGCAAGTATCAACTGAATTCTTTATTTGGGTAGAGATTGCAGATTTTTATTTTCAATTTTAAAGATTTTTAGAGGAAGATTAGTGAGCCACTAGAGCATTTTTTACGGTCCAAGCTTAATACAATGTATTATGCAAAACTCTTTAAATGGGTATTGTATTGAAGTGTACTTTTACCATTAATATGCAAGAGTATTTGCAAGTCTATAATTGAGGACTTTCCACATTTTATAGAAGTAGCTATTCATCAATTTAATGCATATTTGTTTCTTGCATCATAGGATAAGGATTTTAAGTTTTTGGAAAGTGGGGAAATCTCGGAAGGTTTTGATAAAAAATTAGACTGGTATATGATGTGTCATGTAGAGAGTATCCACCATGTAACTATTTTAAATTTATAATTTTTGTAGTATTAATTGACAATATATTTTATGTGGTTTTGGGCATTGTTCCATCTTGAGGTTGATATAGATTATGTTGTAAGTTGATAAAGGTTAAATATAGAAGAATGAAAAAAAATAGGGTGAAGTGGATTTAGTATGAGGAAGGATCTTTTGATGGGGAGGGGGAGGGGGAGGGGGAGGGGGAGCGAGAGAGATAGTGAGAAGAGCACCAACAAAGTAAAGTTGTTAAGATACCAAGCAAGAAAAAAAGAATCTTGAATCTCTAAAGAAAAATAAATGAGATAAAAAAAATTGAATGAATGTGTTAGAAGAAGGTCAATATATTAACCCTAACTAAAGAAGGTCAATGGAGTAACCCTAACCTTAGGCATGAGGAAAGAGATGAGGAAGAACAATAATACGGTTCTATGAAATTAGTATGAAGTGAAGAAGGTAAGGATTAAAGAATATTGAAAACCATTTTTGGTATTAATAAGAGGAATCAAGTGGAAATCTCAAACCATTTTGGGCACTTAGATTTCAATGTGCTAATTGATCAGATCACTAACTTGGAGGAACATTTTAAGTATGAGGACATTTCCAACTTACATAAGGTAAGATTTTTGAAGACTAGGTTGAAAGATCATGCAATAATATAGTGGAAGGAAGTCCAATATAAAGGGAATAAACGAGTTAAGCCTAGCATTTTTGTGCAGGGTCAGAAGGTGGAGAATATAAAATATAAATTAATTTTTGGCAGTTACTAGATGGACAAATAAGAGGAGCTATTTTATTTGCAGTAGTTAAAAATTATTATGAAGTAATATGTACTAATAATATTATCAATTGATAATTAGGTCAATACATAATGAAGAAGGTGAAAAAAACATGATAATGGATTTATAGAACTAATCCAAGATGAGTTAGATATGTGGAAGACATAAAATATAAGGCACCTACTATTTACCCTCACCACAAAGAAGAATTTGAAACATAAGTTGGAGGATGAGTAAAAAAAATAAATAGGAAGAGTGGAATAATAAGGACAATAGGATGAGATGTTGTACCAAGAGAGTGAAATTAAGAGGTTAAGAAAGAGATAAATAGTATTATATAGACAAAGGAGATGGTATGGACCATTATAGCGACATGGGAGATGATTATAGTAGGTAGAAAAATGGTAAAGAAGGTGATGTAAGTTTCTACAAATATGAAACACTAGAAAATACTCACCACAAAGAGGATGAATAAGATAATGGAGGAAATAATTAGTAGGGAAGAGCATGATATGATAGGAAAATATAGACACTCTTAAGAGGAACATATTTTTTGTGTGGTGGGGTAAGACTAAGTGAATTTTGGTGCTAAGGAAACAAGAAAAAATATAGCACAAGGTTTGAATTTGGTAGCAAGAGATTGCTTACTTTAGAGGGGAACCTAGAGTGTGAAAGAATATTAGGTTCTAGATATCTAAGGTGTGGTTAGAGAGATAATTTAGCACATAGAGAAATTTTACTTATTATTAAATGCAAGGAAATATGTCAATTGCATGATATAGTAGTGGAAAGTGGGATTAAAAAACAAATTAGTGTCTTTAGATATGGTTGACAAGTTGGGGTTAAGGAGGATGAAGATTCCACACCCATACCAATGTGGTCACCTACAATATTAAGATCAAATTTTAGAGAAATGATTCTAGGTGAACTTTGATATTATAGTGTACCATGATGAGGTGCTATGTAACATTGTACTAATGGATGCATCTTTTTTTTTTTAAAAGGTCACAAATCTTGTTTAATTAGTGTATAATGGAAATTATAACACCTATGTGATTTGTAAGGATGAATTAATGAAGAGAAATGCATTAAAATTTTAAAAGCAATATTAGATTGTGCATTAGGGATGAAAATCATGCATCAATATAAAGGATGTGTAGTGTCACTAGAATATTTTTCTTATCACCATACAAGGAAATGGAGTTTCACAAAGGAATGGTTGTGAAAAAGAAGGTCCAAAAAGAATGTGGTCTAGAGGATATGAAAGGAAAGTAAAGGAAAGGAAAGGTCCTTTTATAGTCCACTATACCAGCCATATGTTTTTGGGTCTACATATGGTGACAGTAATATGGGACTACCCCGTACTCCTTACGGGAGACATCCATTATGCTACGAACAAGGTGTACATACCCTACCTCCCAGTGGGATTTGAACATTAAAAAACAACTTGGCAGTTAAGGGCATAACTTAGGGATATGCGAAACCTAAGAAATAACTGGAATTGAGATGGGTTTTCACAAATTATAAGCCAATGGCCAAT
This sequence comes from Thuja plicata, assembly GCA_018584345.1. Lineage (NCBI taxonomy): Eukaryota > Viridiplantae > Streptophyta > Pinopsida > Cupressales > Cupressaceae > Thuja > Thuja plicata. The sequence continues at coordinate 7,509,117 of MU225553.1, read as the reverse complement.
TGTATATAGGATAATTACTGGAATAGAACCACTAATAGTTTGGTGGATGTAGTGCTCAAGTGAATTTTTTTAGGCATAATGGAGGAAGTGTAGAGAACAAGTTGAAGAGGTAGCAAGATAAAATTTTGAGGTAGGGAGGATATAATTTTAAAATTGAGGGACTCATTCTTCATATAATCTAGGAGTCTTATGCAAGTGCATTCTTAGGTTGCCTTAAAATATGCAGTCATATTTTATATATCCTAGGCATCTAATGCAAGTGCATTCTTAGGTAGCTATGATGTTCTTTATGATTTGATCGTATAGTAATTATTTACTCGAGTAATAATAAGGAAAATGTTAAAATCTATAGTGAACCATCTTTAGTAGTAAAACTAAAACTTAAAAATTTATTGTTGATAGATTCAAGAAAAAACTAGAACAATTTTTTTGTTATCATACATAAATATTATAAAAAATTAATTGTTGGACAAGTAGAATTTAGCAAGTAGTTTAAAATAGTAAGTTTAAATTTGAGCAAGACAAATATGGATTCTTGTTTCTTTTATTTCTAAATGGGAAAATAGAGAAATCGATTTCTTCTATATTCAAGCTTCTAGTTCATGTTAAATTTCTATTAAAAATTTATTCAAGAAATCTAAACTTAAAGTGGAATTATTTCACTTCAGCATTAGACTATCTTTCAAAGTATTGGAAGGAATACTATGGTGCAAAATATTTGAATTTGATAATTTTTGGTTATTATTCAAAACAAAGTTAAAATTTCCTTTTGATTTTATGATAATTTGGTTGGTTGAAAAAAAATGTTTATTCTCATTCTTTGGCTAATTACTTTGGTATTAGAGCCTGAGTTTCAAATGCTCAAGCTCGCAAGGTAAGTAAATCATTATGAGACCTAACATCTCCTAAAATGTTTTTTTTGTATGAAATGATAAGGACTAGTTGTGGTGGAAGAGGAGGAAGAAGAAGATAATGCATTGTAATGCAAATTAAGCTAACCATCCAACACTTGACCCTAAATGATGAATTGTTGGCCCTATAATTGGAGTCTATTGATTCATCAAGACTATAATAAGCATTTAGGAAACCCATTTGATAGGCATGAAATAAGGAATAAATCTACAAACCTTAGAGTAGACATAAGATCAGAAATAAAGTCTTATTTACTGAAGAAGAGGTTGGATATCCACCTCTAGTCAAATATAGAGCATTTCACTACAAGGTTAATCATTTTCTAAATAAAATAGAAGAGACAACCACCTCCTAAGTTCTCTAGGAAGGAAGGTGGAGATGTTGTAGTAAGAACTATCTTATAAGCTTGGATAATTACTAACACACACATAAGTCTTTCCAATTTATTTATTTTTATTCATTTGAATATTTTAAATTATTTATTTCTATTTAGTTTTGGCTTCCTTTTGGTTGAGCATTGGTGACAAGGAGTGGTTTGTCAGATTTTTGTTGTTATGTTTTATGCTAATTGGATAACACAAAGAAATTAGGTATTTATGATCAATTATGGAGTGGTTTGATAACCTTGAATGATGTTTCATATACTAGAGAAGTAAAGGTAGAGTGAAGTTATGACAGAGGGATTAGTAGTTGTGTAGGCTAACTTTATTCAAGAATTTAGTGGTTGCATGGAGCATTTTAACACCTAAATATTTTTAGAAATATGATTTGGTCTCTTATATATCTAAAACTAAAGTTTAGAAGCGTGACTCATCGGGAAACATGGTACATAAGCATGTCTAGTGAGACATGTCCTAAAAGTGAGTTTTTGAGATTTGAATGGAAGTTAATCATGATATCCCTAGTGGTTGAACAAATAAATATCATTTAGTGTTAGAACAAAAACATATTCTTGCTTAAAATATAAATTATTATACAACCTAATAGATCTCAACACCTTTTGGAAATCATAAAGCTTTGTTATCTAAATTTTTTATATCCAACACAAATGGACCAATAGTTGAAGATATAAAAAATATTTGTTGTTATAAAAAATACATTATTATATTTAAAATGCAACTTATATTCAACTTAAATGATCATAATTTTTTTACTACATAAGGTATTTATTGTGCTCACCATTTATATTTGTGATAAGATAGACTCCTAATATGAAATACTCCAATATGCATTGACACTCCAATAGTTGTACATATAAGAATAGTATATTTTCACTATGATAAAAATGCTTGCTTAAATAAGAACTTTATTTTATAATTTTCACATACTTATAGTGGGTACTTATGGATATTTTATATGAATAATTTTTACTTATTTATTTCACTTGTCAATGAATAGGTTTATTCTTTTGATGTGATATTCAAAGGTTCTCATGTGTTCAAGCACGGATCCATCTTGACAAACATTTAGTGTTTTTATTTACATGTGAATTAATTATCCACAATATATAATACAGATATATTGCAAGACTAGATCTTATAACTACAAGTACTATACCTACAATTGGACTCCTTCCAACTCTTAGCGCCTCTCTCAAAATTGTTATATAGTTAAACAAATAGTCGTTGATTGAGGTTGCACCTAAGACCTACAAGTACATAAAATCAATGGTAATGATTATTATAACTATGCAATGAAGAATCTTGTTCATACTACATAATGTTTACATATAATCAAAGACATGTTGGTAGATAGATTTCAACATGTTTGTGTCATATAGTGTCAAGATGAGGCAATTGATTTATAAATTACAATAGAAAATTGCATAAGGCACTAAATGTACATGTTTGACAACTATTTCTTACACAAAATATGAAGTAAAGGTTTGTGCAATAGAAAAATGTACATAAGTATCAACACTTATTGATTACTACCAATAGAGATAATAGACCAAATTTATAGAGTCATAAGATGGGTGCGATTGATGAATGCTTGAGCTAATCTTTTGATTCCCTTTATTTCAAAAAAAATGTATAGATTATTTAATCTAAACTATGTTTTTACAACCTCTTTCTATACCTAAGGGAGTTGTTTTTTGTTTTCAGTAACTAATTCTTTAATATTTAATTGGTGCCGATAGAGTAGCAGAGAGAAATTGAGTTAGCACAGATAGAGAATTGCATATTAGGTTATCTGCAGTTGAGAAAGTATTTTACATAGTATTGTGATGATGTGGTTAAGAGCACGTACGAAAAATCTTGAAAAATTGATGGGTACTGTTGTAGCACTGTACCCCGCAACTATGCATAAAAGTGGTGAATTTGCAAAGCAACTACTAACTCCACTCAACCTCAAGACCCCAAATCTTGGATAGTGACTCCTTATGTCCTCAAATGCACAAATATAAGAGGAATTAGACTCAGACCCCTTGCAACACCAAAAGCCCCAAATTAGGCCTTAAAACCCTCCAAAACTAGGGCTTCTTCAATCTAGGCTCTCCAAGAAATCTCTTCCAATTGATGGAATAATTACCTTCTCCTGGTCATATCATGAAGGATTCCATCGAAATATAGTGCCCTCATTCAGGTAGAATGGCTACTGCTATAGCCAAGTGGTGCAAAGCACCTCCCATTTTGATGTGTTTATGTGTGTTAGGGTTGAATTAGGTGTTTTTGTGTGGATTGGAATAAGATCCAATAGGTTAGATACAATTTTGTTCAACTTCATGTTTGTAAGAGCCAATAGTGTTCATTAGGTGATTTAGGGCCATTTTGGCCTAAAATAGGGAAAAGTGGCTATGTTATTGTAATTTGGGTTTAATGTGTGTTTTAGGACCCTAAGTATCCTAACTAGGGTCAAGGAAGTCAAACTCATCCATCGAGTTGACAAAAATAGTCAACTAGCTCAAAATGCAAAATGTTGCTAGAAACTTTAAAAAGTTGCTCCAACAACTTTTGCAAGATTTTGGCAAAATTAAGTTAGAGAAATTGTAACTACCCATGCTCGGTATATGAGCATGGATTCGATGATTTGGATAGGTTAATGAAATTTTGGATTGCAACATTGATTTTGTGAACCCCTGTACGAATGGTTTTGATTGAATTCTTGTGAAATATAGAGCTTACTGCATTCTGTATGGTCCTATACGGATTGGCAAAGGAGATCAGACCCCATGGGAGTGTAGAGTTTCAAAATAGCTTTCATTTCCATATCTTAGTTTGCTTTGAAGTTATTGTAGGGTAAAGTATCTTGAAGTGTGGGTAAGGGTTCATAATGACTTTTAATGGACCAAGGACATAGACAAGAGTCTAGGGGATGTATGGGAAGATCCTAAGCTAGGGGTTTGGGATTCTAGGAGGAAATCTAGGGAGGAAGCCAAGGAAATTGAAGAGCTAGTTGGACTAGTTAAGCCTAGAAACCTTGAAATCTTCAAATAGATCAACTATACCTTGGAGGAGAAGTTGGTAGGAAGGGTATTGGAGATCCTAATTGGAGAAGAGTTCAAAGGAAGTAACCATTGGATGGTTGGGAGAGAGAAATAAGCCTATTGAGGAAAGAAATCACCAGAGTCTTAAACCCTCTTCATCAGAGTGGTATCAGAGCCATAATTTCTTGAATTTTGTGTATGTCTGAATGGAAGGAGAGTCAAGAGGTTGACAGAATGCCTCCTAAGGCAATGAGTAGGGATGCCATTGTGGAATTGGTTCAGGGCCTCTTGGAGAAGGCTAGTGTGTCCGAGACAAAGAGTAAAAAGAAGATCACTAAATTGGGAGATGAGCATGATGAAGATGTTGAGATTTAGATAGAAGAGTCATCTAATAAAGGTAAAGAAACTAAGATCGATAAAGAACAAAAGGTATTCTTGGATGCCTTTAAGTCCCTTAACAAGGATAGCATGAAACACATACCATATTACAGTGGCAGTCTGAATGGAGAAGAGTTGTTGGATTGGCTAGATGCCATTGAAAACCAGTTTGATTACAAGGAGGTATCAAAGGAGAAGAGGGTCAGCTCTGCCAGATCTAGACTCAAAGGATCTGCATTGGTGTGGTGGAAAATGATGCAGGATGATAGGGTAGCCAGTGGAAAGAAGAAGATAGTTTCTTGGGAGAGGATGAAAATCAGATTGAGGGCACAATTCTTGCCTACTGATTATGAAATCCAAATGTACCAAAAGTTGCAAAACTTAAGACAAAAGGAGATGACTGTAAGTGCTTATAATGAGGAGTTTCACAAACTTAGCCTAAGGGCTAGAAGACAAGAAGAAAAAATGGAGAAGGTGGCAAGGTATCTCAATGGGTTGAGACAAGGGATATAAGATGAAATTAGCATGATGGCTCCTGATAGTATGCACAAGTGTTTTCAGTTAGCCTTGAGAGTAGAGGATAAGGCTAGAAGGAGGAATGACTTCCATCAAAGAGGAAGAGGTGGTAACAATAATAGAGGTTTCAGAGGTAGGAGTAACTTTGGCAGAGGATAGAGCCATAATAAACAAGAAGATAACCAGTCTATGGATAACAGTGGGGTAATCAGTTTAGAGGATATTTTCAGAGAGGGGGATATAGAGGAAGAGGATCACCAAGAGGTAGGTTTCAATCCCAAGGAAGATCTAATTCAGTCTTTACTAGCAGATGTTATAACTGCAATCAAGTGGGAAACATAATGGGTATATGTCCTAAAAAGGCTACCTCATCTTCTATGGGAGATAGGAGGAATCAGTTGGCTCAAGAAGATGATACACAAAGTGTTACTTCTCTTATTTCAAAGGTAGGGCCAGTAATGGATGGAGAGAATCTAATGCTAAGAAGAACTTTGTTGAAGGTACCTAGCACTATAGAGCCACCTCAAAGAAAGAATTTGTTCAAGACAACTTGTAGGTCTCATGGGAAAATTTACAAAGTGATAGTGGACTTTGGATCCACTGAGAATATAGTATCAACAGAGATGGTGGAAAAACTGAAATTAAGAAGGATACCTCATACCAAACCCTATAAATTTTCATGGTTGAACAAGGGTCAACAAATAGTGGTAGATGAAAAAACCTTGGTGGAGTTTGAAATAGGAGAGTATAAGGACAAGGTCCTATGTGACATATTTCCCATGGATGCATGTCATCTTCTTTTAGGGCATCCTTGGAAATATGATGTAAAGGCTATCTATGATGGAGAAAAGAACAACTATGTTATCACCAAGCTAGGGAAGAAGTTTCAAATGGATCCATTGCAGGAACCTAATGAAGAGAAGCATGCGGGAACCAGTGTGATGCTCTTGAGTGGGAAGGAATTTTTAAAAGCTATGAAGAAGGAGAAGGGAGTCTATTGTGCTGTGATAGTGAAGCCAAAGGAGGAGACCAAAGAGAAAGTTAACATGCCACCAGAGATACAAGCATTGTTGGAAAGATACCATAACATAGTGGATAATGGTTTTCCAAGTGCCCTACCACCCATGAGGGATGTGAGTCATTAGATAGACGTCATTCCTGGAGAAAATTTTCCAAAAAAAGTAGCATATAAGATGACACCAAGTCAAAATGCAGAGAAAGAAAAATAGATTCAAGATTTGTTGGAAAAGGGATTGATAAGGAAGAGTTTGAGCCCCTGTGTTGTGCCTACTATTCTTGCACCTAAGAAGGATGGAAAATGGAGGATTTGTACGGACTCCAGGGCTATAAACAAGATTACAATCAGATATAGATTCCCAATCCCCTAGATTGAGGATTTGATGGACAATTTGGAAGGATCATGTTATTTTTCAAAGGTGGATTTGAAGTCAGGGTATCACCAAATTAGGGTTAGGCCTGGTGATGAGTGAAAAATAGCCTTCAAGACCAATGAAGGGTTCTATGTGTGGCTAGTTATTCCCTTTGGCCTAACTAATGCACCTAGCACATTCATGAGGCTCATGAATGAAGTGCTTGCAGATTTTATTGGTAAGCTTGTAATAGTATATCTTGATGAAATTTTGATGTTTAGCAGGTCCAAGGAGGAGCACATGAAGCATTTGGAGATGGTCTTAAGGAGGCTACATCAAGAAAAGTTGATGATCAATCAAGACAAGTGTGATTCTCTAAAAACTGAATTAGTTTACCTTGGTTTTGTGGTTTCTAATGGATGTATGAAGATAGACCCTGATAAGGTTAAGTCAATATTGGAATGACCTACACCTGTGTGATGAAAATGTGTCACACTTCTATGAATCATTCCATTCAAGGTTTCTCAAGAATGAGGCCTCAAATATCGACTCATAGCTCCCTAGTCATGGAGTGCAAAGGTGTGTGATGAAGGCCCTCAGATTGACCTAGTTGTGCCCATGTAAGTACACCATGAAATGAGAGATTCAATGCATGAAAATGAAATCCATTCTATATGATTGCAATACATAAAAGGAAATTAATCTAAATGATATCAATGCACGATTAATCTATGAAAGGAAATATGCAAGCTTAATCTATGGAAGAAAATATGAATTTAATCTAATATGAATCTAATCTACATGAATAGCCATGGATGCAAGAAGAATAAGACAAGAAGAGAGAAGTTGCAATATCCAAGCCAAAGTGCTCAAGTTCTCCTCCAAAATTGCTCTCCAAACCTGCAGCATAACAATACCTAAAAATTCTATATCTCAGAATGAGAAGGAGAGGGCTCCTTATAAAGAAAAGTGAACGGTTGAGATTAAGAGGAAAAAATCAAAGGCTATGATTAAGAGGCAAAAAGCCCACCACTTAGGAAGATGTGAAGAAAAAGGGATTTTTATTTAATTTATTTCATTTTTCATCAAATAAAGTACTTTAAGTGGGGATTTTTATTTATTTAATTAAAAGAGGGGTTTTCTTTTAATTAAATAAATTAGAAGAATTTTATTTAATTAAATGGGAGGAATTCAATTTAATTAAATAAGATGAATTTTATTTAACTAAAAGGGAGATTAAATCTTTTAATTAAATAAAAATGATCAAACCTTAGGAAATATTGAAATAATTAAATTAATTACAATTTGATCAAAGAAATTTATTTGAATTGAAAATGTTCCAAACCATTGATTCAGGAATTGATAAATTGATAAAATGGTAAATCGGGCCCATAGTCTAGGCGACTATTTTAGGGTTCATAGATTTGCCTCTCTTTGACTAATGTGTGATCATTCTGGGAACACATGTAGTCAAAGAATGCAGTTGAACTGTGAGATTGTTTTGGGATCACAAAACAACACAGACATCAACACCGTTGTAAATAAATAATTGAAATCAGAACAAATATAAGCTGATTGCAAAAAACACAAGGTCAACACCGTTGTAAATAAGTAATTGACATGTCCTAGATAATAATCTCAAGCAAGGTTGCACCAAGGAGAGCAAATGATAGGATTGATAAAGCTGAATCAAGGATTGAATTTTGATAGGTACTACCCCTGGTGATTGAAATGAGATAGAGGAGAAATAACAAATTGATAAATTTGATCAAATCAAACTAAATATAAGGTTCTTGATGTAAGATGAAACATATAAGGGTCACAGAACCAAGGTAGATCATCAAGCATGAAATATTATGCTCAAAGAAGAAGAAGAAAAAGTGGGGTGAAAGCGAATGGAAGATAGAAGTTTGGAAGCAGTGAAAAGAAATGGAGAGAAGAAAGAGAATTTGCCTTAAGAAAGAGAATGCCCAAAAATTAATCAACTGTGTAAGATAGAAAATTTTGATTGAGATCACGAAAGAAGATAAGAAAATGAAGATCAGAACGTGATCACAGTTGATTAAACGTCCACAAGAAAGATGAAGGAAAACCCTCTCAAACTCATAATGTAGCCTAAAAATAGAAATTAACATGAAGTCTAACAATGCAAGCTACATGAAAATGCAAAGGTGTACTTGCAATAGAGAAATTGTAACATAGGACTTTGTGTTCATCATTCATTAGAGAATGTTAAGGAACTTATTTTCATCATTGGGCCATTATTAACGGACATAAAAAAATCACACAATCATCACTAGTCACAAACGCAACTATGAAGATATGAATGTGATTTATATCGGATTGGAATGTGGAAAAATTCTAACATAAGCATCAAAGACATAAAGGTCAAGATGACTATGATGTTAGCTTACCCAATTTAATATAACAAAACCACGCTCGCATCAAGGCATAGAGGCTAGGATGACCAGCAGAATGGTTGTGCAAAAATAGTGAAGCATAAAGAAGGAAGAAAATAAAAACATGTTCCATGCCCCAAGTCCTCTAGCTATGCATCCTGGAGAGACTTATTAGACAAGGACACTCAACAAAAAAATAACAGTCAGCACACAAAGAAAAGATCATGACATTGCTCAAGCATTAAGTGTTGTGTTTAAAAATTTAAGTGTGTTAATTGATACTGAGTTTCGAGGATAAGGATTGAATGCTTGCAAGTAGGTAAGACCACATGATAAAACAAGGTAAGGCAAAACTGATAAGTGTTGAAAAATACTCGATGTCAGGGTTGTATTGAAAAATACAGTTGGGGTGGTATTGAAAAATACCATTTGTGAGATGTCCTAAAGACTAACATATCTGAGAGACCAAAGCTAACACAGTTATGCCCCCTAGACAAAGACAAAGATCAATTCCAGACCAAGGCAACAAGGACAAAGCATGATGGAGAAAGGCTAAGTGTCGAGGATACACGCTAAGAAATAGGGGTGCAAAGGCCTCAAGTAGCACCCGTTTCCAGGTTTTCACCACTTAGATTTTATTACAATTTTTTCTCTTTCATTTTTTTTCATATTTTTTTTTTTTTTAGGACTTTTTATCATTTTTTTTCATTTTTTGCTACCAAGGC
>MU225553.1:7433390-7446497 GCA_018584345.1 Thuja plicata | reverse complement strand
CTCTCTCTCTCTCTCTCTCTCTCTCTCTCTCTCTCTCTCTCTCTCTCTCTCTCTCTCTCTCTCTCTCTCTCTCATTCTTCTATAAATAGAAGTCATTTTTGAGAGCAAAAAAGCCTTCATCCCATATTGTAAATGCATTGTTATGTTGTTGGAATAGACTTAGATTCATATCTCATTTCATAGTTCATGTTTATTGTATTGTTAGAATGTCCATTTTTAGACTAATATGCATTGCTCATTGAATAATAGCTTGTTTTAAACTAAATCTTTCATGCTAGGTTGTTTATGTTACTGGTATTTAGTATAATCTGAGGGCTTTTATGCTACATGCTACACTCATCCTAGTTAGAAATCAATAAGTCGACGTTATAGTTTATATGCTCTTTAACCTTTGTTTTTCACTAACAAAATGACTTATTGAAGTGTTGTGTTGCAAATAACAGGTGCAAAAATATACACACACATTTCTGGTGCCCACCGTGGGGCCCGATTTCCAACTTGGCCTTATTTTCTAACACTTTTTCACTAACTTGCATGCCCAAAATTCTGTTACAAGCTCATTTTTTACCATTCTGGATCACATCCGGGATACGCCATCGCACCGCAGAAAATGAGGCTCACATCCAGGATTTCCCGCATCGTTTTCAGTTCAGGCTCGCATCCGGTAAGCAAAGAATCACATCTGGTAAGGAAGCTCGCATACAGTATGCTGCATCACATTCAGTAAAATTTTAGGCTCGCATCTGGTTAGAAAGTTTGTGCATTTTGTTTGCCTAACCCTAACATTTTGACAAGTTGTGTTTTTGGTATCTTGCAGCTTAACAAGTGTTTGCAGGTTGTTTTTGGAGGTTTTTGTGGGAGTTGAACTAAATAGATACTAACTCAATTTTACAGGTTGCCAACCCCCCATCTTGACCTCTATTTACTTGCTTTCAAAATTAAAATACATATTCCAATCTATCACTAAATTGACTAGAGGATTATGCTCTTTTCCTTTTAAGGAAAATTAGAAACTCATACATCAGTTTATGGATTGAACGGAATTTGGAGTTAACTGAACAAGCAAACACATCACCTAATTCTTTTTGGATCAGTAAATGAACAACACAAGTCACTAAATATTGTGGTTCAATGAACAACTACACTGTATAATTTATTTTTGGATTCAAAAATTGGACAATCAAAGCACTAAATATATGGGATCAAAGAACAAGTTCAATCGTTTAATTCTTTTTAGATCAGTAATTGAACAAGCAACTCACTAAATCTTGTGGTTAATTGAACAAGGCAACTTTCCTTTTCGAGCAATCCTATTTTTCTTAAAATGGGAACAAACTAAATCGAGCTCAACATAGCTTGAAGGAATGAACTTCTTTTTACATGTTTTGGGAGAAAATGGTTTAGATTAGGAGAGTATGCTCTTCTTCTTTGGAAGAATCAGAAATCCAGACATCCAAAGCTCGCCAATCCTGGTTACATATACTTAAACAGTAGAGGGCCTGCCGATTGAGAAAAAAATCTCTCGAGGACGACCCAAGTGAGGACATGTTTTACGCCAACCCTTCCAACTCACTATAAATAATTGCTTCCTCGTAGGCTAAAGCCTCGGAAGATGGAGCTGCTTTTGTTTTTGGAATTTTGACATCATTCCTTGAACATGCTTGGGTGTATGTAGAGCAGAGCCACTTGAATCTTTCTTATGAGACTACATACATTCAGGTACTCATAGGGCTATATGCCTAAATTTTTCCTTGTGCAATTCTATGGGGGACAGTTTCAAACGGATTGCCCAATAATCTACAACAACTTGAACTAAAAGAATTCCTGATTCATCCCCGAAAGGGTGATAATCTTTGTGCAAGGCAAAAAGTAATTGCCCCAAGACACTCGTCATATTGTGCCCTCACTTGCATTTGGAGTCGGCTAATACAACATCATAACTGGATCCATTGCATGCTTGGTGATGGCTTTATTCTGATTAGCATTTGAGTGTGTACCTTAGTCAATGAGCAAAGATTTTCATCCTCCACCTAGAGAATAGGAAAAGATGAGTGTTTGTTTCACCCTCTTAACAATGCAAAATTGTTTGATGTGTTCAAAAGATCATTAAAAAGATAAACTTCTCAAAACAATCAACAAATTTCAAACCCTGGAGTACAAGTGTTTTTCACACATTATGACACCTCTTAACGCAATCTGGAAACAAGCAACTTCACACACTTCAAAAATGAACTTTTCAGAACTGACAAAAGACATCATAAGATCGCATCCTAGATTTCCCAAGTCGCATCTAGTATTTAGGATCACATCCTATGTGCTAGCTCGCATCTGGTCAACAAACAGTCACATCCAGATTCTAGGATCGCATCTGGTATCATCAGAGGCTCCCATCTGGGAGCTCGCATTCAGGACAGTGGGTACTTGTAGAAGTTTTTCTTGGAAAGTCTCAGTTGGTCAGGAAACCCTTTTGGCTCTTTAGCTAGTTCCTGTTGTCTCTTCTAGTCTCCTTGTTGTAATTTCAAAACACTTTCAAAACATCCACCTTGCATGCTTAGTCAGTCTTTCACAATCAGTTCAATATGTGTGGTCTACTCACTTTCTACCAACAACTTGGTTCCCAGCTTACTATTAGGGCATTCTAACCCTCTAACGCTGGAATCATTTACATCCACCAACAAATAGTTACTTATACCCAAACATGCCCACTTGAATGATCTGAAATCCTTACTTACACTATTGGGAAATGTTAACAAAGTTGAGAAACAACTTCATGGTTAACACAAGATGCAACAAGTACACATCTAATGGATCAAAAGTGCCTCATAAAACACCACTCTTTCAAGGAGCAACTTCTCGTAGTTCCCTTCTTGATCTAGATTCCCCTCAAATGGATAGCGACACTCGCAGATGGAGTGAGGCTTTTGAGGATTATAACAATGGAAAACACCAAAAGCCCGAAGATATTGATGAAGAAGAAGAACCCAAGTTTGAACGTCCTTTATTTGAATCTGGTAGTGAGGACAAAATCACTAAAGAAGAATATGAAAAAATCAAACAAAGCAAGAGGTTCCACCAGATAATGGAAAGAATGATTGATGAGGATAAAGAAAAGTACTTCCTTCATCTAGCATCCATAGGTGTCAAATTACCTAAGGATTATAATGTAGAAAAACTCAAAGAAAAGGAGGTACCAAATCTGATATCTATTCTCACCAAACAACTCAATTTGATGCAAACAGAGCTCACAAACCTCAAACAAGATAAGGAGAAACCCATAACACAATACTCTATGGATACTATTTGTCCATTTCATTTTGACAAGAGTATCACTATGGTCCCATTTCCCCCCAATGTGGCGAGGCCAAAGTATGACAAATACATGGGAGAAACTGACCCACATGACCATGTGAGGGAGTTCTGTGCTCTAAGCATCGAATACATGCACAAACCTACATACCTTATGCAACTATTTTCAGGAAGTCTAGGAGGAAACGCCATGGAGTGGTTCTCAAAACTGAACCCTAAGGTCAAAACATTTGAGGAGTTAATCCAACAGTTCATTCAACATTACTCCTACAACATTCAACATGATGTAACTATGATGGACCTATGTAACACCAAACAGAGAACTGGAGAATCATTTACACGCTTCCTACAAAGATGGAGGAAGATTTTTGCACAATATTCAAGGGCCATTCTCAAAACAAAGAAGATGGAAATCTTTGTCAATAATCTAGTTCCTGAATTGAACTATTCTCTACAAATGCAAGACTCTCAGAGCTTCGACAGAATGATTAAAAATGCCCTCTGTATTGAGGAAGTCATGGTCAAAAGGGGAGAGATCACCCTTCAAAATAAAAACAAGACCAACAACTCCAACTCCAAGCCTAAATGGTGGGAACAAAACAAGAATGTTGTTAATGATGGAGTGGTGGATGCCTCTAACATTAATCCTAAACCCAAGGTATTTAATCTAACCAATGGCATACAAGCAAGAAAGGATGCTAAGGTAACAACTCCTGTACCCAAATCAAACAATGATAATAGCAAGGGTCGAACATGGACTTCAAAACCCCAAAGAGCATTCACTCCTTTGGGAGACCCTCTTGAGACTGTTCTAAAAACACTGTTGGATAACAAAGTTCTTACAATTCCTGATTCTAAACTATGGGAACCAATGGTAAAATCCAGGTGGTGGGATGATAATTCATATTGTGTCTTCCACAAAAACAAGGGACGCAAGACTAATAACTACCTCAAGCTTAAGCATGTTATCCAAGACGTCATCGAAGGAGGTAAGATCAACGTGGATGGACACACTACCAATGAGGATCGTATAGCAATCAACAGACCCTTTCCTAATTATAATCAAGGAGAAACATCTAAAGGGAAGAGTAATGAGGTAAACTACACCTATTCCAAAAATGAAAATGTGATTAATATGCTTGGCATTAAAACTGAATCCATCAATGTGGTTACAATCAAAGGTGTCTCATTCCACTCAAATGCTATAACATAGAGCCAAGCACATGTTACAATCAAAGGACCTCCAAAATCGATATCAACATCCAAGGTCCCTATTGTAACTATTCCTAAACCAGAAGCAAAACACATGGTCACTATTCCTGGGGCAAAATATGACTTGGTAGACCAATTCCAATGAACCTCTGCCAAAATTTCCATTTTTGAGTTGCTCAAGATATCCACAGTACATAGGGAAATCCTAGAACAAGCTCTACACGCTACTAATGTTCCAAAAGATATTAATATAGATAAGTTCCAAGCGATGGTCAATCACATCTTAGTTCCGCATTACCTCTCCTTTTCTGAAGAGGATGATAAGTCATTGACACATCCACATAATCAACCCCTCCATATTGAATTCCTTATTCATAAATCCCGTGTTAGACACATATTGATAGATGGAGGCGCATGATTTAATATCTATACACTAGATCTAATCAAGAAACTGGGTCTCTCGGAACAAACAATTGACTCTAGAAGCAAGATAACCATCAAAGCTTATGATGAGGAAGAAAGATCCTCTAGAGGCCTTATTGTTTTACCTATTAGAGTCGAACCGATTGAGAGGAACACCATATGTCAAGTTCTGGATCTAGCATTGGCCTACAATATCCTACTAGGGAGACCATGGATTCATGAAATGCAAGCTGTACCATCCACTTACCACCAATACATAAAATTCCCACATAATGGGGTGGAAGTGACGATTCCCACAGATGCTAACTAAACTTACAACAATATCAAAGTAGGAAGCATGATCCCACACAACAAAGAGGCTATGGATGCAGTCGCTCTTGAAACTACCAAAGACATGGTTATGAAGAGTTTTAGCAAAACCTTGAAACTTGAAGAAATATGTATGGGAGAGTACAAGCTAGACCTGACTTCCTCATTGACAGAACTTTCAGTGTCACCGAGATCCTATGAAAAGCCTTCCCCAATATTCACACCTATAGCATCCAAAGAGCCAGAAGTACACAAAGCAACTGGCATGATAAAGGCATCCACATCTTCTTTAGATAACACAGAAGAACAGGTAGTCTTGGACTGGCTTTACAAAGGAGAACCGGTGGAGGTTGAAGTCAAACATGTGAAAATATCTCCAGAACAATACAGAAAGGGATATGATTTCCTCAAACAGATGGGATACAAAGGAAAAGGACCTCTAAATGACATAGGACGAGGGCTTGTTGAACCTATACCCATGGAGTTCTGGACTACCAAAGATAAAATAGGATTGGGTTTCAATACTAGAACTAATAAACCCGCTCCAACAGAAATTCTGCACTCAGATAAAGGGAGTGATGAAACAGATGAACTAGAGTAGTGGTCCTATGAAATATTTTCACATGTTGGCATGCAGGACCCCAAATATTAAGGAGAATGCTATGTACCCAACTTTGAGGTACCACAAGATCTTCACACCCCTTTACTAGCACAACCTCCCATTCAAGAGGTAGGAGACACCATAGAAATAATTACTCAAGAGACACCTCGACCATAGAATTTACATCCTAACTAGGGGCAATTGGTCACAATTTCACATGTCCTTGATCTACCCCACTTTGATCTACAAGAAGCTAACCGGGTACATCAGATAACCATTGCTAAATACTTAAATAGATTTGATGATGATGTAACAGACTCTCATGACTATGAATGGGATCGGCTATCTATCACCTCTGAAGATATTGGAATAGATACAATTCACATGTTTGTGGCTCCTTCAGCTCCTAATAACTGATCTGACACTCCTCTGAATGATACTGATCCTCCTGAAGTAAAATAAGAGTTCCTTCCCCCGATCATTGATGGAGACATAAGCCTAGATGCACTTCATAGGCTACAAGCAAGAAGCCTCCTCCTACGGAGAGATGATGATGATATTTCTACTGACGAGTCGCTAGAGTTTGGTATGCATATGACTAACAATGACCCTTTTAACAATGATCTCACTCTTATTGATCTAAATATTGAAGAAATTAACTTAACAGATCATGTCGGTTAATGGTCTTGATGCTAACATGATGTTGTCCTTCCCAGAATCTAACTCCCTAACATTGGTACTTCTTGACCTAATTGATTAGACTGAAACATATCCTACTCCTATCCTTGACTTTTCTAATGACCACTCCCTAGCTTGTTATCTCAATGCTTGTGAGCCTTACCCTTGTTCCACCAAAGCAAGGAGCGAGAACATGTCATAGGAGGATATCAGATTTCTTAGTCACAAACTAAAAAAGAAAAAGAAAAAGTGGACTGATGGTGAAAACCACTCTGTGGCAGTATCATATCCCAAAATAATAATAAAAAAAGACATATCCAATGGTGAAAACCTCTCCAAGGCACCAAAGGATGAGACTCTTGATATCCTCCCTAAACACTTTCAAGAAAGATCTTTGGTATTGATTGAACCAACACAGCCAGTAAACTTGGGCACTGTTGAAAAACCTCAAATAGTTCATCTTGCACAATCTTTATTAGAAGAAGAGAAGGTACGGTTCATAGATTTCTTTTAAGAGAAGAAGATTAACTTTGCATGGTCTTATACTGATATGCCAGGGCTAGATCTGAATCTCATCGTGCACCACTTGTCTATAGCTCCCGGGCTCAAGCTCGTAAAACAAAAACTTAGAAAGATGCATCCTCATGTTGCATTGTTGGTAAAAGAAGAGCTAGAAAATTTGTTAAAAGATGGATTTATACGAGTCATTGCCTATGCAGGATGGATCTCCAATGTGGTCCCTATGTCTAAATCCGATAAATCTATCAAAATCTGTACGGACTTTAGAGACTTGAACAAACCATGTCTAAAGGATGACTTCCCTCTACCAAACACTGAAATGATCATAGACCTTACAACAGGCTTCCAGATGTATTCATTCATGGATGGATTCTCAAGCTATAATCAAATCAAAATTTCCCTTGAGGATCAAGAGAAAACTGTATTCACATGCACATGGGGCACCTTTTGCTAGAATGTCATGCCTTTTGGGTTAAAGAATGTCAGTGCAACATATCAAAGAGCCATGACAACAATATTCCATGAAATGATGCACAAGAACATGGAGGACTATGTTGATGACACATTGGCTAAATCCAAAGAGAGAGGTACTCACATTGCTGACCTCCAAAAGATCTTGGATCGAATGGAAAAGTTTCAATTGTGGCTCAACCCAAAGAAATGTGCCTTTGGGGTCCAATCAGGAAAGCTCCTAGGATTCATCGTTTTAGCAAAAGGAATTGAGGTACATCCTGCTAAAGTTAAAGTTATACTAGAGATGGCTCCTCCATGAAACATTAGTCAAATGAGGACACTATAAGGGAGACTCCAGTCCATCAGGAGATTCATGTGCCAAATTGTAGATAGGGAACAACCCTTTACTAAGCTACTACATAAAGGGGTTACCTTTAAGAGGGATGAGCACTGTGAAGCAAAATTTTGAGAATTGAAAGGATACTTGGCAACTCCTCTTATCCTTATGGAACCTATTCATGGAAAGCTCCTACTCCTATACATTTCAGCTACAGCTACATCCCTAGGAGTATTGCTGGTACAAGAGGATGAAACCAAGAAAGAAAGAGCTATCTACTACATTAGTAGAACACTAGTCACTTATGAGCTCAATTATAGCATTATTGAAAAAGCATGCTTAGCAATTGTCTTTGCATCATAAAAATTGAGACGCTACATGCTCTCTCATATAGTGAAGCTCATTGCTAAGATTGATCCTCTAAAGTATCTTTTGAACTTAACAGCATTAACAGGACGTTTGGCAAAATGGGTCCTGATTCTAAGTGAGTTTGACATTGATTATGTAGAACAGAGAGCTATCAAAGGACAGGTCCTTGTAGCTCAATTGGTTGATTCACCACTCTAGGATGATGAACCTTTACTAATTGAATTCCTTGATGAAACAATCATGCATCTCACTGAATATCCATGGAAAATGTACTTTGACGATTCATTCACTCAACAAGGATCTGGAGCTGGGGTCCTATTTATAACTCCTCAAGGATACAAGATTCCCAAATCTTACAAATTAATGTTTCCATGCACCAACAATATCTTAGAATATGAAGCATTGGTCAACGACCTCAAGCTAGCTATGGAATGGAAGATCATAGAGTTACATGTGTATGGTGACTCCCAACTAATTATCAATCAAATCAATAGGGAATATCAAAAAAAAGATGAGAAGTTGATGCCCTACAAGAAACTAGTTGATGACCTGAAGAAGTACTTTATCTTCATCACGTTCCAGCAGATACCAAGATCAGAGAAAAAAGTTGCGGATGCTATGGCTACCTAGGCATCCATGTTACAACTAGAAGAACATCAATTCCGCTATGAATTCTTGGTGGAAGAACTATCCTATCCTGCATTTGATACCCCTGAATACTAGGTAATATGTGCCTTGAATACCCCAGACCTATCTCGGTATTCCAATATCATTGCTTACCTTTTTGACCAAACCATTCCAGCCAATCTATCCAGAAATGAGAAAAGATCCCTAATTAGGACAGCATCGCGTTACATCCTCATAACTAACAACTTATATCGACGTGGTCTCAACGGTACACTTCTTCAGTGTTTAGAACTCGAAGAGTCTGATCTAGCATTAAAAGAAGTACATGAAGGTGTATGTGGATCACACTCAAATGACTTTTCATTAGCCAAGAAACTGCTCAAAGTAGGCTATTACTGGCCTATGATGGAGAGAGATGCTATTCAATTTTCAAAAGCATGTCTTAAATGCCAGACACATGGAAACCTTATACATGCTCCTGTCAGAGAACTTATACCTTTCATAACACATTGGCCATTTCAGCAATGGGCCTTTGACTTGGTTGGACAAATATATCCCAACTCTTCAAATGGACACAAGTTCATCATTACGGCTGTCGAGTATTTCATAAAGTGGGTAAAATTCATGCCGCTAATCAAAGCCACTGACAAATAGGTGGCTATGTTCATTCTGAACTACATTATTTGTAGATACGAGATACCCTCTTCAATTGTAACAGACAATGGGGGCCAATTTAAATATCAAGACATTGATGACCTTTGTGAACAGTTCCATATCACTCAACATTGCTCCTCAATCTATTATCCTCAAGGTAATGGATAGGCTGAGGCATCCAACAAGAATATTCTCAAGATCCTACATAGAACTGTGAGCAAGTCTGGAACCTACAACTAAATCTGGCACTATGGGCCTATAGAACAAGCATCTGGACACCAACTGGAGCCACGCCATTTTCTCTAGTCTATGGTGCTGAAGCAGTACTACCTATTGAGGTTGAAATCCCATCTTTATAGATATTTTTACAAGGTCTCGTTACTGATGAGCAGTACCGCATAGATAGGGTAAATTCTCTGGACCTACTAGATGAGCGCACACAACAAGCGTTTGACCACCTCAAGGTGTACCAGGCACATATGTCCAAAGGCTACAATAAGAAGGTCAAACCACACAAATTTGAAGTGGGAGATCTCATCCTAAAAGAGAATCCTAAGAACCAACCAAACAGGGAACAGAAAGGAAAATTTGAACCTAACTGGCTGGGACCTTATGTTATCACTGCTACTTTTGGGATTAGAGCTTATCAACTAGCTACATCTGAGGGAGACATTCTTCTAGATCCTATCAACACTCTATATTTGAAGTGGTTCTAAGCTTGATGTCCAGCTAGCAGAGCCTGTACAGAAAAAAGTTCTTGCAAAATACCAAAAATATTCAAAAAATTGATCCTGAAGAAATCCAAAAACAATGGAAAAAGTCCTACAAAAAGGATATCCATGGTGAAAACCTGGTAAACAGGTGCCTTGATACTACAAAAATATTTAAAAAATCAAAAATAGAAAAAAAAAATAGAAAAAGAGAAAAGTGCCTTGATGAGCACCTGGTAAAACAGGCATCTTGGTAGAAAAAAAAAGAAAAGAAAGAAAAAGGTCTTGCCAAGTGGTGAAAACCTGGCAATCAAGTGTCACTTGTGATTCTACGCTCCATCTATCAATGCACTACTAATACTAGGCCATAATAATTATGCCTGTGCTCATACGCTAACTTCATTTCCTAAATGCTATCTTATCCTTGCTTGGGATTTGTTTATCTTTACATCTTAGGAATAAGTCATTCTGCACTGCGGGCATCTTTGCTAGCATAGTAGGTTGCGGTTGCTAGGTTGCTCTAGGATGGTTTGCCTCATGAACACAATGCTTCTTGATACATGCAAAACAATGTCACTTTCCAAAACAAGGATCTCTTTTCAAAACATCACATATCTAGACGTGACATTTACATTAATAGAGTTCCTACAGGACTCTATTGGATTGAAAACATGACTGGATTATCCTATCAATGCACAGACATGGAACACCATATTGCTTGTATTACAATTTTTTGATTGATGAATCTCTACTGTGTTTGACATATGAATGAACCAGTACTATCTAAACACACAGTTTGATATTGGTTTGATTATGATTCTTTTATGCCTTGATGATGTTTTCAACTAGGGGCATCTAAGTAATTATAAATTTTATTGGATTGATTCACAATTGATGATTTATTGTCTTCTTAGTTACTCAATGACGTCTACGCAAAGACAAAGAGTGACAAGGATAGGGGGCATAATGTTTTCTTGGTTTTCTGCATATAGTTATTGTTCTAAACGATCCTATAAATTTCACCTAACTTAGATGTTTATGGTAAGAGCTGCCACTATGGGTGGATAGCCGCATATATCTCAATCTTCATTATGTGTAAACTACGGTGAGGTTGAAACAATTTCCTTGTCCATTTTCTAGTCCAGATTCTCACTAAGGTATACAAATCATAATGTACCCAAGGATATGAATTTTCAAGGTCATTGCGGGTCCAATGTCTTGCCTTAATTAGAATCTGGTATATTAAAAGGAATGTGACTATTTTGTTATCCTGGCTTCTATGCCTTGATACCTAAGTCTATTTCTGACATTTCAATAAAACATAGTATTCATACTTTCATAATATTAGTGGGTATTAGTGATGGTTGTACTATCAGGTGGTTTCTGTTCCAAAAAGTGCCCAATGATGATAAAAAGCTATACATTTGCATACCAGTGACAAGGTCCTAGGAGTCTTCATATCATTACATTTTAAAAATTGCATAAGGCATAAACAAGAAAGACAAAGAATTAAAGGAATTTTGAGCTCCAAATTAACTCAATTTTTCTTCTTCTAAATCCAGGTTTATTACAAATACCCTTGCTTCCCGAAATCTTTGATCTATCGAGAACAAAATCAAACTCACCTTTATTAAACATGATTAACTTGGTACTCGTGTGTTTACTCTTAACACACCTTCATTCCTCCACTTCTTCTACTCCATTCTTTCTTGACCTAACAACTTCCTGCAAGTGATGCGTTCTTTCAACTGAGGGATTTATTCTTTTCCTTTGATTTCGTTCCTGAGGGGGCATGATCACACTATCTTCACTTAAATTATTTTCTCAAAACAACATTAAAATGACTTCGTTATCAAACAAACTAGGGGTATAACAGTTTCCTTGACTAAAGTCAGAACTGTTGGATGGAAAGCTTTGGTTCTCATAATCTGGATATCTTATGTTTCCTCATTTTAAAAGATTCTTATTAAGCTCCTAGCAACTTTATACTGGATTTTTGGATGACAACCAAGTTCAGAATCAATATTATCAATATTTTGACGACAACTAAGTTCAGAATTGGTATCCTTAAAATCTTTTATTGATCTCTGGACAACAACCAAGTTCAAAATCAATTCTATTAGTTTTGTTCAATCAAATACAAGACTGATCTCATCAACATTTCCTTCGATAACCAAGAATGAAATTCTCAAACTTTCTGAAGTTAAAATCAAAAATTTTCTTTGAATCAATGCGCTGCTCACACATCAATTCAAAGAGGGAAAAATGTAACCACCTGAATTTGGTCTGTTCCAACTATGCACCCTATTTTCCCTAAGTGTGATCATACCCTCAATTATGTCCAAACGACCCTGTTACTGCTTGGCATAATTCTTCAAATCAATTTAATGTCCTAGGTGATTTTTATCACTAAATTATATTAATTATTATAGCCATACAATTCAAATCAATTTAAACCAATTAAATCAAATCAAATTCAAACATGGCTATAGTATTTAATTATAAAAGAATTAAATAAATCCCTAAATCAATTACCCACTTGCAAAATAACCCATTCCCCTAGCCTATTTAATTTAATTAAAATGACTATAGTCCCCTTAATTATTAAAAAGCAATTAAATTGTTTGAATAATTAAATTCTAATTTTTGAATGAATTAAATAAGTTTAATTCATTTAATTAATATTCCCTTAAACCTCAACCTAACCTATCTCAACCACTTCTACCCTGGGTTCTAACCCTTCTTTACCCATTAACTCTTGCTAATGTAATCCTAATCCTATTTCTAACCCTAACCCACCTCCTAATGTTGTCACATTCCATTAAGGAATGATTAACAACTCAACCCACTTGAGAAAGTCAACTTTCTCAAGCATGACTTTCCTAAGGGACCAACTTGCCAAGTTGAAC
>MU225553.1:7405481-7433340 GCA_018584345.1 Thuja plicata | reverse complement strand
CTTGAGAAAGTCAACTTTCTCAAGCATGACTTTCCTAAGGGACCAACTTGCCAAGTTGAACCTTACACCCTTCCCATGCTTCTTTAAGGCTTTCATTAATGTCTCATTAATGAAGATGCCTTAAGCCTATGTCTCCTCCATGTCTCATTAATTCCCAAGACATTAATGACTCTTAGACCACCATTAATGAGTCCCTCAACTCATTAATGAGCCTCTCTCTCTCTCTGTCTCTCTCTCTCTCCTATAAATATAAGCCATTTTTGAGAGCAAAAAAGTCTTCATCTCATATTATAAATGCATTGTTATGCTGTTGGAATAGACTTAGATTCATATCTCATTTCATAGTTCATGTTTATTGTATTGTTAGAATGTCCATTTTTAGACTAATATGCATTGCTCATTGAATAATAGCTTGTTTTAAACTAAATCTTTCATGCTAGGTTGTTTATGTCACTGGTATTTAGCATAATGTAAGGGCTTTTATGTTACATGCTACAATCATCCTAGTTAGAAAGAAATAAGTCAATGTTATGGTTTATATGCTCTTTAACCCTTGTTTTTCACTAACAGAATGACTTATTGAAGTGTTGTGTTGCAGATAACAGGTGCACAAATATACACACACACAACATAGTCCTTGTTCATCAGCCACATACAGAAGTGAATATGAGTTATTCATCCTACATGCCTGTATGATTCGACCTATTGCCTTCTATCATAGACGTGGGTTTTGAATAGCTCTTAGAACGAGAATCTCACAATGTAGACCAGTCTAAGAATGAAATATTTTTCTCCATGAATGCGGTGCAAGACTAATCTAAGAACATGAAAGATGCAAGATTAATCTAAAATTTGAAATGAGATTAAACTAAGACATGATTGCAATGCAATTAATCTAAGAAATTGACATTAATCTATTACAAATGAGAGCTAAATGTAAATGAGATTATGAACTAAAATGAAGCAGCAATTTGTTATTCTAACAATGCATAAAAATGACTTGGGGTTTGAATGAGAAATGGGAGTTCTTTTATAGACTGAGAGTCTGTTCATAATAGAAAGTTTCCCTTTTTGAAATAAAATAGATAGAAAAGCCAGTTCAAAATAGAAAGCTTTCTTTAAAAGAAAACTGTGAATTGTTTTCTCTTTGTTTTAAACTGTTTTCTTTTTTATTTCAAATGTTTTCTTTCTATTTAAAGCATAGTTAATTCAAAGTTTCTATTTCTGAACAGGAGAGAAGATTTTTTTGAGTGAATATTTAATTAAATAAATAGAATATGACCTCATAAATGTGTTTTTCTCAATTATCTGAATAATTAAATTCAATTATTGAGATGAGAATTTCTATTTAATAATTAAATATTATTTAATTCTTTTTCATGTGTTTTAGCTAAAAGGGGTGAATTTAATTTAATTAAAGTGCTAGGACTTTATAATTAAATTAATTCAATCATAAGGTTTGTTTAGCTAATTGATTGATATTTAGGAATTAAATATAATGTATGATTAATGCAGATTTAAGATTTTTTGCATTTGACACTCAGGTCAAGTAGAGTTAGTCAAAACTCAGAATTTGCTAGTACAATAGGACTTTGATGATTCAGAAGACTGACAAATGCAACAAAATTGGTTAGGGTTGCAAGATGCCAATTTTGGGGTGTTACATTTTCCCCCTCTTTGAATTGATGTGCAAGCAGTGCATTGATTCTACGAATAGTCTGATGTCTGAAGTACAGAAGAATAGATTTCAAAAATTGATGATGCAAAGATCGATTGATGAAGATTTTAGAGCCATCTCCAGAATAGAGCTTAACTCTCCGAAGTCTAGGTTAGATTGCCAAGACGCCGGTCAGGTAGAGTTTTCGAGGGTCATCTTCAGAATGAAGCTTGATCTTCAGGGATCTGAGTTAGATTGCCCTGATACCTAATAGATTAAGATTTTGAGAATTATCTCCAGAATGAATCTTGATCCTCAGGGATCCGAGTTAGATTTCTTGGATACCTAATAGATTTCTACCTTTCAATATATTTTCCCCAGAACAAGGCTCAATCTTCAGGAGTCAGGGTTAGATTGCCCCAATACCTTGTCCATTTGAAAGATAGTTAGTAGAGATTTTTAGAACTATCTCCAGAACGAAGCTTAGTCACCCAATATCTAGGTTAGATTGCCTAGACACTGGTTAGATCAAGTTTCAGAATCATCTCCAGAACAGAGATCGATTTTCAGGATTCAGGGTTATATTTCCCCAATTCCCAATAGATGAGATTTCGAGAATCATCTCCAGAATGAAGCTTGATCCTCAAGAATCTGAGTTAGATTGCTCAGATACTTAATAGATTGAGATTTTGAGAATCATCTCAAGAACGAAGCTTGATCCTCAGGGATCTGAGTTAGATTGCCTCGATACCTAATAGATGACAAGATGTAAGACCAGAGATGCCCCTATTGATTGTGGAGTATCCATTTTTTACTATGAAGTACAAAAAAATGAACATGCCCCAAGTGATGAGATACCCCTAGCAATGAGGAATTTTGAATATCAGATCAAATTGATTGGAAGTGATTCAATGATGTAATCATCCTGCTCCCTCGGGAGCGAAATGGAAAGTTGACACGCCATAACGGTGATTGAGAGTGAGAAATCGTAGATAGATGTTGAATCAAAGATCAAGAAGAACTCAGAATAGATTACGGAAGAATTCAGAAGATTCAAAATCAATTTTGAGCGATTTCGAGGTCTGGTTGACCAAGTTTGACTAGGGTTGACCAGAGCTGACCAGAGTCGACTAGAGTTGACTTTGGATGAAAAAGTTTGACGATATTGAGAGAATGATGATAGGACAAGATTTTGACAAGAAAGAAAAGTCAGAAAGTCGACTGCACAAGCGTCCTATCGCGTCGGTCCCACAAATTTTACAATGTGATTTTAAGCAATATAAAAGTGTCAGATTTTGATTTCGATCACGAAAATGGATTCAAAGCTGTCAAATTAGCTAGTGGTGAACTTTTCACGCAAATTGGAGCACTTTTGAAAATTAGGTCAAAACCTATGTATGAGTCCAAAAGGTCATTTCAAATCATTTGCATCTGTTGACTTTTGAGAAAAGAGAAAAAATGGTGGTCCCCGTGAGAACTCATTGTTTTGAGTGATCCAAGCAGCACAGTCGGCCAGGAGTGTACGGACCCCCGGTAAGTGGTCAATTATCCTCTCTGTCATTTCAAATTTCATTGCATTTTGTTAATTTTTGCATCATTTTTCACATTTTTAGATAGTGGTCCACGGGTTCTCGTGCGAAGAACTAGTTTCTTCGTGCGGATCGTGAAGAAATCTCACACAAGAAATTGCCAAAAAGTAGATTCTCACGCCAGTCGGTGGGCATCCTTGCGCAGGAGGGTACCCACGTCTCACGCGGGAAACCCTTTGACAAGGGGGTTTCTTGCGCGGACAGGTATGAAACTTCGTGCGGGCTGAGAAATTTCTTCACACGAAAGGTTGCTTCTTCGCATGGAGAAAATATAGTAGTTTGAATGCAAAATGAGTCTGCATCGCGTCTAATAGAATTTGCGTTAGCGTTGTTCCTATCTGTAATGCTTTAATTCTCTATTTTGTATTGATTATTTTGAATTATGAGCCAATTATTGATCGTGTGTTATTGTTCGCATGTCTTGCAAGTTGAGTTCCCAGATATAGCCTTCAAGTCACATCATCCTGCTATTAGTGGGTTGGTCCAGCAGCTGGATGATGCCGAGATTGCGCATATTGATAGTTTGGGCCTATCACATCTCAGTGAGATACCCAACATTTGGGTTAATCATGGGTTACTAGGAGCATTAGTAGAGAATTTCCATTCGGAAACAAACACCTTTCACCTTCCTCAGGGTGAGATGACAGTGACGCCAGAGGATATCTATAGGATTCTTTGGATACCCTTCCACGGACCCAGAGTGGAGTACGAGGTGCAGCCGCGATTGGGTACACTAGCACTGCGAGAGATCTTGCAAGATGATCTTGTCAAGTGTAGAGCCATCCCATGGGAGGAGTTGACCAGGAATTACAGACCTAGGCACCAATTGGCCATGGTGTTGGAAAATTCCTTGGATGCTATCTGATGTCGGATCGAGGTCAGCATGGTTTTGAGTGTGGTTGGGGCCGGATGCTTCAGAGGATGCTAGCAGAGCTGATCAGATATGGGTGGGGTCAGTGTATGTTGGCCCATATGTACCATGAGATGCATGAGATCGCCTATAGAGAGGCAAAGAGCATGGCTACAGGGGTATTTGTATTACAGGTGTGGGCATGGGAGCACTGCCAGTTACACAGCCCATATTCGAGGACCTGAGACAGCCATTGGAGCCGTACATATATAATTACAGAGGTTTGATTACCCAGCCTACGCTGGGTAAGATAGAGCAGTGGTGAGCTCAGCTCGATGATCTGGTTATTGTGACATGGTGACCATGGAGGTTGATAGAGGATTGGGATGATGCCAGCGATAAGCTAGGGTACATGCTTGTTTCATGGCCTCTCTTCGGTCAAGCCATATCTATTATTGAGCGATTTCCTCTGACACATTTCTGGTGGTAGTTTGGCCAGGCACAGGATATTTCATAGGAGTACTGTTCCTATGCTCATTTTGCTAATGAGCTTAGGAAGGGATGGTCGGCCAAGTTGGATATTGGTCGATCCATGATTAACATACGAGCCCTAGTGTGGACTCGAGGGGATTATCTGAGCATGATCGTGGATAGCGGCATGACCCCAGAGTTCAGGGAGCATTTCGTGACTCATCCCTTCCCACGATTCATAGATCCAATTGGTATGGCAGTTCCAACATAGGTAGTGCTCCCACAGGTGCCACAATAGAAGGCACCAGTGCCTCCACCACAACAGGTACCACAACAAGTGCCATGGCCACGCACTGTATAGGTGGACATACCTGCATGACAGATGCGGATTGATCTCGGTGTGAGAAACAAGAGGAGGCAGAGCAGGAGGAGGACAGCTGCACAACTCGATGATGTACATGAGTAGACAGAGTAGTAGGAGGGAAAAAAGAGGATCTGATGCAGAGGATCAGCTTGCATAGGATTTAGTATAGGGTTCAGTAGCTGGGGATGAACTATCATAGGCGCAGGATGCCCTGCAGAGAGCTAGAGAGAGAGTGCGACAGCTTGTGAGGAAGGTTGGTGACTTGTAGGTACAGGTTGCAATGCAGGATGTGCAGCTTCTTGATAGAGACCGGGAGGTACAGGATCTCCGAGGGTAGTTGTGGATGACACAAGAGTAGCTTTAGGTATAGGGAGGACATCAGGCCTCCCAAGCGGCCCATTATTACGTAGCTTATGCGGGAGTAGTGTCGGATGAGGCATCACAGGTGCTGAGATTTTCCTCGTATGCTAGAGGATTAGAGGGTGCACATGCGCCACCGCCACCAGATCTGCCTCCTCCTCCACCTCCTCCAACTGATGAGGGAGAGGGCCAAAGTTAGGCTTGATATATCGATAGATGAGATCATAGGATGTATCTGATGCATTGGCATCCGTGTATTGTACCACCATTTTTGAGATAGACTGTGCTCGAGTAGCACCATTTTGTATTGTATCGACACATTGACATATATATATATGAGCTCGTCTTTTGGTATCATTACATGTGTCACATTTTATTGTTTATGAGATGTTTCCTATATGCTTAGATGTTTAGATGATTTAAAATGTATGTAAATGAATGATCATGTTTTTAATATATGCAAATGTATGAAATGCACATGTATGAGATGTTTATGAGTTTGTGCGATGCACATGTTGATTTAGATGCAAAGTTGTATGCATGTAGACGATTTATGTAAATGCACTTGTGAATGGAAATATGTAAATGCAATGTGTAAATGATAATGAAAATGTATATGGTACTAACATCTCATGCAGGGTGTCTAGATGTGTGACAGATGCTAACCAAGAGAACATGTGAAGAATCGAGAGTGAGGATCGAACACCTGTGCAGTTGTGATGAAACTAGGACTCTGAAGAATAACTCCCTAATGTACAAATCTAGGAGAACGCAATGAAGTGAACATCGAATTGCTACCACAATGCAAGTCTAGGATGAAAATGCAATCCTATGCTAGATGCACCACCTAGGACATGGTTGTGAGACCCATCGTATAATTATCATCATTGAGCATTTTTTGGAACATCGGAGTCAATAAAATCCTTACTAGTGCCACTGCGACCATAAGGATATGAATATGACTTTCATCGGATAAAATGTAGGAAACGAACGTAAGCACCAGGGCACAAAAGCCAAGATGACTTGAACATTGTTTCTAGTTAATGTTGCAAGTGTACACCAGTATCAAGGCATTCAAAGCCAAGATAACCATGAGTGCGATCGTGTGTAAACAAATAGAGTAATAAGATTTAAGGAGATAGTACCAACCCCACCATGGCGTACAAATAACCAATATCAAGGGATGTGAAGCTTTTCCAGCTTAGTGTGGGAGCTCTTATCACAAACACCCTAGATATTTGACGTTGTCGGATCATTGGGACTACACCAACAAGCAGTAGACAAAGAAAATATCAATGAAATCAATGAGAATAGGCAACATACAAAGAGAAATTCAATCATAGCTTAGCATGTTTCAAAGTTTTGGGATGTGTTCATGTTTGGGGGTGTTGAAAAACACCGTTGTGCTTGTGAGTGCATTGTATTTGATTGTCATCAATAGATGTTTACTTTGAGATATCCAATGTGTGTTGAAAAACACAAATGTGTCCAAAGATAGTGTTAAGAAACACTGTTTCAATTGGGGTGTTGAGAAACACCATTTTGTGTCAGTAGATAGTTGTCCTTGAGAAGTGACAAGATTACTAACTCGGGTGTAAACTAAATATGTGAACAAATTGGGGATGCATGCCCCCAAGTAATGATGACTGACTTGACATATGTTGTGAGGGAAAACTAGATTTGGTTTCCCCCAGGCATATGGCACTGAATCAATATGAAGTTAGGAGGGTTCGCAAAGGAACCAAAGTGTCATGAAAGTGACCAAAAGCTATGTACAAACTAAATAAAAAAATCATTAAGACTAAGTATCGATAGATAGGGCATTTGAGTATAACTCCAATTGTAATGGATGCGAGAAATCTCAATAGTATAGTGACAGTAGAAAAATGCAGTGAGAACCACTGGTGACTAACACAAGAGAGATTTTTAAGTGAAGAGATCATAGAAATAGCTAGACATCAGTAGGCAGACGCAGTGAGAACCACTGGTGGATGATGTTAGGGAGATTCTGAAGGAGAGAGAACTTAGTATAAGCCAAGCGACAGTAGGCAGACACAGTGAGAACCACTAGTGACTATCACGAAGTAGATCCCAAAAGGTGATAGGATAGTGCCCCCTTAAACCAGGAGGGCTGCCCCTAGAGTATGACTAGTTTCAATCCATGTAAGTTGGTGTTTTGATGGGAACTGAAAGCATGCGGAAAAGCAAATGCAAGTAGGAAAGCAGGAAAGCAACTGCATAAAGCCAAGTGGTGTTGCAATAGAAATAGCAATGTGGAACAAGAGGTGCCTATTTACCAAGTTTTCACCTTCTTGGCAGAAATTATTTTTTTTGGTACCACGACGCCTGTTTGCCAGGTTTTCATCAATGACACATTTTTCTCTTTTTCTCTTTTTTTTTTTAAATTTTTTCAAATTTTTAATTTTTTTGTATTTTTGGAATATATGATTTTTTTTGGAGACACATCAAAGCGCCTATCGCTAGGTTTTCACTAAGATGATCATTTTTGCAGGACTTTTTACGATTTTTAGAAAATTTTCAGGACTTTACTATATACATGAGCATACTAAAGATGTCTCAGCTTTAGAACCGTTTCAGATGAAGAGCATTAATGGGCTCTTTGAGTTGCTCCCCTTTAGTAGAAGAAATTTGGTAAGTGCTAGACCCAAACACTACAGTGACAACATATAGACCAAGCTAATTTGGTTCAAATTTTCCCTTCTGGACCTGATGTTGTTGATTCTTAGGGTTGTCCCTCAGAACGAGGTCACTCACCTGGAAATCCCTTGGTTGAACTTTCTTGTTATAGCTCTTGGACATCCTCTTCTGATATGCTCTAAGGTGATCAAACACCACTTGCCGATGTTCATCAAGTAGTTCTAACTCTTGTAGCTGAGATATTATGTTATCATCATTAGTAATGAGGCCTTTCAGAGAGACTCGTAGAGAAGGAATCTCAACCTCAATCAGTAACACAACATCTTCTCCATAAATAAAAGCATAAGTCATAGCCCTTGTTGGTGTTCTTATGCTTGTCTAGTATGCCCAAAGAGATGGATTGATCTTGAGATGCGATGCAGGATTTTAAGGATTGTCTTGTTTGATGCTTTCACCTATGCATTACCCTGAGGATAATAGATGGAAGACCAATGCTGAGTAATTTTAAACTTAGAGCATATCTTTGTCAAATACTTGTTTTTGAATTTCCCCCCATTATCAGTGATTATTTTTGAGGGTACACCATACCTGCAGATGATGTAGTTGAGAATGAACATAGCTACTGATTTTCCATTGGCAACGGTGACAGGGACTGCCTTCACCCACTTGGTAAAATAGTCTGTAGCTGTGATGATGAACTTATGTCCATTTGAGGATGAGGGATAAATCTGACCCACCAAATCAAAGGCCCATTGTTGAAATGGAAAGAAAGTAATGAAAGGAATAAGCTCCTTGGCTAGAGCATGAATCAGATTACCATGTAGTTGACACTGTTTGCAAGACTTAGCAAATTGTGTAGCTTCTTTTTCCATATTTGGTAAATAGAAACCCACTCTAATAAGTTTACGGGCTAGTGTCAGGCCATTAGAGTGAGACCCACAGATGCCTTCATGCACCTCTAATAACGCACGCTTGGACTCATCGGGTTATAAACACCTAAGGAGGGTACCATCTAGACCTTGCCTATACAAGTCATTAGTGATGATGACAAACCGTGAAGCACTGCGGATTAAGAGACATTTCTCATTCTGGGTGTAAGTGTCCGGAACAATCTGGTCACGAAGGTAGGATTAAATATGATGGTAGCAGGATGAGTCATGTCTAATGACAGAACAGATCACCTGGGACTCAGGAGAATCATAGGCTGGGTGGTGTAACATATCCACTAGGAATTTATGTCAGAAATCATTTTCTGGCATCTGTAGCATGGAAGCAAGAGTAGCCATGGCATCAACTGCTTTATTGTCTTCTCTTGGAACCTGTTCAAATGTGATGTGAACAAAATACTTTCTGAGGTCATCAACTAACTATTTATTAGGCACCATCTTGTCATCTTTTGTCTGATAGATATCATTTACTTGATTGATGACTAATTGTGAGTCTCCAAGGACATTGAGCTCATCCACTCGCCACTCAAGGGGAATCTTCATACCATTGATCAAGGCTTCATACTCGGCGATGTTGTTTGTATAAGGAACAACATCTTGTATGTTTTTGGTAAAGAGTACCTTTGAGGTGTGATGAACATGATCCCAACACTTGACCCCTGTTGGGTAAATGAACCATCAAAGAACATAGTCAAGGATTGATGTGTGAGAAGTAATATGGACACCTCTGGAAATTTGATGTTCAATGGTTGATGGTCCACTAGAGGTGCTTCCGCCAACTGATCTGCAATTGCTTTCCCCTTGATGGATTTTATTTCTACATACTCAATATCAAATTCACTGAGAAGCATGACCCATTTAGCTAGTCTACTTGTGAGATTAGCTTTACTGAGAAAATATTTCAGAGGATCAATCTTAGCAATAAGGTGTGTAGTATGAGCTAGCTTGTAGTGTCGTAGTTTTTGTGAAGCAAATACCACTACAAGGCAAGCCTTCTCTATAATAGAATTGTTTGTTTCATAGGAGACCAGTGTTCTACTAATTTAGTAGATAGCCCTTTCTTTGTTGTTCTAATCTTCTTGGGCTAATAAGACACCCAGTGATGTATCTATGGCAGAGATGTAAAGTATAAGTGGTTTCCCATGAATAGGAGGCATCAATATTGGCAGGTTCACAAGATGTTATTTGATTTGTGTGAACCCCTCATTGCATTCCTTTTTCCATTGGTAAGTCACACCCTTGTGTAAAGTCCTGATGAATGGTTGGGACTTGTCCGCCAGTTGTGAAATGAAGTGCTGGATAGACTATAACTAGCCTTGAAGTCCTCTCATTTGTCTGATATTCTTTGGTGGCGGCATTTCCATGATAGCTTGAACTTTCTCAAGATCCACTTCAATGCCTTTTGCAGAGATGATATAACCAAGCAGTTTTCCAGATGTTACATCGAATGCACATTTCTTAGGATTGAGCCTCAGACTGAATTGTTCCATGCAATCTAGTATAGGACCGAGATTCGCAAGGTGTTTCTCTCATTGCATGCTCTTAGCTAGAGTGTCATCGACATAATATTCCATTGTTTTATGCATCATGTCATGAAATATGGTGGTGACAGCTCTATGATATGTAGCACCAACATTTTTGATTCCAAAGGGCATGACATTCCAATAGAAAGTACCCCATGCACATGTGAAAGCAGTTTTCTCTTGGTCCTTTGGTGTGATCTTTATCTAGTTGCAACCAGAGAAACCATCCATTAGTGAGTACATTTCATATCCTTCTGTCATATCTACAATCATATCAATATTGGGTAATGAAAATTCATCCTTAGGACATGCCTTATTTAAGTCTCTGAAGTCTGTGCATACTCAGATAGATTTGTCATGTTTTGACACTGGAACAATGTTAGGGATCCATTCTGCATAGTCAATTGCTCTGATAAACACTGCCTTAATAAGCTTCTCCAATTCAGCTTTGACAAGTAGAGCCACATGTGGATGCATTTTCTAAAGCTTTTGTTTGACAGGCTTGACACCTGGAGCAATGGACAAGTGGTGCATGATTAGATTAGGATCTAATCCTGGCATATCTGAATATTTCCATGCAAAGTTTATCTTTTTACTCTGGAAGAATGTAGTGAACTCCTCTCTTTCTATGTCAGATAATGATTGTGCCAAATGAATGATCTGAGGTTCAACTTTTGTACCCAAGTTGACGGGTTGAGTTGATTCAATTAGCATAGACAATCGTTCTTGGAAATTACTCTGAAGCGAATCAAGTATCTCATCCTCAGGCACCTCAGAGAGGTTTTCACCCTTGGATACATCCTTTATTTTGACTTTTTAAGGCTCTAACACTGCCACAATGTGGTTTTCACCATTAGAGTGCCTATTTTTTCTTCTTTTGATTTTTTGACTAAGATACTTGATATCGGCCTCAGTCATGTTGACACTTTCCTCGCTAGTGGAGGATGTTACAGGTTCGATAGCGTTGAGGTAACATGCAAGAGAATAATCATTCTGGAATGTAAGGACTTGATTAGATGGGGAGGGAGAGTTCCAGTCTATAAGCTCAGGATGGCGGAGTGAAAGAGAAGTGACAGGTTCAAGTGCGTTCACAGTATAATCATCGAAGGCATGGACTAGCAAGTCGAGACCTAGTGCAATCTCATCCAAAGGTATAGTTGAATTCCTTTGAATCCTAGCGAATAGAGTAGACAACACATTAACATCGATGGAATCAGACTCATTTGACCTTTCACTAGACCTTTCACCTACTTTGAGAAAGTTTTCATATGTATCCACTATTTCTATATCCATGTCAAAGGGAGTGCTTGAAAAACTGTCAAACTCGTATTCGTGAGAGTTTTTTTCATCATTAGGTTTCATATTAAGAACATGGGTGAAATCAACTCTTTGCCCTCAATTGGGATGAGTTCTTCCTAAAAACTTTGCTATGGTCATATGAGTACCGTTTGACATAGGGGCTTCATGAGTGCTTGTAGCATCGTTTGTTTCTTGTTTAGTGAGAAGTGGCTGAGTTTTCTCTTTTTCAAACTGCTCTTAGAAGTGTGGTGGTATGTACAAATCACCATGATGACCTGGATTGACAGTTTGTATTTCTTTCCACTTCTCATAGGTTAATGAAGTAAGTGGAGTAGTTTCATTAGAATTACTGTTAGTCTTGACTATACTAACACACGGTATGAAATCATCTAGCTCGGAAAAGAATACTTCCAGATCTGGAGGAATGGGACAAGGGAAGCAATCTTCCTCAAAACTATCTTCGAACTCTTCAGTTTTAGGTGTACCTTCAGGTTTCAGTTGTTGATCTATTTGAGGTACAAATTTGTTTATCCCCAATTGAAATGTGAGATTCTTGAAGCCTATACATATAGAGTCATGTGTTCATCTACCAATAGCTTCAAGGGGTGCAATCAATCCTTTATGATTTGCACCTATGTGACCATTCCCTTTGTAGCTAAAGCGTTGCATAATAGTCAGACCCTTGCCATACTATTTAGGCCCTATTTCATAAGGTGGAGTGGTTCATTTAGAAGTTTCCTCTCCTTTATAGATCCAAGCTTTGATAGCCCTATTTTCAGCTTCTTCTTCTAATGGTATCGTGACCTGTACAAAGGTACCACCATATTTTGTTTGAGGAGGAACTATAGAAGGTTTAGTGCTCTCAGAAGGTCTCCCAAAAGAACGCAGAGACAAAGGCAGAGATGTAATAGATAGCACAGGTTCAATCTGATACCCTCCCATGTCAGTTTCCTTGAGTGTCAGACCCTTTTCCATTTCCTTTAGTCTAGTCTCGAGGAACTCGGTAGACTCTCTGTTGGTGGGTAAAAAGATATTAGCAGATTTTGTGTGTGTTGCAATCATAGCGTGTATTAGTAGGTATAGTCACTTCCGATCCTTGGAAAGGGAACTTAATGCACTGATGGTATGTTGAAGGGATAGCCTGCATTTCATGGATCCATGTCCTTCCCAATAGAATATTGTATGCTAAAGGAACGTCAAGCACTTGACAAATAACATCCCTTTCAATAGGGCCAA
Organism: Thuja plicata; assembly: GCA_018584345.1. Taxonomy (NCBI): domain Eukaryota; kingdom Viridiplantae; phylum Streptophyta; class Pinopsida; order Cupressales; family Cupressaceae; genus Thuja; species Thuja plicata. The sequence goes on along the minus strand of MU225553.1, from coordinate 7,420,386 downwards.
CTCTGATTGGCAACTCAACTATCCCTTTAGATTTTCGTTCTTCTTCATCATAGGCCTTAAAATTAATCTTTTTACGGGCATCTATGTAGTCTTTTTTGTAGCCTAACTCAGTAAGGAAGCTTGTAGAGCAAATGTTGAGGCCAACGCCATTATCTATGAGAACACGGCGAATGCGCTTTGGACCAATCATGACTTCAATGTGCAAGGGGTTTTTGTGTGGGTGACTCAAAGAATGGTCATCTTCCTCAGAGAAAGACAAGTAATGGGAGGAGGTCAAGTGACCTACCATGGATTGAAACCGGTCGAGATCAAGATCTTTTGGGACATTTTCCTTGGTGAGGGCTTTGTCAAGGATATCCCTGTGAGCAGGGGAGATTTTCAGCAGCTCAAAGATGGTAATCTGAGTGTTAGTACATTGTAATTGATCTAGAATGCTGTAATTGGTAGCATTAGATGAGGAACCTAATTTTGGATTCTTTTTGGTAGAGCCAATAGTAGCTTTGTCTGTAGGTTGTGTTGGTATAGACGTACAAGGCTCAGGGCCTTTGAGAATGATCTTAGCACGAGATTGAGTAACAGTGTTTGCACTGACCTAAGACTATTCTTGTTCGAAGGGCTGAGGCGTAGACCCCCACAAGATGAAAGGAGTTTTGGGCTTGGGAGTATCTTCCCTTCCCTTGAGAATGACAACATTACAGTATTCAGTATCAACAGGCTCAACCATATTAATGACATTATCATTATTGGTGTATGTATAGTTGACCTTGGCATTAATACTTTTGCCTTTGGATGACTCACCTTTTCCATGAGGAGGAAATGGGTCTTTAAAATCTTGGTGGTCTGATTTCTTGTTGTGACCTCCCACAACAATAACCTCACTATCAATGAGATCCTAGATTTTATGCTGCAATTTAAGACAAGTAGCCATTTTATGACCTTTGTTTTGGTGAAAATCACAATAAGCAGATTCATTCCACCAAGAGGGTCTTGGTTGCAGATCATAAGGTTGTGAATTATCCAATGGAGAGAGTATTTGGTTGTCCAAGAGAGTCTTGTAAACCACATCAAGAGGTTCTCCTAGAGAAGTGAACTCACACTTGGGTCTAGGAGCCCAAGGTTTAGGTCTGGAGAAATGTGAGGTATTGGGTTTGGATTCTGCCATAGCTTGTTCAGTGGCTTTGGTTGCCTGCATTGTGGTAGTGAGATTAAAAGTAGCCTTTGAAGGCTTGGGAGTCACATTGTCTACAACTCCATCATTCACAACATTCTGGTTCTTGTTGGGAAATTTGGGTTTATCTTTTCTTGAGGAGGAAGACCCTTGTTTATTTTCCTTGTGTAAGGTCAATTCTCCTTTCTTAACCATAAACATCTCAATTCTCATAGCTTGCTTTATCATGTCATAAAAGGTTAAAGGGCCTTGCAGCTGTACTTGATATCCAAAGTTGGGAAGAAGATTGTCTAAAAAGATGTCCAAATTTTTAGATTCGGGTATTTTGTGAGAATATCTTGTATAAAGTTGTCTCCATCTTTGGAGAAATGTTAAGAAAGATTCCCCATGATTTTGTTTCAAGTTGCAAAGATCTTGGATGTGAATCAGATGTTGGATATTGTGAGAATAGTGTTGTAGAAACAAATTGGAAATTTCATCAAAAGTTTTGATGCCAGTTATTTATCATACTTGGGAAGTTCAACTCCTTTGGGAAAAGGAGGCATGCATAGACTCTTATCAAATGGGAATGGACATATGCTTTCCAACATGAACTGTGTAGTGGGTTTTTCTTTATCCTTCATGAGTTGAATAATTTTCTCTTGCATACTTTGGACTTGTTTTTTCAACTTGGAGTTTTCGGTTTCTTCCTCTTGCGTGACAAGGGTCTCTACATTGTAGTTGGAGGGTAACTTAGCCCCTTGATTGGCTAGTTTGAGAAGGTATTTCTCTTTTTCCTTAGCTAGGAGAATGTCCATCATCCTACAGAAATATTTATTGGCATGATCTTTCTCTATATCTACTTGGGTTATTTCCATTTCCTCATCATTGGGGGGGTCTTGAAAATGGAATTTACCCCTGGTTTTAGAGAGATCATCTCTGCTATGTTCACCTGATTGGTCATGATTTGCCATCTTGCTAGAATGCAAGTGTTCGGTGTGTAAAGAATCAGTATGAAAAGGTTGAGTGTTTTCATAATTTGGATCGTCTTGGAACAAAGGGTTTTGAACCTGACTAAAATCCACTGGAAATGATTGTTTGACGTAAGGTTGAAGTACTAGAGAGGGAGATCAAGATGATTCCTCACTAGATGTAGCAAGCAATGGTGTGGAAAACACAGATTCTTTTTGATTGATTGAAGGGAATATTTTGCCACTTCAAGTTGTAACAATCATAGACAAAGATTGTATAAGGGATGTGAACTAGGACCACACTTGAAACTATCTCAAAGTAAATGCATCAAAAGTGCCAAAAGGTGAAGTATACTTGGTGCAAATAATTGGAAATGAGGCTAGAACAGCCAAGAGATGACTATTGCGATACAAGGTATGACGACACAGTAGAAGTAGACCAAAAGATATGAGACAAAACTAGTTTAAGCAAGAATCATGTAATTCTCAACCCAAGAAACCAAGTTGCAGACTGTGTGAAGATAGAAGGAAGATAAACAAACCCAGAATAGAGACTAGAAGATGCTGGACAGATGGGAAATTGCTTTCTATTTTGACAAAATGTTTCAGACTCGTGCGAAAAAGTACTTTATCATGTGAAGATTCTCACAAGAGCGCATGAAACTATGTAGTCCCACATGAAATATGATGACAGAATGGTGAATAAAAGTGACAGCAAGTTTGCAAAATGTCACGCGATGACTACTAGCGTATCGCGCAAAGTTTTTCACAGAATGATGTGAAGATGGTAGAATTTTGTGCGAGACTTGGCAGTGAAAAAGAGAAATTCTACATAATCATACAGTTAAGACCAGATTGCATTTTTTTGAGACAAGATCATGTTGTTTTCTGACAGAGAGTTCGAGTTACAGATTGTTTTGGACATGTTCAAGTTTTACAGTTTGTGTGATTTGACGTTTGTTTCAATTGTTTAAATGATACACCCACACAAAACACATTAAGTAGAATGTTTGTAGTACCAGAACAGACACATCACAATCCTTGGATAGCCAGGGTAGTATCTATTGAATCCCCACTTCAACCAAAGTTCATCTACGCTTACTCATAGCAGACAACTTAGAACCTTGGAGGTATGGGCTCATCCTTACATGTGCACTCACTTCTCAGGCAGACCAAGCTTTGAACCCCAAAGGAATTGCTTCCCAAAGGGCTATTGTCTCTAATAAGAGCTGTAAAAGTGTGGGGCATCTTATCTGGTCTCTGACCTTCCACGCCAACAGATAGAGGGTTTTTTGGATACTATAACAACAATTTGTAGTAAGGACATCCATTCAGGTGGTTGTGATCAAGTCATTTTCCCAATAAAGGGGGCTCGCCCAATCCTTTCAAAGCAAGGTTTTCACTTTAACAATGTAGGGACTTTAACGCACCACTAGGGTACTAGAGGAGATTTTGGTTGCCACAATGAATTCACACCTGTACATTGTATGATTAATCACAGTGGCATTTTTTATATACCGGTTTGAAAGGGCTTGGCTTTAGCCAGTTACCAGTTGGGCAATCCACTCTCACTGGCTCTTCTAAAGCACTTGGGAGGCAGCCACTCTAGAACAATCATATGAATTTCTCTTACACCCAAGATCCATAAAGGTGAGGGGAGAGGATACATTCATATAGTTCTTGGAATTACAAACTAGAAAACACTTCAATCATGCAAGACAATGATTCATTTTAACCACCAACCAAAGTGTGTTCTAACTACTAAAAAAAAAGACATGAGAGTTTTGTGAAAACACGTAGGTCTTCGACAAGTGTCCTGCAGTAGATACATTAGTAATTTGTGATTTCTTTCTTTATTTTAGTGTCCTACAAACCACTGTTAAGTTGTTTCAGAGATAAAACCAGAAAAACACAGTCAACAACAAACACAAACCATTAGTGGTCAGAAATCAGTAGAAATTGAGATATCAAAAACTATAATTTAAAGATCACTGGAGTCAAATGTTGCGTGAAGAAGTATTACGGTCCGCACAAAGAAACCAAGATGCGCGCGTGAAGAAGTATTATGGTCTGCACGAAGAAACCCAGATGCACACGTGAAGAAATGAATGTACTTGCAAAACTTTGTACGGTTATACGAGAAATTTTGTATGAATTTTCATTAAAGAGCCATATGGATGAAAACCAGAATTGATCAAAAAAAGTGTAGAATGAGGCTAGAATGAGAGAATATTTGATTAAATAAATAGAATATGACATCATAAATGTGTTTTTCTCAATTATCTAAATAATTAAATTCAATTATTGAGATGAGGATATTTATTTAATAATTAAATATTATTTAATTCCTTTCATGTGTTTTAGCTAAAAGGGGTGAATTTAATTTAATTAAAGTGCTAGGACTTTATAATTCAATTAATTCAATCATAAGGTCTGTTTAGCTAATTGATTGATATTTAGGAATTAAATATAATGTATGATTAATGCAGATTTAGGATTTTCTGCATTTGACACTCAGGTCGAGTAGAGTCAGTCAAAACTCATAATTGCCTAGTACAATAGGACTTTGATGATTCAGAAGAATGACAAATGCAAAAAAAAAATGGTTAGGGTTGCAAGATGCCAATTTTGGGGTGTTACACTTATTATTCATTTTCCACAAATTCTTGCCAAGGTGTCATCTCTGAAATTGACAAATCCTCCATCCCATTTTATAATATTGATAAATTCTCTCTTATCACCAGTCAAATGATTAGGAAACTCCTTATCAATTAGCCAATATTTTTTCTCTTCTTTTGTATAAAAATAAATAAACATAGATGTTTTAGTCTTATAATCAAGTTTTGGAGTGTAAGACAACTTAGTATAATAAAGGTTCCTCAAATAAGTCTTCTTTACACACTTTTTATGGTTAGTAACATTGTTTCCAGCATTCAAGATCATGCAAAGAGATTCTTCTATATCTTCATCAGGTGAGATATGTTCCTCATCTTTCGATGAATCTATCTTCTTTGGCATAAAAAATCCTTTTTAAATTATTTCCTCTATTATATGATTCCCTTAAGGGGCATTTAGAAGCATATTGACCAATATTTCCACAACCTCTTCATTAGATTCATTACTCTAGTCAAATAAATTATGCTTCTCCTTTTTACTAACTTTTAAAGTTGCCTCCCTTTTAGGACCTTATTTATAAAATTATCTCATCTCCAAATCAACAAGTGCTCCATACAATTGTTCCATTGAAAATTTATCGAGATCTCTAGCTTCCTCAATAGAAGACACTTTTGAACAATAAGATTTTGGAAGTGATCTAAGTACCTTTCAAACCACAACTGCTTCTTTTATTTCTTCACCAAGACCTCTGATGTTGCTAACTAATTCATCTACTTGGTGTACATAGACAATGATATCTTCATCCTATGATATCCTCATATTTTCAAAATTTCCTCTATAGATTTGTAGCTTGATATATCTTACTTTAGTGTCTCCTTGATAAATACTTGTTAGCTTCTCCAAAACATTCTTAGCAGTTTATCATTGTATAAACTTCACAAGTTTAGAATCTTCTAGCCCACTCATAATTGCATTCTTTTCCTTTCCATTATTCTCATAAGCCTTTCTTTCAGCTAGATTTAATCGCAGACTAGTATGAGGGTGTGTGCACCAAAAAAGTGGACACACCTTTTAAAAAAATTCAAATTTTCAATAACTCGATTGGGTTATAGAAAATTTGAAATCATTCTAGGCTTGGTAAACCAAGCCTAGAATATATTATAAACAATTATATGCACCTCAAAACCCGATCGAGATATGAGGAATTTCTCATAACCTGATCAGGTTATGAGACTCATTGAGTTTCTGTTATGCCCTGCATGCCCGTCCCTACATTTTGTGTGCAAAATGTTGGGTCCCCTCTTTTCTCTTTTGGCTCTTGCCTTGTTTGCCTTATCTTTTGTTTTCTTTATTTTCTTGTCGGGGTTTTCCTCCCATGAGGTTCGTTTTCTTTTTTCTTTCATCTTTCATGTCTTTGGGACCCGGTCCCAGAGTTGTTTGTTCTTTCCAGTCAGATTCCAGACTCTGGGATTATCCGTCATGATGTCTTCTCCTCATGAGAAGCCACGGTGGCATGGAATCCCCAAGCCCAGAGTCTGGAGGTGTGCCTGTTCCAAAGTTCACGGGAAAAGAGAAGTAACTTTCTTTTACCTTGGGTATAAATAGAAATTACATTCCACTTTTATAGTTACCGCGATTAAAACACTTGTGCATTCAGAGCAATTATTAGGCGACCAAATTGTGATTAAGCTGCTATTACTCTGTGCTTAGTGGGTGATTACTAGTTGCTTTGAGGTTCTTTTTCATGGTCATTTGAAGGTAGAACCTGTTACGGGAGTGCTCTTGGTGTGCTCTTTCCCTACCCTTCTTCATATTTCAGGTAGGCTCTCTGGTCTCTATTTGTTTCCGTGTTTTCCTTGTTTTCCTTCTCTGCTCTTTGGTCTTTGCTGGTTCTGCTGGTTTCATTTTTTGTGTTTTGCTTTGGGTTTTGCCACTTGTTGGTGGGTTGGCTCTGCCAGAAGGTTGTCTACCTCCTGTGCAGTTATAGATTAATGTTGATAATGTACATTGTTTCGGTCTGGTTTGTGTATATATGCGTTTGGTTGTATAAATTTGTAAAAACCTATAAATGCTGTATATTTTTTGTATATCATGTGTATATATGTTTTAGCTCTCTGTGTTTGTGTATATACCTTGTACATCCTTTTGAGCTTGCGATTTTCTTGCACTCTATCATTACATTTTTACCCATGGGATTGAGCTCTTTGAGATGAAGTCACCGCGGTTCGAACTCAGCACCTCGTTGGTTTGAGCCATGGTGACTTTCTCTCTCCTCCGTCTCATCACCTTAATGGCAGGATTAATTTCTGACAAGTAAGCATTCAAACCGTGTCCCATCTGGCATTTAATTTACCCCATATCAGTGCACTTATTGCCATTAATGCCTTTCGTTGCTTGCCATCTGACCACGTGCCAACCCACATCAGCCGAATACGGTTTCTTACTGGTCACGTCGGCACAGCCATGGCTAGATTATCCGGGATCTGGGAGCTAAGTAATTCCTTGTCCTCTGTTTCCCCCTTTGTCATTTGGTTTGATTTCCCCAGAGTTTTATTCATGTTTATTTCAAGTATCTTGGGACTTTCGATGTATGCTAACACTTGTTGAACAAATGTAGGGTGGTGACGATTTCCCTGGAGCTGCCTACTAATTCCACCGAAGTGGCCACCAAGACTAAGGCTGAGAGGTTATCGACAAAGCTGCCCTTGACCTCTAAATATCCCAAGGATGGCACTATTGTGGGATCATAAATTGAGTCCAGAGTTCAGGAGATAACAGATGCAGGGCCCAAACCTCGGGCGGAAATGCAAGGCTTGATTCTAGCCATTTATAAACTAAGGGCCACTGGAGATAACCTAGCAACTCAGATTTCCACCTCTGATATCATTAAGGCAGAAAAATTCCCCTATTCAATGCAATCCCTGGAGTTAATACTCTGATTGGAAACACTGTACAATGCACCGACACAAACTGTCCTACTTTTGGATCCCCAGCTACTACAGTACCCAGCAATGATCATCACCTTGGATGCAGCTACTTTCACTTCGGGGCTGGGGATCCCACAATTTAATAGATCCATTCTCTAGAATCGATTCCAGACCTTGCAGGAGTTCGAAGGTGCTGAGATTATTTCCCGGCAACATATCAATAGCCATTGTCTAAAAGTCTCAAAGACGGATTACAAAATAATGAAGTTGGAAATTCCCCGTGGGGAGTTCAAAGAGCCCATCTAGGTGGGCATTATATTTCTATGCAGGATTTTTGGATTGCCCAATGCCCAGGATTTCTTGGCATGGATGTATTACTTTCTATACTACATCACCACTCACAACCAGACTTTCAACTGGGTGGCCCTCATATCCAATCATGTAGACAAATAGCTAAAGAGCGTCACCCAAAACTCCAAGTTCTATATGACATCATACGTGCTATGGGCACTAGCACAACAAAGGCTGGCTTTTCCAGGTTTAGGAACAGTTGGAGAGCTTGGAAATGGGTCATGCCAAATGGCACCATGGGATCATTATCCCCAAGTGCAATGGGAACTCAGTTTCCCAAATTTATTCTGGGTAAATGATGGCTTTGTTTACAACAACATCCTAACACTTACTCGAGATTCTAGGTACTGGCTATCACAGGAAGCAATGACTTTGGTCAACAACTACGGACAATATTTTATTCAGTTCCAACATCACACCTACATTCGGGTGACAGGATTCAATGGGAAGCCCCATCTTCTTCCTCGGTATTGCGGGGACAGAATTATTCTTTTGGAATTTTGTTGGCACATGACGGATCTGCATGCCTTCTTCACATTGAAGAAGGTCATCAATGTTTCATTCCCATTCTCTTGTGGGAATTATACATGCAGCCTCACCGCAGCCCGAGAGGCACATAGTGAATTAAAGAACCTGGGGCTGGTGGAATTACACCTCGCCCAAAAATTTTTTGATCCTCTCAGCAAGATCGCCATGGCGCTTCCTTGGGCGTCCCCACCACATGAGGTGGATATTGAAGACTTCTGGGCAGACTATCAAGATAGTTTTGATCTCTAAGCCTGATAAAACTCACGAATGAGCAAAGGACTCATGAAAGCACTTAACCTTTGGGATTTCCTAAAGGGTTTTAAAGATGATGGGCTGCTGAAAAATCTAGCATATAAAGAACAAGGGCTAGACAATCTAGATCTTCCTCTGGTGGACTGGGCCACTCCCAAGGAACTAACAATTGAAGGGGTATGTAACCCCATTATAGAAGAAATTCACTAGTATTTCACCCGGGCATGCCCAAAGAGCACTTGAAAGAAGCCAACAATCAAGCGGGCCATTCCATCTTTAGCCAGCGCCAGTTCTTCTTCATCGTCCGCAGCCGCTGAACCCAGCACAAGTAAAGGAAAAGAGAAAGAGGGTGCCCTAGTTCTTAAAGTGCCTCCATAAATCCCCATCCTTCTGATGGCACAATTGCATCAACAAATGGAGGCGTCAAAGTTGGCCAGCCAGCAAATAAGTATGCAGGTATCTTTTGGCCTCATTGTGGCTCCAATGGCATCTGCTCGCTTGACGGGATCCCTATCATTGGAAGCCATGATGAGAAGATAGACTTTCACTGAGGTGGAGTCTACTAGTATTCTAGACATCGGGGCTCCGCTGGTAAGAAAGAAGAAGAAAAAGGTGACTGCATCACCAAGCGCAGTCGCCAGTCCCTAGATGTTGGACATGCCCCCGGTAGATGTTAGTTTAGATTCTCCCAAACTGGAGGATATTTCAGACTCCTCACCCTCGCATGACGATTTTTAAGAAACCTTCTCGGTGAAGGAGCTCCTAGAAATTCAGTAGGGTATAGGTCATGCGGTGGAGGAGATCGTTGCTCAGGACAAGGAGGAGGTCCCCATAGAAAAAGAAGTCCCTGAAGAAAAGGATACATCAAAGCAAGAGGCTTAGGAAGAAGTGCCAATAGGGCCTAAGAAAGAAACAATACTAGTCCAGGAGACCAAAGATACACCAAGGAAACACGTAGATGAGAAATCGATGATCGGGGAACCCAGACCCATAGGATCAACTGTACCCCCAACCATCACGCTCCAAACACCTTTGGTTACTCTGGATGATCAAGTGCCTCAGAGCGCATTTGGTGAGATAGTAACATTGACCGCCTTGTTAAATTTTAGCCAGAGGCCTCACTCACCTCCAGAGGATGTTTCGGTGGAGGAGAACGCCCCAATAGATGAGGCCGATAAGGCCTAAGAACAACAACAACAGATTGATAAAGAGGCACCGGTTAATGAAAATATAGAAACTGCTAACACCGGGAGGGACGAAGAGGTCCCTAAAAATACAGATGAGATTGAGACTGGGGGAAAGGTTTTAGATAGTGCAATCGAAGATGCCAATATGGCAGAAAAAATTGAAGGCTCTGAAGAATAGGAAAAAGAGAAGGAACAATAACAAGAGGAACCAGAATGAGAGGCGGAGAAAGAGCCTGAACATAACATACACTCTGGGAACATGCCGCCAGATTTTGAAAGGATTCCCAATGAACAGGTCTTAACAATGAAGCTGCCCCAACCATCCCAATGGATGGTGGAATCAAAGAAAAGAAAGACTCCAGCGATGACCTTAGGCACTACGCTCTTGTTGGCTGAAATGATGGCCAGGAATGTAGAAGCTAAAAAGCTCAAGAAGGCACAGATCATCCATACTCTCCAGACTGGTCTGATAGGTAGCATAGTTGCAACCATCATGACACCCCCAGCAGATGCAGAGGTAGCGGCTATAAGGCCCAAAGATTACACCATAATGGAAGTAGAGCTAGGGAGGAGGGACAAACACAGTGAGCTAGATCTACTGAAAGAAGCCAGCAAGGTAATAGAGGCTAGATACATCAAACAAGGCCAGAAGCTGAAGGAGGAAAGAGAAACAAATGTCAATATCCTCATGCATCTGGCATAACTTTCACAGCCTCTATCTGAGGTCCACCCCGGAACCCCTTCCTCTGGATTGCCGCTTGCACAGGGTGACATGGACTCTCTGTGAATTATGTGAAAGAACAAGCTGTAGATGGGTGCGCCACTGAGCAAGTAACCGCTATGAGACAATTTTTGATGGCATCCCTCCTGGACCTTTATCGGGTTGATGTTCTTCTCAACCAGGAAAAGGGCTCCACCATCATATAGGAGCAAGATCTAGCGAAGTATGAAAAATTGAAGGTCAGGTTGGAAGAGATCTGCAACATAGGTGAAGAAGTTGTCGTAGAGGCAGGAATTTTGGGAGATGAATTATATGATTCCCTTCAGGCCCAGTACTCCAAAATTGTCCTCATAGGTGTGGTATGCAAGGAACTGGTTAAGGCCTTGAAAGAGAAAATAATTGCGACCTAATACCCCTTGGGTCTATTTAAAGCATTCATGTTTGGAGTGTCGCAAGTCAATCCCTTCACCACCGGAACATGTACTCCAGAGGACTATGTCCTCAACAATTTTGATGAGCGGATGGAGTCCCTGTATCTGCCTGCCAGAGATTTTGACTAGGGCAGGTTATCCAGATTGTTAAAGATAATGATCTGATCACATGATGCCATCAAGATGGTGGATGAATTCCAGAGCGGGGCCAGAGAGGTTGAGGAGGCATTGGAGGCTGTCCGCAGCTGGTGGGACATCATCAAAGATGTAGATGAAGAGAGCATAGGCCAAGTATTGGAAGCTTGGGAAAATTCATAAGTAATAAAGTCCTCTGAAGCCTGGAGAATCTCATCTGGAGATGCATTTTTGTATTCATTCATTCTTTCAGAACGTAAGTTTCAGATCCTGGGATTCTGAATCCTATATTTTTCTATTCTTTAAGTGACTCGTGTCCCGGTCCCAAGGCCGACCAGTCATTTTCAAGGCAGTTAATAAAAGTTGTCAGAAGATAGGTAACCGCAACAAGGCACGTGAGCTCAACAAGAGGGTTCAGACAGATCGTCTTCCCAAGGCATCGCTTCAATGCTACACCTGGCGCATTAGAGACAGTGAGCCACCCTCCCATTTATGAGGCATGTAGCCTCGATCCCCGGGGGATCAGATTTCTTCTCCTCTTCTACCGACTCTCTTCTTGAGGCCGATTCTTCCACTCCTCTTTTCTTGTCTTATTCTTCTAACATGACAAACCTTTTCCATCTCGAGATCTTTTGTAACGTGGCGCAGGTAGTACCAGCCACCAGAAATAATATTATATTATAAAGTGTAAAATAAGTTAGGTTAAGTTTTAGGTTAAATGATGTGTATAAATGATAAGTATGGCTTCATTCTAGGGGTCGAAAAAATTGATGATTTTGCAGTCCATAGTTAATAGCAATTTGGTTTTCTCAGTTCTTAGTTGTATAGCTCAATGCTCCATAGTTTCTAAGCTTTCAGTAGTTAAATGCTCCTCTGGAGCCACCACTGTACCATGCACCAGTGCTTGCTAGAAGGGATGTTAATGAAGAAGGAAGAGTTCTCTCAATGATGTTGTTAGCATTCTGTCTTTTGGGTTAACGGTATTTTATGCTTTGTGTTCTTCATGTCCTCTACTCTATTACTTAAGGTAGATTAACAATCTTGTTTCCTTTGCTACTAATAAAATATGAGATGATGGTCTTATGTTTCTTTGGTAGTTAGTGTAGTGTGTTAGAGCATTGTTGATGTTTTTAATGTTCAGTATAACTATAGGTAGATGAAATACTTCTAACTCTGCAATATCTTTTGAAGTTTATTTATTAAGTAAATGCGCGCTTGCAGGAGACCCCACTCACTTAAATCCCCAGAGAAGACGAGTTAAGATAACCAGCTATCCCCCTCAAAAAAATAGTCACATTTCCTAACTGAGCCCCGCACTGTCGAGACCAGACTCTCACATGCTTGGAGGCCTAAGGAATCTCATTTCCCTTGACAACCTTTACAGGCAAAGTTGGCCGGTACCTCGGTACCTGGTGACAACTTACCTCTATTGGTGGACCCGATCACAAAGTCCCGTCAACAGAAACTAGCACTAGAAGGAGGGAATGAACTCATCCCCCTCTGAGGATTCAGATTTTACACCGCCCAAGGGTTCCCCAAGCCATAGTTTTAGGATACAATCCTTCAGTGGGATTGGATCATTTTCACCAGCAAGATTTGAAAGAATCCTTAGATCAGCTCCCAATCCCAGATGGTTTGTCGAACTCAAGCCTCCTACTTGAAAGAAATGGACCCTGAAAGCCAAGTCAACCACCATTGTCTTGAGATCTAGCATACCCTAGAATACCCAAGTCCCCCAGACTATCCTGGGAACTAGCACTCAAGCTCACCAAAATCCAACACACCCAATGGATGCATATTTTGGAAATATAGGGTCCCCAATGGGAACTTTTCTGGGTGTAGCCAACGATTTACCTTCACACCCAGAAAATATTTGTGCTCAATATGAGCACTTAGGCTCACAAATCGTAGAGGAGAATCTATAGGCATACAAAGATGCCATGAATCGACATCAGATCCAACATCAAGATGTTGTGACCTGAATCTTCCCTTTGTCCGTGGGACAAAATGAACTGAACTAGTACCTTAACCTTCCGGCCAACTCCATCATTAGTTGGAAGGACATGGAGGATGCCTTCTTGGCTACCTTCTGCATGCATGTGGACCCAATATGGTCCCACAACTAGTTCATCTCTATCAGGAAGGAACCGAATGAACCCCTTGTAGCATTCAATCACCGGTTCCAACATGCCTTGAAATAGTGCACGGGTCCCTTCATCCCATCCATGGAGGTGGCTATCTAGACCTATCTCAATGCAGTGGACCCCTTCGTTGACACTCTCCTCTAGAGAACTACCATCCTAGGCGTCTGGGATACTTTGGCAAAGGTTTACAACCTAGCCTTACAACTGTCCTGTAACCTTAAAAAATCCCTGGGCGGGATTGGGTAGAGAACGTCATTTAACATGATACCCAGAGGAACTTCTTACACCAGGGGATATAACCCCAATCAAGTAATGGGAGCCCCCACAATGGACATGAATCCCCCACCATCGTCGATAGACCAGTAGAACCAGTACATATATTCATCTCAGACCCAGACAATACCACGTCTGGAATCTTTTCCCTGGAACCAGCCGTAGCAAATGCAACAACCATAGATACAAACGCCTAGAGTGCCTTTCTTCTAGTCATCCGCGGCTAGAGGATTGCTTCACTCGTGTAATGCCCCTCCAACCCTATCAAGTCTTGGTTATGATCATTGGATATTAGGAAGGACTTTATGTGAGAATGATTCTTCTTGAGATGGTGTCTTAAAACCGAACCTCTTACAACTCACCATAACTTCATATTTGATATAGGAAATAATATTGCATAGGTATGTTACTATACATCTTCTTGTGTGTTAATGATAGTTTAATACGAAAAGGATCACCTGATAGACTTATATGCTTCTTTTGAGATGCTCATTATTAATATTTATGTTTACTTTAGGTTAATTGATTATAATCACTTAAAGGTTAGATCTGTTATCTTCTCTAATAATGTTACTTGGGATTAGAGATGATTAATGCATTTAAGGTTATACGATGTGGTTATCTTGTTTTGATAATGAGTACATGCATAATGATTAAATGGGTTTGTGAAAGTTAATTGATGATTACATTTACATGAATATGTTATGATGCATTATTGTTATACAATATGGAAAAGAGATTATTTTGGTACTAACCACACTAATCCGATTATTCTTTGTGGATGTCACTTTCTGTTGTGAGTGTAGGATGAGGGGAGGCAGTCATAGTCACTCCTACAGGAGTTCCACATGATGTCGCACTCTCCCTCCTTGTTTTCCATTGTCTGTTTATATATATATATATACACACATGTGTGTGCATATCGGGTGGTGTTGCAGGATGTAGGTACTAGGCATCGACTCCACCTGGCTACACAGGTCTGAGCGTGCCTTAAAAAAATCCTCAAACTGTTGTTGTGTGGAGGTATTACCAAGATTACTCTCAAGGTTACCATGGACTTAGGTTTCTCTTTAGGAGGTCACCCTAGTTGGGGGATCTGAATGCAGTATGTGATGTGGTCTTGTAATTTATGATTTGACGTTGTTCTATGATTTATGATGTGAATTAGATTTATCCTTGTTAGTACATGTATATGTACTTATATATTTATATTATATGTGTG
>MU225553.1:7386057-7402305 GCA_018584345.1 Thuja plicata | reverse complement strand
GGAAATGTTTAATTGAATTTTGATGGTGCAATTGAGTTGAGCATAGATAATGTTAAGGAGTAAAAAAATATGAATGAATAAACATGCTTAGTGGATGTGATAAGTAATGTGTGCTTGTTTCACTTCTCAAGGTAAATTACATGTTAGTCGGTAAGGAAAATTAATTCCACTAGTTCATGAATGCAATCGGTTTTGATGTGAAATGGAATCTATGTAAATTAAAGTTGTAATGGAAATAGAATTTGTTAGTAAGATGAAATACTTAATAATGGTAATTGAATTCATTAAGGGAACCTTAAGGAATGTATTTTTGAATGGTAATGATGATATGTTAGAATGTAAAAAAATAAAATAAAATTGTTGATTGTAATTTTAGGTCATAGACCTGATTCCTTATGGGTTCCCTGGCGGGGACATTACACCTCGACTCTGGAAAATCTCGCCGCTTTCCCAGGGAACCAACAACAACAACCGTCACACTATGACGTGAACACCCAGTTGACCACCGAGGTTGAATCCCTCTGGCGAATGTTGTCCACCCTGACTGTGGACATGGGTCAACCAAAGGCGGGGTCCTATGCTCCCCAGAATTACAATTCCTAGAGAGGGAATATTTTCTCTGGCCAACAAAACAAAAATGTCGGAGGAAGAAACTACAACAATGGGCCTCGGCCCAACCAACAACAATGGAATAACAACGCCAATGCCAGAAGCCCACCTTTGAACCAAAACACCAACCAGGGTGGTGTTGGACCATCCCACCTCATGCCAATTGTAGACTTCCATCCCATGACCAACTGGTGTAGATTATATGACATAGGCTCTCACAATAAGGTAAACTATGCCACACTGGAAAAAGTCATCATGATTTCCTAGCTGGATAGACAAAAAGCTTCTGATCCTACTCCCCCAGAGCCTCCTATACAAGAGCCCACTCATGGTGCCTTTGCCTGTGAGATCATCTTCTTTGGGACTGCCACAGAAGATGAAGAGGAACCCAAACTATAGGAGTTCTTTGATGAAACTATTTTGGCCTTTGAGGCCAATGACTTCACCAACCCATGGGCTCCCTACAACACTTAGAGTCAGGCTGGTAAAGGACCAGTTTACATGCCTACACTTCCCAAGGACACTCCCCCCAGGACAACGTGGCCGATCGATCTATCCCTCCAAAAGGTTCTGGCTCTAACCACGCTAAAGACCCGGCTGAGGGAAGTCACCAGTTCCCAGGAGGAAGGTTTGACATCACCAAGGTGTCAAAACATACCACCACCTCCATGACTTTGATGGAGGTTTTACTCAACTATCCCAAGCAAAAGAAGTCCCTTCTAAAGCTCTTGGGAAACCTAAAAGCTGTCAGTCACCCACCCAAGACTATCTCTTTTGAGGACGCCAATGTGGTTGTCTTCCAGGGAAATACAGAAGATCCTCCCTTCCTGCTAGGCTTGACCATACAAGGAAATAACATATACAACTGCCTAGTAGATTCTAGAGCTTCGAGAAACAACATAACTTTATCCATATGCCGGAAGCTTGCATTCTGACCCACCCCATCTAACGGTGCAGTAATCCAACTACATAAAACTGCTGTAAAAATGGTGGGTGAACTGAAGAACATCTAGATTCAACTCATCCAGGATGCCAGGATAGCCAGCATAATCGACATCTAAGTGGTGGACATCCCAGAGACTTATGGGATGTTTCTAAGTTGGAATTGGTCCAAATCCTAAAATGGGTACTTCTCGACCAACTTCTCCCACTTATGGTTCCCCTGGGAAGGAGAATCTAACAAGATCTAGGTTGAAAGTGATCCCCAGATGAAATAGGCCCTCACAGAAGTTGTGAGGGTAAATGAGGTCCTATTCTTTGAGACTTTCCCCTGGGTGTACCAACCCCTTGAGATCTTAACCTTCGAATTCACCCCGGGGGAGGATCCCATAATTCTGCAGAGAACCCAGGACTTGGAAGAAAAATTGAAGGTTGAGGTTAACTCTCATGGTCCTACAGTGATCCCCGCCACACTCTTGTCTAGCACTTGGTGCCGGGTGCATTATTAGAAACATTCAGAGCTAGAGTGTGAGCCTTGCCTTTTTTCTACTACCCGACACATCAATGCCCTCTGGAGGAAAGAACAGGCCGGTGATTCCCCAAAACCTAGTGTTCCTACTAGAAGTGCCCCCTCAGTGCCACTTGTCTGGGGATCCCAATCATAAACCATTTCGGAGACAAACTTCACCCGCGTACCATCAACAGTGGAGGAAAATCCTCCCAACCCTCCCAAGAATAATCCAAAACCCCCTTCGTCTTCCCAGCCCTAGATAAGCAACAATGACTTGTGGACCCTTAAGTTCGATGGGTCCCAATTCAAACAAGGCTGTGGGGCCGGAGTAGAATTAATCAACCCGCAGGGAAAATCCTTCCTCGCATCCTATAGGCTATAGTTCAACTACACAAACAACATCATAGAGTATGAGGCTTTGGTCCTTGGACTCCTATTTTCACTAAGGAAAGGAATCACTCACCTCCGTGCCTTGGGTGATTTAGAGTTGATTGTTAAACAGGTCCAGAGTCAATATACATGTCACAATAAGAGGCTGGCTGCATACCACAACTGTGCATGGAGCCTTATTGAGGATTTTGATGTCTTTGGCATTGATCTTAATCCTGGGAGATAGAACTATGTCCCGAATTCCCTTGCCATTTTTGCCAGTACACTTGAGCCAATGGCTGGCTCGCGACTCTGGAGATTTTCTGTTGAGACGATCCTCACCCTGTCCATTCCAGATAGTACTACCCATTTTTAGGTCTTTGAGGATGATCAACATATCCTAGCCTTCATGGCCAATGTTGGTCTCTTTGAGTACCAGATAGTGGAAGAGAGAGACCACGATGACACTGGGCAGGGTGATGAAGATGATGGGATCATGGATCTACCAACCAACACCATTCCTATGGGAATGGTCGCATTTGAATGAATGTTCGATTCAAACCCTCGGGGTCGAGAAAAGATATCATCCTCCTTTGAGGGAGGAAAATTTGGGAAGGTGAACATTGTTCAACCTGGTGAAGAGAAAATGATACACATTGGCACCTCCTTCTCCCCTGAGGAGAAGGAGAAGATTCTCGCAGTTCTCTGAGAATACATTGATATGATCGCATGGGGGTATGAGGATCTGAAGACATACGATACATCCATTATGACTCATACTATCCCACTCAAACTTGATGCTAAGCCCTTCCGGCAAAAGCAGTGACCAATCAACCCGCTGATCAAACCCCTGGTTCATCAGGAGGTTCAAAAACTATTGTCAGCTCGGATAATCTTCCCAATCTGGCATACTATGTGGGTGGCCAACCTAGTCCCTATGAGGAAGAAAAGTGGTGAAATTTGCCTTTGCGTGGATTTCTAAAATTTGAACAAGGCCTCTAAGAAAGATAATCACCCTCTCCCCTTGTTGGATGAGGTGTTGCAAATCATGAATGGATCACAAATGATGTCCTTTTTGGATGGGTACTTCGGATATAACCAAGTCATGGTTAAATTTGAGGATAGGGACAAGATGGTGTTTACCACCAAGTGGGGAATGTTTTCATACCAGAGAATGCCCTTTGGCTTGATTAACATAGGGGCCACATTTCAAAAGGCCATGGACATTGTGTTTGAGGGCCTTGTGAACCAGTGTATAATCATCTACATGGATGATTTGACCGTCTTATCCCGAGACAGGCGTGATCATTCCACCCACTTCACCCAGATTTGTGAGAGATGTTGCCAGTATGGAATATCCCTCAACCCTAATAAATGCATATTTGGGGTCACTGAAGGGAAGTTTCTTGGGCATATTTTCTCTGAGAAGGGTATATCCATCGACCCTGAGAGAGTTGAAGCACTGCTGAACCTACAAATGCCTGGAAACAAGAAAGAAATGAGATCTTTTTTTGGAAAGATCAACTTTGTCCGGCGGTTCATCACTAGATTCACTGAGATCGTTAAACCACTCAATGAAATGATGAAAAAGGATACCAAAATTGAGTGGAGCCCTAAAGAAAAGTGGGCATTCTCCCAGATTAAATAGATGATAACGGAGGCACCAGTTCTAGCTAGTCCAGACTATTCCCTCCCTTTTTATATCTATTCTTTTGGTTAGCCACATTCTATCATGATAGTATTTACCCAAAAGGTCAAAGGGGAAGAATGACCAATAGCTTTCATGAGCTCCCCCTTCAAGAATGCTGAAGTCTGGTATTCATCCTTGGAAAAGCAGGCCTTTTCTCTCGTTTGCGCCATGAAGAAATTCTGGCATTATATTCTCCGGAGTAAGGTGCATGCTATCATCTCGGACCAGGCAGTGAAGTCTCTACTGATGCAGAGTGAATTGGGTTAAAGACAAGGGAAATGGATGGCCATCCTCTAGGAATATGATTTGGAAATGCAACCCATGAAGATAGTCTGAGGCAAAGGACTATGTAGAGCGATGGCAGAAGAGACTCCCCACATCGAATGTCATACATATATAGTGGAGTCCATCACTCGAGATCCATGGTACACAGATCTAGTGTACTTGTTGTTAAATAATAGATGCCTGAAGGGATTGCCTCCAAAAAAATGCCACTCCCTACAATTGAAAAGTGCCCACTTCATGATAAAAAATGCCATGCTTTTTCACAGGAACTATGAAGGTGTGTAATTTTGGTGCATTGATAGGGTTCAAGCTGAAAAAATAATCGAAGAATTTCATAGGCAGTTTGGAACTAGGCATGGCTCAGATGATGCCACTACCCATCAGATTCTCCAAGCTAGATATTATTGGCCCTGTATCTTTAAAGATGTCTATGCTCACATCCGAAAGTGCCATACTTGTCAAACCGTGACAGATCGTGAGCGGAACCCGGTCATGCCTTTGCAGCCGGTCTTTGAAGCTAGACCTTTTGCCCAGTAGGCATTTGATTTAATCAGGGAAATCAACCCCAACTCGTCTACCAAGTAGCGATAAATTCTAACCACTACTGGTTACTGCACCCGGTGGTCTGAAGAAATACCTTGTAAAAATAATACGACAGACATGGTTATAAAATTCCTAGAATAAAACATCGTCACAAGATTTGGAATGCCCTTCGCTATAGTATGTGACAATGGTCCGACATTTTCTTTAGCACAATTAATTGAATGGACCTATGACAAGAAGATCACGCTGAAGTTCTCCAACAACTATTACCCCCTGGGAAATGGTGTTGCTGAATCAACCAACAAGAATTTGCTTGAAGTGATCAAACACTTGTTAGAATAGAATCCCTGGGACTGGCATCAAAAGTTGAGATTCACCCTTTGGGCAGATCATATTCACATTAAGGCCACCCTAGGGACATCCCCATTCCATCTGGTTCATGGCCAGAACCCAGTGTTCCCCTTTAACTTACAGATCCTAGTTTTACAGTTCATGCAGGAATTCAGCAACCGGGATAATATTGTGGAGGTTCGGCTCCTAAATCTGGTGCGGATGGAGGAACAAAGAGACGTGGCCCATGAACATTTTGTGCGTCACCAAGTAGAAGTGAAATGATGGTTTGAACAGAGGGCCCAGTATAAGGCCTTTCAGATTTCAGACTTGGTCCTCTTGTGGGATAAGGCCTGGGAAAAGAAAGGAAAGCACACCAAATTCCAACGGCTCTGGCTCAGACCATATTTGATCTCAGAGATCTGAGGGGAAAATACCTATCACCTCAATACCATGACCAGAGAACCCATCCCATTTCCCATCAATGGACAGTTTCTCATGCATTATTTTAAATAAGGCAGGTTTGTCCGGAGTTGTATTATATGTAGGTTTTCTTGCTTGTAAATATTTCTTTCCCGGTACCCTGTTTGGGGTGCCTTGTAAATAGTTGTCGGCTGTCCTCCAGGACTGCCCTGGTTTTTTGTCCTTTTGTTTTGTTCTTTGTTTTCCTTTCGGGTTCCCAATGTTTTTCTCCCCCCTTTTTATAGACCAGTATGCTTCGCATAACATCTAGTCTCCGGGATGGTACCTTTTGTATTTTGGTGAACTTGGAATCTATTGTTAGCATGGTGAAATTGGTCCGGTCTCCGAATTCATTTTGTAAGTTCAGTAACAGGCTATGGGTAATCTTCATCGGGTTTATCCTTGGAAGTCTGGCAATTAGTTAAATCAAAATCAAAAGGAACAAGTAATCGGACACGCTGAGAGTAGATCGGTCACACTGGTTTATTGGCTCAACTCTGCAATTTTAAAATTATTTTCGAGTCTAAAGTTTTTCTTCCCCATTTAGCAAATTAAGGTGGATGGAGGGGTGAAAGAAGTACCGTCGTTGAATTTAGCTAAGCTTAAGCTTGATGGTGAAAGAAGTATCGCCCTCACATCCATAAAAGAATAAAAGGAAAAGAAAGGAAAGGATGGGATGTAGAAACTACGGTATCTGGGAGAAATGAGAAAATTTGATGAATTTTGACTGATATATTTAGTGCCTCTTCTATGCTTCTCCCAGAGGTCATCGGCTTGGTTTTCTTTCAAAACACACACTTCATAATTGATGAAAGACCAAGGACTGAATGATGTATGAGCCAGATTTTCTCATACGCTTTTCACCTTACAAACAGGATGCTCTGAGTAACGATTTGCCCCAGTTTTGCTAACTAGAGATTCTACGGTTCTCAAATGCACTAAGGCATTTGTACCAGATAGTCACCATTTGTTATGCCCTGCATACCTGTACCTACATTTTGCGTGCAAAATGTTGGGTCCCCTCTTTTTGCTTTTGGCTCTTGCCTTGTTTCCCTTGTCATTTGTTTTCTTTGTTTTCTTCTCCGGGTTTTCCTCCCATGAAGTTTGTTTTCTTTTTTCTTTCGTCTTTCATGTCTCTGGGCCCTGGTCCCGGAGTTGTTTGTTCTTTCCAGTCAGATTATAGACTTTAGGATTCTCCGTCGTGATGTCTTCTCCTCGTGAGAAGGCATGGTGGCATGGAATCCCCGGGCCTAGAGTCTGAAGGTTTGCCTATTCTGAAGTTTGCGGGAAAAGAGAAGTAACTTGCTTTTACCTTGGGTATAAATAGAAATTACATGCCACTTTTATAGTTACCGCAGTTAAAACACTTGTGCATCTAGAGCGATTCTTAGGCAACCAAATTGTGATTAAATGTAACTTGCTTTTACCTTGGGTATAAATAGAAATTACATGCCACTTTTACAGTTACCGCGATTAAAACACTTGTGCATCCAGAGCGATTCTTAGGCAACCAAATTGTGATTAAGTTGCTATTACTCTATACTTAGTGGGTCGTTACCAGTTGCTTCGAGGTGCTTTTTCATGGTCATTTGAAGGTAGAACCTATTAAGGGAGTGCTGCTAGTGCGCTCTTTCCCTACCCTTTTTCGGATTTCAGCTAGGCTCTCTGGTCTTTGTTTGTTTTTGTGTTTTCCTTATTTTCCTTCTCTACTCTTTGGTCTTTTCTAGTTATGCTGGTTTTGTGTTTCGTGTTTTGCTTTGGGTTTTTCCACCCGTTGGTGGGTTGGCTGTGCCAGAAGGTTGTCCGCCTCCTACGCAACTATAGATTAATGTTGATAATATACATTGTTTCAGTCTGGTTCATGTATATATGTGTTTGGTTGTATATATTTGTAAAAACCTATAAATGATGTATATTTTCTATATATTGTGTGTATATATGTTTCAGCTCTCTGTGTTTGTGTATATACCTTGTACATCCTTGTAAGATCGTGAGTTTCTCGCACTCTGTCATTACATTTTTACCCATGGGACCGAGCTCGTTGAGACGGAGTCACCGTGATTTGAACTTGACACCTCACTGGTTCGAGCCACGGTGGCTTTCTCTCTCCTTCATCTCATCACCTTAATGGTGGGATTAATTTCCCATGAGTGGGCATTCAAACCGTGTCCCATCTGGCATTTATTTTACCCCATGTCAGCCCACTTGTCACCATTAATTCCTTACATCACCTACCATCTGACCATGTGCCAACCAACGTTAGCCGAATATGGTTTCTTATTGGTCACGTTGGCACGACCATGGCTAGATTATCCATGATTCGGGCCCTAAGTAATTATTTGTCCTGTGTTTCCCCCTTTTTCATTTGTTTTGATTTCCCCAAAGTTTTATTCATGTTTATTACAAGTATCCCGGGACTTTCGATGTATGCTAACACTTGTCAAACAAGTGCAGGGTGGTGACGATTTCCCCAGAGTTCTAATATCCTTTATATGTATCATGTTCTAACAATTCTCTAGTCTTGAAAGTTGCAGACGAGTTGATCAAAGATGTCTGAAGTGATCACCGCTCCTTCCAGCTTGGAGATGCCTACTACTTCCACCCGAGCGACCACCAAGACTAAGGCTGAGAGATTATTGGCAAAGCTTCCCTTGACCTCTAAATATCCCAAGGATGGCGCTATTATGGGATAAAAAATTGAGTCCAAAGTTTAGGAGATAACAGACCCAGGGCCTAGACCTTGGGCAGAAATGCAAGGCTTGATTCAAGCCATTTATAAATTAAGGGCCACTAGAGATAACCTGGCAACTCAGATCACCACCTCCGGTATCATCAAGGCGACAAACTTCCCCTGTTCAGCGCAATCCCTAGAGTTAATACTCCAATTGACAACACTGTACAATGCACCAACACAGACTATCCTACTTTTAGATCCCCGACCGCTACAGTACCCAGCAACGATCGTCACCTTGGACGTGACTACTTTCGCCTCAGGGTTGGGTATCCCATAGTTTAAAACATCCATTATCCAGAATTGACTCCAAACCTTGCAAGAGTTCCAAGGTGCTGAGATTATTTCCTGGCAACATATCAATAGCCACTGGCTAAAATTCCCAAAGAGGGATTACAAAAGAATGAAGTTGGAAATTCCCCGCGGGGAGTTCAAAGAGCCCATTCAGGCGGGCATTGTATTTCTATGTAGGATTTTTGGATTTCCCCATGCCCGAGATTTCTCAGCATGGATGTATTACTTTCTGTACTGCATCACCACTCATAGTCAGACTTTCAACTAGGCGGCCCTCATATCCAATCATGTAGACAAATAGCTCAAGAGCGTCGCCCAGAACTCCAAGTTCTATATGACATCATATGTGCTATTGGCACTAGCACAACAAAGGCCAGATTTTTCAGCTTTAGGAATGGTTTGAGAGCTTGGAAATGGGATGGGCCAAATGGCACCATGGGATCATTATCCCTAAGTGCAATGGGAACTCATTTTCCCAAATTTATGTCGGGTAAATGATGCCTACTTACAACAACATCCTAACACTTACTCAGGATTTTGGGTACCGACTATCACAGGTGGCGATGACTTTGGTCAGCAGCTACGGCCAATATTTTATTTAGTTCCAACATCACACCTACATTTGGGTGACAGGCTTCAATGGGAAGCCGCATCTTCTTCCCCGGTATTGCGGGGACAGAATTATTCTTTTTGAATTCTTTCGGCAGATGATGGATCTGCACACCTTCTTCACATTGAAGAAGGTCATCAATGTTTCATTCCCATTCTCTTGTGGGAATTATACATGCAACCTCACCGCAGCCCAGGGGGTAGATATTGAATTAAAGAACCTGGGGCTAGTGGAATTCTATCACACCCGAAAAAATTATGATGCTCTCAGCAATATCACCACGGCGCTTCCCCGAGCATCCCCACCACATGAGGTGGATATTGAAGACTTTTGGGTAGAGTGTCAAGATAGTTTTGATCTCTGGGCCCAAAAACACTCACGGATGAGAAAAGGACTCATGAAAGCACTTGACCTTCAGTCTTTCCCGAAGGGCTTTAAAGATGACGAGCCGCTGGAAAATCTAGCATATAAAGAACAAGGGCTAGACAAGCTAGATCTTCCTCCAGTGGACTGGGCCACTCCCAAGGACCTAACAATTAAAGGGGTATGTAACCCCATTATAGAAGAAAGTCACTAGTATTTTTCCCGGGCATGCCCAAAGAGTTCCTGAAAGAAGCCAACAATCAAGCAGGACGTTCCCTCTTTAGCCGGTGTCAGACCTTCTTCATCGTCCGCAGCCGCTGAACCCAGCATAAGTAAAGGAAAAGAGAAAGAGGGTGCCCCAGTTCTCAAAGTGCCTCCACAAATCCCCACCCTTCTAATGGCACAATTACATCAACAAATGGAGGCATCAAAGCTGGCCAGCTAATGAATAAGTATGCAGGTATCTTCCGGCCTCCTTGTGGCTCCAATGGCATCTACTCTACCAACGGGATCCCCATCGTTGGCAGCCATGATGAGAAAACAAAATTTCACTGAGGCGGAGTCTACTAGTATTCTGGACACCGGGGCTCTATTGGTAAGAAAGAAGAAGAAAAAGGTGACCCTATCACCAAGCGCAGTCACTAGTCTTGGGATGTTGGACATGGCCTTGGTAGATGTCAGTTCAGATTCTCCCAAACTAGAGAATTTTTTGGATTCCATGCCCCTGCATGATGATTTTGATGACACCTTCTCAGTGGAGGAGCTCCTGGAAATTTAGCAGGGTATAGGTCATGTGGTGGAGGAGATCATTGCTCAGGACAAGGAGGAGGTCCCCATAGAAAAGGAAGTCCTAGAAGAAAAGGATACATCAGAGCAAGAGGCTCAAGAAGAAGTGTAGACAGGGCCTAAGCAGGAGAAAATACCGGTCTAGGAGACTAAAGATATGCCAAGGCAACACGTAGATGAGAAATCAATGGTCAGTGAACCTGGACCTACAGGATCAACTATACCCCCGACCATCATGCTCCAAATGCTTTTGGTTACTCTGGGTGATCAAGTGCCTTAGAGCGCATTCGGTGAGATAGTAACAACGGTCACCTTGTTAAATTTTGGCCAGAGGCCTCACCCACCTCTAGAGGATATTTCAGTGGAGGAGAAAACCCCAATAGATGAGGCTGATAAGGCCCAAGAACAACAACAAAAGATTGATCAAGAGGCATCGGTTAATGAAAATACAGAAACTGCTAACACCAGGAGTGATGAAGAGGTCCCTGAAAATACAGATGAGATTGAGACTGGGGGAAAGGTTCTGGATAGTGCGACTGAAGATGCCAGTATGGCAAAAAACATTGAAGGCTCCAGAGAATAGGAAAAAGAGAAGGAACAAGAACAAGAGGAACCAGAATGAGAGGTGGAGAAAGAACCTGAACATAACATACACTCCGGGAACATGCCGCCAGATTCTGAAAGGAATCCCAATGAATAGGTCTTAACAGCGATGACCTCAGGTGCTACACTCTTGTTGGTCAAAATGATGGCCAGGAATGCAGAAGCAAAAAATCCCAAGAAGGCATGGATCGTCCATACTCTCCAAACTGGTCCGATAGGTAGCGCAGTCGCGACCATCGTGATACCCCTAGCAGATGCAGAGGTTGTGTCCACAAGGCCCAAAGATTACACCAAAATGGAAGGAGAGATGGGGAGGAGGGACAAATAGGGTGAGCTAGATCTACTGAAAGATGCCACCAAGGTTATAGAGGCCAGATACATCAAACAAGGCCAGAAGCTGAAGGAGGAAAGAGAAACAAATTCCAGTCTCCTCATGCTTTTGTCAGAAATTTCATAGCCTCTGTCTGAGGTCCACCCCAGAACCCCTTCCTTTGGATTTCCACTTGCAAAGGGTGACGTGGACTCTTTGTGAATTATGAAAAGGAAAGCACAAGCTATAGATGGGTGGGCCACTGAAAAATTAACCGCTTTGAGAAAAATTTTGGCGGTGTCCCACCCAGACCTTTATCGGGTCGATGTTCTTCTCAACCAGGGAAAGGGCTCTGCCATCATATGGGAGCAAGATCTAGTAAAGTATGAAAAATGGAAGGCCGGGTTGGAAGAGATCCACAACATAGGTGAAGAAATTGCCGCAGAGGCAGGAATTTTGGGAGATGAATCATATGATTCCCTGCAGACCCAGTACTCCAGACTTTTCCTCAGGGGTGAGGTATGCAAGGAATTGGTTAAGTCCTTGAAAGAGAAAATGAATATGGCCCAATACCCCTTGGGTCTATTTAAAGAATTCATGGTTGGAGTATCGCAAGTTGATCCCTTCACCACCAGAACATGTACTCCAGAGGACTATGTCCTTAGCAAGTTCGATGAGAAGATGGAGTCCCTGTATTTGCCTGCCAGAGATTTTGACTAGGGTAGGTTATCTGGATTGTCAAAGACAATGATCCAATCACATGATGCCATCAAGATGGTGGATGAATTTCAGACTGGGGCCAGAGAGGTTGAGGAGGCATTGGAGGCTGTCCGTAGCCGGTGGGACAACATCAAAGATGTGGATGAAGAGAGCATAGGCCAAGTATTGGAAGCTTTGGAAAGATCATAAGTAATAAATTCCTTTAGAGCCCAAAGAATCTCGTCTGGAGATGCATTTTTGTATTCATTCATTCTTTCAGAACGTAAGTTCCTGGATCCTGGGATTCTGGATCCTATATTTTTGTATTCTTTAAGTGACCTGTGTCCTGGTCCCAAGGCCGACCAGTCATTTTCAAGGCAATTAATAAAATTTGTTAGAAGATAGGTAACCGCAACAAGGCATGTAAGCTTGTCAAGAGGGTTCTGATAGATGGTCTTCCCAAGGTGCCGCTTCAATGCTACACCTAGTGCATCGAAGATAGTGAGCTGCCCTCTCATTAATAAGGCATGTAGCCTCGATCCCTGGGGGATCAGATTTCTTCTCCTCTTCTACCGGCTCTCTTCTTAAGGCCGATTCTTCCACTCCTGTTTTCTTGTCTTATTCTTCTGACATGAAAAATATTTTCAATTTTGAGGTCTTTTGTAACGTGGCGCAAGTAGAACCGGCCACCAGAAATAATATTATATTTTAAAGTGTAAAATAAGTTATTTTAAGTTTTAGGTCAAATGATGTGTATAAATGATAAGTCCGGCCTCATTCCAGGGGTCAAAAAAATTGATGATTTTGTATTCCATAGTTAATAGAAATTTGATTTTCTCAATTCTTAGTTACAAAGCTCAATGCTCCATAGTTTCTAAGCTTTTAGTAGTTAAATGCTCCCCTAGAGCCACCACTGTACCATGCACTAGTGCTTGCTAGAAGGGATGTTAATGAAGAAGGAAGAGTTCTCTCAATGATGTTAGCATTCTGTCTTCTGGGTTAATGGTATTTTATGCTTTGTGTTCTTCATGTCCTCTACTCTAGTACTTAAAGTAGATTAATGACCTCTTTTCCTTTACTACTGATAAAATATGAGCTGATGGTCTTGTGTTTCTTCGGTATTTAGTGTAGTGTGTTAGAGCATTGTTGATGTTTTGAATGTTCAATATAACTATAGGTAGATGAAATAATTGTAACTATGCAGTATATTTTGAATTTTATTTGTTAAGTAAATGCATGCTTACAGGAGACCCCACTCACTTAAATCCCCGAAGAAGATGAGTTAAGATAACCAGCTATCCCCCTCAAACAAAATAGTCACATTTCCCAACTGAGCCCTGCACTGTCGAGACCTGACTCTCACGTGCTTGGAGGCCCAAGGAATCTCATTTCCCTAGACAACCTTTACAGGTGAAGTTGGATGGTACTCTGGTACTCAGTGACAACTTACCTCTATTGGCGGACCCGGTCACAAAGTCCCATCAACAGTTTCTAATAACCCGATCAGGTTATGAGAAATATATCAAAAACAAAACTTCCCACGGATTAGGCCATTTTTTAATGCCTAAACCGCAGAGCAGAAGTGTGGAGGAGGGTAAACAGTAGTAAAACCTAATCGTGCTTTGAACAAAACATAATCTGATCAAATTTTCAACCAATGGCGCCCCGTAACAAAGGTAAGTTTGTTTGTTTTTGTTGTTTTTTTTTGCAATTGTAATCAAACTAGGTTATTTTATTGATTTTTTGTTTTCTTTTATTAATTTCATTCTAGATTCATCAAACAACCCAAAAAGACAAAAATGAAATGAAAGACCACCCCCGTAGAAGCACCATCATCGCCACCTGTAAACCCTCAACCAGCCTTGCCACCCATAAACCCTCAACCATAATCTCCACCCATAAAACCTTCTCAATATCCTCCTCCTCCACAACCATTGCCACCTGTACACCCTCCACATGTGCCATTAGGTCATGTAGATGCATCACAAGAAGACCTTGTGCAATGCCTTAACCAAAATACTGCACAAATTAATATATTGGTCAATAGGTTGAAGGCTTCCAGTCTTCAGCATCACTCTACCCTCACCACTACATTATAAAAAATGTCTAATATTGCAAATGAGGTGTCTCAAGAGGTGAAAAATGGGGTTCATGGAGGGATAGGTGACGTACATTTTATGCTGATGGTTTATCCTATGTGGATGTGAAAAGAAAAGGCATAGAAAAATGTGACATATGTGCCCTTTTCACCGATCCTAATACTAGCAATTCCCTAGAAGTTAATACAAAATGATTTCCTATACATTGGTGTGTTCATAGGAGGATGAAATAAGATTTTTGGGATAGGTGGTACATGGTATTTGACCAACCACCTTGTAATAATAATGAGGTTCCTTTATATTTTTTGAGGAAGCTATACTGTGAGTTTATCATTGGTGAGAAGCCGAATTACTTTGACTTTCGTGAGTTCCAGGGTAGAGGGAGAGGCTCTGCGCATGATAGACCTAGGGCGCATAGGATTACCTGACCATAAGAGAGGAGGTGTACTGTGAGAAAACCCCTCATTCATGTTGTGGTCCTAGTAGTGGTGAAGGAGTCTATGGATATATAGACTCTTCATGCAGCTGCATCATTGACTGATGTCATTATTCAGCATGAAACTTAGTTAGTTGGAGAGGATGGATCAGTTCCACCTCCATCTTCATCAGATGCACAATTAGGATCATCCCATCCTGCGCTAGCTCCATCACCACCATATGCAGCATTAGGACCATCTCATCCTATGCGAGATCCATTATCATCAAATACATTTCCAGGGTCAGCCCAACCCATTGAGCATATATTCATCAGTTGTAATGGTATATGTGATGGGGTAGATAGCCAGGCGAGTGCAAATGGTTTGATTTCCCATTCATGTGTACATTGCGGCAAAGATGTCAGGCATCCTCTACTGAGGATGTGGCCCTCACAGATGATCTGTTGTCGATGGTGTATTGTTTAGAGCCGACACAGGTTTGTTTAAATTTGTGTTTTGACATGTTATTTTAATTAAATACCTAGATCTGTTAAAAGTAAATAAAAATTTATGTATAGAAGAATCTAAATTCATACATGAATAATATGCATTGCAGGGTGCAGCTGGTGGTACAAGCACACCAAGGAGTGCTTGTTATAGTACACATAGACGGGTAGCTCAAAGACCTGAGGTAATGTTTTATAAATATTCCTAAAATAGAATACTACATTATTTTGAAAATATCATATCTTAATAGTTTGTATGGTGGTAACTTAATGTATGTTCTTTTACTCTTATTTCTTGTTCAAAATCATGAATACAATCTTTGATTGTTCATTGATTTTGATTATCCTTAATCCTTCAATACACCTCCATGGCATTTTGAAGACTCCCAACATATATGATGTAGAGGTGGTGGTTGGTGACCTCATTGATCATGTCTGACAACAATCCATCTCCTATTTGTAACAACTTCTCACTTCCAAAGCCCCCTCAAGGACTCACCTTCTAGGCTACCCTAAGTGCTCCTAGTGCTTCCCAAACACCATATCTTCACTCACAACTTCAACCTTCATTTCAAATCCATAAATAATCTCCTTATGGCCTATCTACCATTTTCCATCAACCCATTAAGTCTTGATAACCAATCCCTTACCCAACTCTCACATTCAACCCTTAAAGCTGGTAGCCCACACCAGTCACTATTTTGTCCTTTTCTCCAACATTCCCCAAATAACTAAGGAAAATAAAACATGATTCAGATACCCTTTTGGGATCTTTAAATCCTTCCCAAGATTTAGTATATACTCCTTTGGACCATACCCAAGATCCAATACTCATGTAACCCCCAAACTAAGCCTAATTCTCCTGATTTACAAAGCAACCCCTGACTCCACTTACTCTCATGACTCCAAAGGATAAAACAATCCTTATAGGGGTTAGGAAACAACATATTTTTAACTCTCTAAGGCTCTATCCTTTATCTATGGCCTTAGCCACTAAACCCTCACTTCTAGGATCACACACCTAGGGTATGATCAAAAGGACCTCTCCAATCCACTCCAGGCCAAACCAACTGCATACACACTTCACTATAGA
>MU225553.1:7366540-7379777 GCA_018584345.1 Thuja plicata | reverse complement strand
ATCTTTGGAAATGCCAAGCTAGTCTTAGACAATTCTCCAGTGTAGAGTGATATCATAAAGCATTTTACAGATAATGGGTATGTTGGTAATGGAATACCACTATACTGTCCTAAACATCCAGATGATGTTGGACATGTTGTTACCAAATGTTATTATTTAAGGAGGTATGATGATGGAAGTATGAGATTTTGTACCAGGAAATGCAAAGAAAAATTAATTTGTGGTCATCTTTGTCCTAGGAAATGTCATCATGGAGGACATGTGAGAATTGGATTTGCAAGGCCCGATGTGTATGAAGAAGTTTGAGCTTTGTGGACATGTCATCAGAAAGGTCTATCATGCAGCTTCCTATGACCCCTTTCAACATGTTGGAAGGTTTGTGTGCATTTTCTGATTCCTACTTCTTGAATTGTTACCAATTTGTGCCTCCTAAATACTGTGAAGATTACCATACATGTCTTTTAAACAAACTTCATGGGGTGAAGGAAGAAAACAAAATACTTACGACAGAGGGTGAGAAACAATTTGGAATTATTGAAAATTTTCAAGAAGAGGTAAGATTATTGTGAGAAGATGGGGAAAATCAACTTGGTCAAGTTATCCAAGCCCTGAGATAGAAAATTTCATCATTGTGTCTAGAGAGCGAGAACCAATTGGGAACAATTCAAAGAATGCAAAAAGAGATTGAAATCTTGTGTGCAGAGGAAGCAAAAGAAAGTGAGAGTGCAGAAGATGAGATTGGGTTACTTCAGAGAGAGAGAGAGAGAGGGAGAGAGAGAGAGAGAGTACAATTTCACTCACTTGAAACACCTATGTACTAGGAGGGTATTAAATTGTAATAACTATGTACGAAAGGTTGGAAGATTGCAAAAAAAATCATGGATGACCATTAAAAGAAGCAAAGGCAACCAATCGGACATTTAAAAAAATTCATGGGCAACCATTGAAATAAGCTATTTTTCTAGAGGGAAGAGGAGAAAATTTTTGCTAATTTGCAATGGCCCGAAGAAAAGGGAGAAACTCTACTTCTAGATGTATTTTAGGTTTCCCATGTATACAGTTTGGTGAAGAAGGGTGTGCATTTTTTGATTCCTACTGCTCACATTGTTACCAATTTGTGCCTCCTAAATAATTTGAAGATTACCATACATGTCTTTTATACGAACTTCACGGGGTGAAGGAAGAAAACAAAATACTTACGGAAGAGGGTGAGAAACAATTTGGAATTACTGAAAATCTGCAAGAAGAGATGAGATTATTGCGAGAAGATGGGGAAAATCAACTTGGTCAAATTATCCAAGCCCTAAGATAGAAAATTTCAACATTACATGTAGAGAACGAGAACCAATTGGGAACAATTCAAATAATGCAAAAAGAGATCAAAATCTTGTGTGGAGAGGAAGCGAAACAAAGTGAGAGTGTAGAAGAGGAGATTGGGTTACTTCAAAAAAATTTAGGCAAAGCATTGGCTAATCCAAATGTCACGCTCTGTGCTTCTGATGGTTCAACATTTCAAGTGCATTCTCTCTCTCTCTCTCTCTCTCTCTCTCTCTCTCTCTGTGGTTATGGAGAATAAAATGAATATTTTTTACTTCTTGAAAACCCGATTGGGTTTGGAAGTACTTTTTTCTTTTCAAAATCCAATCGGGTTTGGAAGTACTTTTTTCTTTACAAAACCCGACCAAGTTTTGAAGTGCTTTTGTCTTTTCAGAACCTAATTGGGTTATGGCTCGGGAAGAGGCTTGAAAAATGACCCAAAGGCTTGGAGGCTCATTTTCCCTCCATTTTTTTTCTTTTAGACATTTTTTTTTAATCTCGTAAGATGATTTCTCAACTTTATCTTCATTAGGTTTACAATTTTTCAACTGGGTAGCTTTATAATTTTCACCATAATCTCATACGTCTTCTTAGCTTTCTAACCATATAAATTTTTCTATTTTTGGACAACATTAGCATAGTAAAATTTAATTTTCTTTACCAGTGTCTTGATTGTACTCACAGACATATGTCTACCATTTTTTAATAAATTTTGAAATACTTAATCAAGTAAATCGATCAGATTTCCACAATCCATTGAATTTTGAGTTGAATTTCAGGCTTAGATTGTGTATGTTTTTTGCATCAACGTTTCGGATCACACTCCATGATCCATCATCAGGATATAAGAGCAAAGAGCAATAAGGAAGTGTAAAATAATCTGATGATGGATCACGGAGTGTGATCCGAAACGTTGATGCAAAAAACATACACAATGTAAGCCAGAAATTCAACTCAAAACTTAATCAAGTTACAAATAAATTACATATTATTGTTCTACACTTGATTATATACACTTAAAAAAAAAAATCATTTTCGATTACTTTGACGCAAGTTATGCCTAGCGCACAAACAGGTACCAAATTTTCAGGATGCGACCACTTCAAAGAATCACAGAAAAAAATACTCATCAGAAAATTACAAAAAATACACAACTTCTAGATCTCACTCTTACCTATCATCCTACCAAAGGGATTTAAAAATACTGAATATAACTATACCTTTTGTACCGCGCACGGAAACAACTATGTTATGTTTTTCCAAAAAAATCAGGAACATGTTTTCGTGCGTGCAAAGTTTGACCCTCTTAATATTATTGGGTTTTAAAAAAAATTAGTTTTCTAGAAACTAGATTCAAAGTACTACAATTTTTATTTTTTACACATCTTATTTTGAGTGCATGACCCTCAAACTCCTGTTCCAAGTTCAGGTTTACCCAATTTCAAAAAAAATATGTCCACTTATACCCCCCTTTTTGGTCCACAACTTGGTGCACATACCCATGAGGGGTATAACCATATTTGATTGATTGCCAAACCCCATACCCAAGAGAACTCGGGTGAGCTTCCATCCTTAATCACCATAATTTGTATTTTCATTGTATGATTTACAGCCATCATGTGCCATCCCAAATCTTCCTCAAGTTTCTAGACATTCTTCTAAAGAACTTCTCTCTAATACCAATTGTCAAACACACAAGATCATAAGGGAAATCAGTAATATGATAAAACATTTAATTTTTTTAGTAACTCTTATGTTAGGAACTTTACTTTATATATTTTTAATAATGTAACATTGAAAGAAAAAATAAATCTGCAAAAATTGTACACAAGAGAACAACACATTTACATGGGAACCCCATGAGTAAAAATCTATGTTGAGAAATATCACAATATATAACAAGTACACAATATTTTTATAGGTAGTTTATAACCTTAGAATATCATGAAATATAATTGAGCATCTATTGGTCCATAGAGAGGAGGGGGGGATGAATAAGATAAATCAAAACTTAAACACTTAAAACTAAACTCTCTAAATCACTCGGTAACACTAAATACAGTAGTTAACCAAATCACCAAATAAATCAATATCCTAAACAACAATACATCTCATATATGTAAATCAATCATTCAAACTTCAAAACATTAGACTAACTCATATAACTCCATATTTTACTTAATTGACACCATGTTTAATGAGGAAACCCAATTTGGGAAAAGTTAAGAACTTATCCTATTAAAGATTACAAACAAATTTGCTAAATGTGACCCTGTTAGGGGATTTACCTCAGATCTATTAAGATCTTCACTCTGTTAAAAGTGGCCTTGTTAGAGGTCTGTAAACACTCTTTTGGAATGTCACCCAAGTCTAGGTTTTACAAATAGGATAGTTAAATCCACTCGGTTAGGAGATTTCTCTATTACAAATATTAATAAGCAACAATAAACTTTGATCTGTAAATATAGGAACTAAATTTTCTTGTGTCAGGTCATTTATGCTCAATTGAATACTGGCATCACATACTCCATTGATCTCTTTCCCAGACTATAGATTCTTCAAACTTTATTTCTCTATTATGCTCGATAAATGTTATTCTTCAGCTTCTTGTTTTCTGTTCAATTCGTCGGCCTATGTATTCTCTATGTATTTCTCATTCTTTATATAGACATACTTTTGCCTCTTAATCTTCTTAATTTGATTTTACATCATTTGCGCTCAGTCATTCGATCATCTTCTTCATAATTCACAACTTGGTAAACCATTTCACTTTTACCTCGAAACTTGTACTTTTCTTGGAACTCTCACAATTTAGTTAAACCACTTGATCTTCACCTGAGATCTTTTCATTGAATTTCCACATTCGTAGATATTCTAACAAAAATCATTTAATTCAAATCCTCATCTATCTCATCATTACTTCACATTAAATTTGATCTTATCATCATTTATAATCAATATCCTGTACTCGGTAAAACTTGCTTTGCAACTCAGTAACTAACTTCATTCACTGCTTGGTGTCTAAATCATCTTTGGTGCTCGGTGCTTGTCTTTCAATTAGTGTTCAATAACTATAACTGACTCACATATCATTCTACCAATTGACTCTGTCTAGCTCAATAAAGTAACTCTTTAAGTCATAACTTTAACTCTTTGTAGTTTCCGACTTAATCAATCAATTGTACTAATTTGATAACATAAAATATATATTAGAAAACAACTATATCATCATTACTTCATCATTGTCTAATCTATATTTTTCACCCATTTAACTTCTCCTCTTAATATATGGTAACATAATAAAAAATAATTAATGAATTTCTTGACATCAATGGCAAAAAAGAAATTGATCTAACCATTTCTACAATTATGATACTCAGTATCACTCAGTCTTCATCATCTCCATCAGATATTCATTAGCTGATCAATAGTATCCCCTAAAACATAATTAGACCATAAAAAATGTCAAGTCACTACTTCCAAAAAAATATATGGCTTCTTAAATCATGTATATACCTTCAACTCACTAGTTTTGGTATGCATTAGGCATTTTGATTACACACTTCACACCACAACAGACTTCCTTACCTTGCACACATTCTAAATTATTTGATCTTTCATTTACATCCTTTGCAAGCATCAACAAACATCTCCAAGTTATCCAAGATGAAACATATGAGCATGAAGCATTCATTATCTAGAAAGAGGTAGGCCCCAAACACTTCCATGATAGAGGGAGTGTGAAGTTGGACCAAGGAAAGTGATAAAAATGACCAAAGACATAGTGAAAAACTTCTCTAAGCTTGCACAAACTACAAAGCAATGCCACAATCAATCCATGTTGGCTAGAAGACCACTTATCCTCTCAATCATTCAATTTGATCAACAAATAGTACTAGAACAATCTAGAGACATCATGCAGAGCACAAGGGAACATCATATGAATTTTGACAATATTCCAACAACATCCATTCACACAATAAAATCTAATTAAGCTATTACAAACACACTGAAACTAATAAATCTACCAGCATATGAAACCAACCAATTGATCTTGAGATATAGAAATTAGAAATATACTTGCATAAAGAAACCCTTGACGTAAAGAACATATATTGTCTTATTCTTCCCATCATTTCTTATTATTCATTTTCCACAAATTCTTGCCAAGGTGTCATATCTAAAATTGACTAATCCTCCATCCCATTTTATAATATTGATAAATACTCTCTTATCACAAAATAACTCAATAACCTAAACAAAATACATCTCATATATGTAAATCAATCATTCAAACTTAACAACATCAGACTAACTCAGATAACTCTGGATTTTACTCTGTTGACACCATACTTAACGAGGAAACCCAATTTGGGAAAAACCTATGTGGGAATTGTAACCCACAATAAAAATGTACCCTTTGTTGGGATTAATGGGAAGTAGTACTAAGAGGGGAGGGGTGCATCAGTACCTCTAAAACTTTTAACTCTTTTCACCATTCATCATTAGTAATCATTCTTTACTGTATTACTGACCATATCTGACGTCCTTTCTTATGCATGTAATATTAATTCATAATCTTTAATTTTTTGCAACATTCATAGAAACATTCATGAAAGTAATAAACACGTAACACAAGATATGATATCGTAGAAAACTCATGTTAGGAAGTAAAAACTGCAGTGGGGATGGCACCCACAAAACTTCACTATCTGCAGAATGGAAGGGAGTCAGTAAAGGATTACAAATGATCACTTCTGATGATCTACCCTATTAGGAGTATTAAAGTGGAGACCTATTAATATATACTCTATTAATAGCTTTAGCAACACTGATTTAAGTGTGCACCCGGTTAAGAGATTTACAATAGGACTATTAGGTCCACCTTTCTTGAAAGGATTTCTTAAGTGTACTAAACTTGTTAGAATGAGTACAATATGTTTGACCTGACTATATGCAATCTATAATTTCTGATCATAGATCCATTAAAGCTCTCATAATATAAATATCACAAATAGTGATTGATTAATACCTTTTCCTACTCGTCGGTAGCC
This sequence comes from Thuja plicata, assembly GCA_018584345.1. Lineage (NCBI taxonomy): Eukaryota > Viridiplantae > Streptophyta > Pinopsida > Cupressales > Cupressaceae > Thuja > Thuja plicata. The sequence goes on along the minus strand of MU225553.1, from coordinate 7,373,406 downwards.
TGTGTTTTGTTCTTTAAACTGAATTGATCCTTTTCTATCCTTCTGCATGAATTCTCTTGTATAATCCTTACATGCTCTTAGTGGCTACAATCATCATCGAACAACATGTTCACAATAGATTGAGAATCTATTTGTACAAGTAGTTGACCTATTCTAGAATCACACATTACAATGTTAACTCTTGATCCAAGGTTTACAACTTGACCTTGATCCTTTAGTTTGCATGTTTTAAAATAGTTAAACTGATTAAAAAAATAATAATTAAATTGATTTCTCTACACATAATGTATTTAAAACAAATCAAGAAGCTAAATATAAAACTTCAGTGATTTATCTAATGTGGAAAGTCAGATCCACTTTTTGCGGGATGTAACTGACTGTTGGTTCTTGACTGTCAGGTTGAACTAAAAGTCTATTGGTGTTCCTTTATTGAACTGATCATCAGGTTCCTCTCTTTTTTGTTTTGTTGGGTTTCACTGTTGTTACTCGTCAGGCTCCTTTATCCTTTTTATCATCGGGTAACACTGAATAGTGTTTGTTGGAATGCTTTGTTCTTGGAAGTATCAAGTAACCTTGGCATCGGGTAGTGCTATGCACTGTCTATCCATGTAGTGTAAACCGATGGTGTAGATCGTGTTTTTCCTTGTATATACTAATGGCAAAATATAATGCCTTCAATATCCCCTTTGACATTAGTATCAAAAACTGATATATGCATAATACTGAAGTGTTTAGTATGTACACCATGTATATATCCTTGTCATTATATGACTCTCGCTAACTATATGCATCGGTATAGTATAAGTATATGTACATGTATACTTGCCTCTGTACTATACATTCCTTGTTTTTTTTTTCTCTTGCAAATGACTGACTGTACAAATCATTTCCCCTTTCTTGTAATTTCCCCCTTCTTTTACTGATTGATTGTACATATCATTTCCCCCTTTATTTGATACTCATGAAAAAAATGTACAACTTATAAGATGCCAAAAAATGTGTAACTTAAAATGTGTCGAGAATATGTGAGTGGGTGTTCCTGATATCTTCAAGCATTTTCTCCCATTTTTCTTTCAGGAGTTCTAGTGCCATGTGCTCTAGCTCTATTTGTGCATGCATATCATAAATGTTGTCAAGGATAGACATTTCTAGGCTGGCAATTGGTGTTCTTGCCTCTGTCATATGTTGTTGCAGTAATGAAAGTGTTGATAAGAGTTGAGCTTGAAGCTCATTTACCTCATCTCTATATTTTGTCTCTGCAATCTGAATGTCTTGTCTTAGCTTTTGAGCTTGCTTGAGCTGCTCATTGTGCAATTTGATTGCCTCTTCACTATTTGTGAGACTTTGTGCACTTGTCTGAAGATCAACATCTATCTGTGCTATCTTTTTGGTATACTCCTTGGTGAGTTGATCAAGCATGCATAATTTTTGTATCAAGGTTATAGCTTTTGAAATGATTGGGTCTATTGTGCTAACCAATTCAGAAAGCTTTACCTTTTGCAATGCCACTTCTTGTCTTGTCTTCTCAGCTAACTTAAACTCATATTTTTGTTCAAGTCTATCCTCCATAGCCTTCTCAACATCTATGTTCTGAGATGTAATTGCGTCTGTGAGAACCACTAATTGATCAAGCGTTGGGGTTGTTTGATCAACATCTACATTAGGTACAATTTGTTGAAGTATTCCTCATGCTACTTCAAGTACCTTTGCCTCTTTGGTGGCTTTTCTCAACTTGTCTTGCATTTCTTTCCTTTCACAAAGTCGTGCATACTTTGTCAATTCAATTGGATCCAATGTCCTAGGATCACATACTGGAATCTCAATTATTTCATCCAGAGTAACTGGATTCTTGTGCTTTCTCTTCTTCTTCTTTGAGATTTGTGTGGATGTAGATGTATGAACTACCATTGCTAGTTCATTTTTCCTCTCTGAAGTGCTTGGCGAAGGCTTTGTTGAAGATGTTGTTGGGATAGTCCCAAGGGATAACTGAGAGGGGGGTGAATTAGTTATCAGCTATTTTAATTCTTTCCTCTAATTAATTATAGTATAACATTAAGCATATACACATTAAGATAACACAAAGTACAACACCACAATTTTGGTTACGGGGAAACCAAAATAGGTAAAAACCCCGATGGGAATTAGCACCCACAAAGAACTATACTTGAGTATAATAATCCCAGTTAAAAGATCTTAAAACCCTGTTAGGAGTTGATCTTTACAATATAATAAGTATAGTGACATGGTTAAGGGTCGGACCCTGTTAGGAGTCTTTTACAAATAACCTTGTTAGGGGTGAGGACTCACTGTCCAAAAGCTCACTGCTAAAATGATGAAGGCTACAACTTTAGGAAAAAATATACACACTATATCTGATAATCAATTGTTTGAGTAGACCTACTATCTTGATCAGTTCCAATGTATTTTATGCTTTCACTGCTTCTTCACATAGTTCTTTGTCTAATGAATTAAATGACTTTATTGTCCCAAAATAATCAACATTTTGTTTCATCCTTCTTCTGTCTCTTTTCTTCTCATTTGCACTTGGTGATCTTCAAATGATCTACTATAAGTATCTTCTCCAAAAGATATGATCTTTGTCAGCTTTAGGAATCCCTTCAATGCTTCTTTAGTCAACCAAACAAAGCACACAACATAATTAGAACCATGCAACTTAAGCTGAATAGATGCATCACTTCACAAAGTCGGCTCCACCAAAATTACCCAAATGTCATGCTTTGGATGAAATACGATTAGCGCCTTTGGTTAATTATCTTAGACTCATAACTAAACATGGATTTGAACATGCATATCCCATAGATAGACGCAACTGAAGAATGAATAAATTTACTTTTAGCTTCCTGAAAACAATCTTCTGAAACTGTGGCTGGTAAACAGAGTAACATAACTCAACTATTACTGAACATCTAAATCTGAGTGTATGTACATGGTATAGTAACTATGTCTAAAACATAAAAACAATTGCACTAGTCTTCTACATATCCATACTAAAAAGTGAATATAGTTTACTGCTATATACTATATGTTGTCATCAATGACAAACATACTGTCAACTATTCGCACAAAAGAAAATCTCCAACAATATCCCCCTTTTATATTGATAGCAACATATGATATGAAAAACACCATCAACCCAAAGTATCTTCCTTCTTTTTACAATCTTCTCAATATCCTCATCAAAGGTTCCTCTTCACTGCTGACTGTGTTTTTATTTTCATGACTATATACTCCCCCAGAGTATATGCTCCCCCTTACTATATACTCCCCCTTTGACATCAATGGAAAAGGGTGCCAAATACCATTAAGCACAAGTACTACTCCAGAAGTAGAGTAGTCAACCATTCATCAATCACCAAGGACTGATGCTCTTGCTGCAAATTCTAATCAGACTCGGGAAAGGGAATTAATCCTAGCTTCTCCCTGAGATACTCAAAAGTATCTTTTGATAAAGGCTTTGTAAAAATATTTTCTAACTATTCTTTAGTGCTCACATAATCCAACTTTACTTCTTTGTCTACAACTTTTTCTCTTATAAAATTATATTTTATTTCAATGTGTTTTGTCTTTGCATGCATCACAGGGTTCTTTGACATATTGATAGTTCTAGTGTTATCACAGTGAATAAAAATAGGATAATCAATCTGAATTCCAAAGTCTTTTATCATTTGTTTGATCCAAACAATTGCAGAACAATTCAATGTTGTTGCTACATATTCTTCCTCAGCTGTTGATTGAGAAATACAATTATTCTTCTTGCTTGTCCAAGTGACCAATCTGTCTCCAAGGAATACTACTCCTCCTGAGGTACTCTTTCTATCATCAACACAACCTGCCCAATCTGCATATATGTACACATGAAGTTCTACATTTTCTGAGTTAGGATACCATAAACCATAGTCTATAGTTCCCTTTAAGTATCTGAATATTCTTTTTATTGCCATTAAGTGATTTTTTTAGGTTCAGCTGCAAATCTTCCAACAATGCCAACTGCATTAGATATATCTGGTCTAGATTGAGTGAGATATATGATTTTTCCAATCATGGACTTGTAAAGTGTTTTGTCGACTTCTGTGGAGTCATCATTTTTAGAAATCTTGCTTCCTGTTATCATAGGAGTACTTACTGGCTTGCAATCTTCCAAATTGAAAGTCTTTAATATCTCCTTCACATATTTAGACTGATTTATGAATATACCTTTGCCTATCTACTTTACATTTAATCCCAAAAAGTATTTTATAGGTCCAATCATGCTCATTTCAAATTCACTCTGCATCTCTTTTGCAAATTCTATACTAAGTTTGTCATTACCTACAAAAATAATGTCATCAACAAAGATAGCAACAAGTAGTAATCCTTTAGGTGTCTCTCTGATGAATATGTTGCAATCAGTTGCTCCCTTTTTGAATCCAATCTTTGTTAAGTAGCCATCGAGTCTCTCATACCATGCTCTTGGGGCCTGTTTAATTCCATAGAGGTATTTCTTTAATTTGTATACCATGTTTGGTTTGTTTGAAAGTTTGAATCCTTCAGGATTCTCTATGTAGACTTCTTCCTTCAAGTCACCATTCAGGAAAGCTGACTTGACATCCATCTGATATACTTTGAAGTTATTGAATGTTGCATAGGCTTAAAAAAACTTTATAGCTTCCAGTCTGCTCATAGGGGTAAATATATTACAATAGTCAATTCTTTCTCTTTGCGCATATCCTTTACATACCAATCTTTCTTTGTTTCTAATCACTGTCCGATCTTCATTCCATTTGTTTCTAAATATCCACTTAGTTCCAATCACGTTCTTGTCACAAGGTCTAGGGACCAATTCACATGTGTCATTCTTCATTATTTGATCTAATTCTTATTGCATTGCACTTTGCCAATCTTCATCACTTCTAGCATCAAATTTTCCAACACCATCATCTCTCTTGATGTAGCACTTGCTTCCAAAGATTCTAAAGCATTTTACTGTAGGTACATTACCAAACCAAAGTTCATAAGGTGTTTTGTTTGTGCCTAGTCTTAGTTGAATTTTGTTGATAGTATAGACTTTTGTATTGACTGCATCTCTCCAATAGGTGTGCGCAAATTTCACCTCAATCATGATAGTGCACGCTGTGTTAGGTCTTATCCTGCTCCTTTCTGCAATTCCATTCTGTTGAGGGGTTCTGGGTGCACTTAGTTGTCTTTTGATCCCATGTTCTTCATAGTACTCAAGAAGCTTGTCAGAGGTAAATTCTCCTCCTCTATCAGATCTCAGACATTTTATCTTTAATCCAGATTCATTTTCAAGTTTAGATTTGAATATTTTAAACTTCTCAAAAGCTTCAGATTTTTCTTTTAAGAACGTGACCCACATCATCCCAGAGAAATCATCAACAAAAAAAATAAAATACCTTTCACCATAGTATGATCTTGTCTGAGTAGGTCCACATAAGTCTGTATGTATTAGATCTAATTTTTTCTCTATAGAGTTCTGTTTGCTTCTGAATGAGGTCCTCACATGCTTCCCCATCACACATTCCTTGCACATAGTATCAAATGGTCTTGCAATACTTGGAAGGTCTCTTACTACCTTTACATTACTTATCTTCACTATGTTGTCAAAATTGATATGACAAAGTCTCTTGTGCCATAGCCAACTGTCATCCACTTTTGCAACAAAACAGCTTACTTCAGAGTTAAGCTAAAAAACATTACCTTTGGTCTTTGAGCCTGATGCAATCATGTCTCCTTTTTTGTTAAAAATGAATTTGTTGTTTCTAAATTCCAACTGATATCCTTTATCTAGCAACTGTCCAACACTCAATAGGTTATGATGCAAACCATCAACATATAGAAGATCATTTGTCTTGTTCTTTCCATCTAATGTGATAGATCCCCTACCAATGATATGTTTGGGAGTGTTATCTCCAAATGTAACCATGCCACCTTTGTACTTGTCCATATGTACAAATCTATCTTTGTCTCCTGTCATGTGATGTGAACACCCACTGTCTATGATCCAATATGTTCTGATGTCAGCTTATGAAACTAAAGCCAATTCTTGTGCTTTCTTTTCATCTTCAATTTCTACTTTATCAATCATTTTTCATTATCTTTAATTGCAACAAATACAATTTCATCTTCTCCTAAATCATCATCAATTACACCATCTTCAACACGATAGCATTCCTTAGTGTATTTGGGTTTGTAATCTGATCTATACTTCTTGACTCTTGTAGGACACTTGGACGCAAAGTGGCCAACTTTGTTGCATGAAAAACATTTGAATGATAGCTTTCCTTCATATTTTCCTTTACCTTTCCTTTCCTTCTTAGCAATTATAGCAATGATTTCTTCTAGTTCTATATCAACTTCTTCTTTCTCAACATTACCAGAGATGCTTAAGGATTTCTTACCATGAACTGAGGCTTTGAAAGTTGTTTCCATTTTAAGTTTTGTCTTCAATCTTGATATCTCAAATGATGATATTTTATTAATCAAGGTTTCTCTTTTGAATTCCTTTGAGAATTGCATGGTTTCATCAAAGATGTTTATCTTTCTTTCATAATATGCTGTCAATGTGGTCATCAATTTGTCCATTATACATCCTCTAAAATTTCTCCACCGTTGTTCCTAATTCCTGAGACTGCTTCATTAATTCTTTGATTGTAAGCTCTGATGTTTTCTTCAGGTAAAATCTCTAAATTGTTGTATCTTTTCTTCCATGTCTTTATACATGCATTCTTGGCTTGGATGTCTCCTTCAAACATGTCTTCTAGGTATTTCCAAATTGAATATGCTTTGTCTACCTTCTTGATCTCAGAAAATTCACTGTCAGATAGGGCACTGATTAGGGCTTCTTTGGC
>MU225553.1:7302786-7339813 GCA_018584345.1 Thuja plicata | reverse complement strand
ATCAGTGTCCACATCAACAAATACTATGTTAACAGCAATTTTAAGAGGTAAAACCTGCCTGAGCATATGTGGAGCTCAAAAATGAAGAAGGATATTATCCAATCCTTAGAAATTAGGCTTTTCTTGTCTTTGAATCAGAATTAGAAGGTATAACTTTCAGATAGACATTTCAAGCACTGTGATTCACACAAGAAAAATCCCTAACATAACTGATTGTCGGTTCTTGACCGTCGGGTTGAACTGAAAGTCTATTGGTGTTCCTTTATTGAACCTATTGTCGAGTTTCTCTCTTTTCTATTTTTTTGGGTTGCACTGTTGTTACTCGTCGAGTTCCTTTATCATTTTTATCATCGGGTAACACTGAATTGTGTTTGTTAGGATGCTTTGTTCCTGGCAATATCAGGTAACCTTGGTGTTGGGTAGTGTTGTGCCCTATCTGTCGGTGTAGTATAAACCAATGGTGTAGATCATGTTTTTCCTTGTATATACTAATGGAAAAATATAATGCCTTCACCCTTCTGAATTATGCTTGGTTAAGAACTTATCTTGTTAAAGATTACAAACACATTTGCTAAATGTGACCTTGTTAGGGCATTTACCCCAGATCTCTTAAGATCTTCACTCTATTAAAAGTGGACTTGTTAGAGGTCCTTAAACACTCTTTTGGAATGCCACCTAATTCCAGGTTTTACAAATAGGATGGTTAAATCCACTCAGTTAAGTGATTTCTCTATTACAAATATTAATAAGCAACAATAAACTTGGATTTGTAAATATAGCAACTACCTTTGCTTGTGTCAGATCGTTTATGCTAAATTCAATACTAGCATAACATACTCCATTGATCTCTTTGCTAGACTGTAGATTCTTCAATCTCTATTTCTCTGTTCTACTTGGTAAATGTTCTTATGCAACTTCTTCTTATTTTCTGTTCAATTTGTCGGCCTCTTTATTCTCTGTGTATTTCTCATTCTTTATATAGACATACTTTTGCCTCTTAATCTCCTTAATTTTATTTTCCATCATTTGTGCTTAGTTGTTTGATCATCTTCTTCATAATTCACAACTTGGTAAACCATTTCACTTTTACCTCGAAACTTGTACTTTTCTTGGAACTCTCACAATTTAGTTAAACTGCTTGATCTTCACCTTAGATCTTCTCATTGAATTTTCACTTTTGTAGATCTTGTAAAAAACATCATTTAATTCAAATCCTCATCCATCTCATCATTGCTTCACATTAAATTTGATCTTATCATCATTTATAATCAATATCATGTACTCGGTAAAACTTCCTTTGCAACTCAGTAACTGACTTCATTCATTGCTCGGTGGCTAATTCATCTTCGGTGCTCAGTGCTTGTCTTTCACTTGGTGTTCAGTAACTATAACTTACTCACATATCATTCTATTGACTAAATCTGTCTAGCTCGATAAATTAATCTTTCATTCATAACTTTAACTCTTTTTAGTTTTTGACTTAATCAATCAATTGTACCAATTTGATAACATAAAATATATAGTAGAAAATAACTATATCATGATTACTTCATCATTGTCTAATCTATATTTTTCACCCATTTAAATTATCCTCTTAAGATATGGTAATATTATAAAAATCAATTAATCAAATGCTTGGCATCAATGACAAAACAACAACTGATCTAACTATTTCTACGATCACGATACTCAAGATCACTCGTTCTTCATCATCTCCATTAGATAGTCATCAGTTGATTAACAGTATCCACTAAAACATAATTAGACCATAAAAAAATGTTAGCTCACTTCTTGCAATAAAATATGGCCTATTTTCATGTATATACCTTTAACTCACTAGTTTTGGTATGCATTAGGCATTTTGATCACACACTTCACACCACAATAGACTTCCATACCTTTCACACATTCCAAATTATTTGATATTTCATTTACATCATTTGCAAGAATCAACAAACATCTCCAAGTTATCCAAGATGAAACATATGAGCATGAAGCATTCATTATCCAAAAAGAGGTAGGCCCCAAACACTTCCATGATATAGGGAGTGTGAAGTTGGACCAAGGCAAGTGATAAACAAGACCAAAAACATAGTGAGATACTTCTCTAAGCTTGCACAAACTACAAAACAATGCCACAATAAATCCATGTCTAGACAACCACTTATCCTCTCAATCATTCAATTTAATCAAAAAATAGTACTAGAGAAATCTAGAGACATCATGCAGAGTACAAGGGACATCATATGAATTTTGACAATATTCCAACAATATCCATTCACACAATAAAATCTAATTAAGCTATTACAAACACACTAAAACTAATAAATCTACCAACATATGAAACCAACTAATTGATCTTGAGATATAGAAATTAGAATCATACTTGTATTATAATTGATGATCCAATAATTGAAAGGAAATAAGATACATACAAAATGAAAAAGTTCCCCTAACCGCAAGAACAAATATCAAAATTCAAAGAAATGAGGAGCATTTTGATTTCTCCTTAGAGACCACCTGCACTTCCAAAATATAGTATGATACTCAGTCATCTCTAGCTTTCTTAGCAGAAAAAATATTACTTGAAACTTTGGATATATATTTTTTTGTGATCTATGACCTCAACTCCCAAACCTCATAGCATTTCTTCAAAAAAAAAAATGTAGTAAAAATATCTGAGAGAAAGATATCAAAAAGGTCATATTATTCTTTGACATCCAAGCAATGAACTTCATACCATATCACTTTATCAACATACATTTGTTATGAATAATAGATAGCACATTTGAAATCTAACCATGAACTTTAGATTAACAACCATTTTGACATCTAGTCATTAAATTTAGATTTATAATAATTTTGACATCCAACCTTGAACATCTAATCAACACTAATGAATTCATATTATATCCACATATTCATCATCTAACCATAAATATTGGATCAATACATATTTGATCTCTGGTGCATAGCACATCCTATTTTGATGTGTTAGTGTGTTTTAGGGTTGTAATAGGTGTTATTGTAAAGATTGGAATAAGATCCAATAGGTTGGATACAATGTTGATCAAGTTCATGTTTGTAAGAGCCAAGAGTGCTGATTAGGTGTTTTATGGTCATTTTGACCTAGAAAGCCAAAATGTGTTATTATTGTGCATCTTGAGTTTAGGATCTGTCTTGGGATCCTAAATATCCTAATTATGGTCATTGAGGTCAATCATGACCATCAACTTGACAAAAGAAGTCAAATTGCTCAAATTTAAAAGTTGCTAGCAACTTTGAAAAGTTGCTCGAGCAAATTTAGCAACTTCTTGACAAGAAGTTGCAAAATTAAGTTAGAGAGGTTGTAACTGATCATGCTTGGTATATGAGCATGGATTTTATGATTTTGAGAGGTTAATGAAATTTGTGATTGAAAAACTTGTTTTTGGTACTTGTGTATGGATGTCTTTGAATGTATCTCTGTAATTCAGAGAGCTTTCTACATTCTGTATGGCTGTGTATAGATTGGGAAAGGAGATCAGACCCCATGGGGGTGTATTGTTTCATGTTAGCTTTATTTTTCATACTTTATTTGTCTTTGAAGTTCTAGGAGTAGATATTTACATTAATTGTAAGGTCACTAGTCTGTAATTCCCTTTGCAGAGTCTCAGTGCCCAAAATGGCTCTAACCTAAGCATCCACCAGTGGAAATGGATGAAACCATAGGGGATGGAGGGTTAGAGTCTATACATAAGGATTTTTTTTTTCCTTATTGTTTTTGCAATGAGGTTTCAAGACCAAGTTTGATGCCCTATGGTTGACTGTTGGGAACAGGTGATCTTGGACAGGGTGAAGAAGGATTTGGTTCGAGCACCCATTATCTTGGGGAAAAGACTTAGAGGAATTTTTAGAAGCCCTAGATAGTCTCCTTGAAGGATTCAAAGGTGGGAGGAGGTGAAACAAGGTTTGGAGATAAATTTGATGGAAATTGGTCAAGACTAGTCCAGAGGCCTAACTAATAGGGTGAAAACTAGGGCCTGATAGAAACTACGGTTGTGGGTGCATCCAAGAGCTAGATTTTGGATTCTTATAGGCTTGATAGATAACTTGAAGATTTCAAGGTCTTTAGTGGGGTTTTTTGTAGGATTTGGGAGCATTAGCCCAAAAAGAGTGAAATTAGACCTACTAGGAAACAAGCCAATTAGGCCTCCTAGTGAATTTGCTACCAAATGAATTGGTAAAGTATCCAGAAGTTTGGGAAGGGTTCTAAAGACCTATGAATGGGTAAAGAACATATACAAGAGCCTAAGTGAATGTATGGGAAGATCCTAAGAAGGGATTTGGGATTCTAGAAGGAAATCTAGTGAAGAAGCCTAGGTAATTGAAGAGCTAGTTGGACTAGTTGTACCTATAAGTTTTAGAATCTTCAACAAATCAACTATACCTTGGAGGAGAAGTTGATAGTGAGGATCTTGGAGATCCATCTTGGAGAAGAACACAAGAAGAGATAGCCATTGGATGGTTAGGAGAAATTAGTTCTTTTTGATAAATAAATCACTAGAGTCCTAAACCCTCTGCATCAGAGTGGTATCAGAGCCATAACTTAACAGTTTGGTGTATGTCTAAAGAAGTAGGAAGCCATGAGGTTGATAGCATGCCACCCAAGGCAATGAGTAAGGATACCATATTGGACTTGGTCCAAGAACTATTGGAAAAATAAAACTTGACAGAGACAAAGAGTAAAAAGAAGATCACTGAATGGGGAGATGAGAGTGATGAAGATAATGAAATTCAGTCAGAAGAGACATCTAACAAAGGTAAGGAATCTAAGATGGATAAAGATAAAAAGATATTCTTGGATGCCTTTAAGTCCATTAATAAAAAAAACATGGAAAATATACCTTACTACTGTGGCAGCTTGAATGGTGAGGAGTTACTGGATTAGCTAGAGGCCACATACAACCAGTTTGATTACAAGGAAGTATCAGAGGAAAAGAGAGTTATCTATGCCAAGGCTAGACTCAAAGGATCTGCATTGGTGTGGTAGAACATGATGCAGGATGATAGGGTAAAAAATGGAAAGAAGAAGATAGTTTATTGGGAGAGGATGAAGATCAGATTGAGGGCACAATTCTCGCCTACTGACTATGAGATTCAGATGTATCAAAAGTTGCAGAATTTGAGACAAAAGGAGATGAGAGTGAGTGCCTATACTGAGGAGTTTCACAAATTGAACCTAAGTGCTAGAAGACAAGAAGAAGAAATGGACAAGGTGACAATGTATCTCAATGGGTTGAGACAAGAGATACAAGTGTTTCCAGTTAGCCTTGAGAGCGGAGGATAAGGATAGAAGGAGGAATGACTTCCATGAAAGAGGAAGAGGTGGTAACAATAATAGAGGATTCAGAGGCAGGAGTAATTTTTGTAGAGGAAAAAGCCCAAATGGACCAGAGGAGAATCAGTCTATGGATAATAGTGGAGATAATTGGTCCAAAGGATATTTTCAAAGAGTGGGATATAGAGGAAGAGGACCACAAAGATGTAGGTTTCAGTCTCAAGGAAGATCTAATTCAGTCTTCATTGGCAGATGTTATAATTGAAATCAAGTGGGTCACATAATGGGTAGATGTCTTGAAAAGGCTACCTCATCTTCTATGGGAGAGAGAAGGAATCAATTGGTACAAGAGGATGATACACAAAGTGTCACTTCTCCCATTTCCAAGGCATGCCCAGTAATGGATGGAGAGAATCTGATGTTGAGAAGGCCTTTGTTGAAAGTACCTAATACCATAGAGCCACCTCAAAGAAATAATTTGTTTAAGACAACTTCTAGGTCTCATGGAAAGATTTGCAAAGTGATAGTGGACTCTGGATCAAAGTGATAGTGGACTCTGGATCCACTAAGAATATAGTATCAATAGATATGGTGGAAAAACTAAAGCTTAGAAGGATACCTCATACCACACCATATAAAGTTTTATGGTTAAGCAAGGGTCAACAAATAGTGGTAGATGAACAAACCTTGGTGGAGTTTCAAATAGGTGAGTATAAGGACAAGGTCCTATGTGACATATTTCCCATGGATGCATGTCATCTTATTTTAGGGCATCCTTGGAAATATGATGTAAAGGCTATCCATGATGGAGAGAAGAACAACTATGTAATCACCAAGCTAGGGAAGAAGTTTCAAATGGATCCATTGTAGGAACCTAATGAGGAGAAGCATGTGGGAACTAATGTGATGCTCTTAAGTGGAAAGGAGTTTCTAAAAGCTATGAAGAAGGAGAAATGAGTCTGTTGTGCAGTGATAGTGAAGCCAAAGGAGGAGACCAAAGAGAGCCAACATACCACCAGAGGTACAAGAATTGTTGGAAAGATATCATTACATAGTGGATAATGGTTTGACAAGTGCACTACCACCCATGAGGGATGTGATTCATCAGATATACCTCATACCTCGAGAAAATTTTCCAAACAAAGTAGCATATAAGGTGACATCAAGTCAAAATGCAGAGATAGCAAAATAGATTCAAGATTTGTTGGAAAAGGGACTAATAAGGAAGAGTTTGATTCCTTGTGATGTACCAACTATCCTTGCACCTAATAAGGATGGAAAATAGAGAATGTGTACAAACTCCAGGGCTATAAACAAGATTAAAATCGGCTATAGATTCCCAATGCCCTAGATTGAGGATTTGATGGACAATTTGGGACGTTCGTGTTATTTTTCCAAGGTGGATTTGAAGTTAGGATATCACCAAATCAGGGTTAGGCCTGGTGATGAGTGGAAAATAGCCTTCAAGACCAATTAAGGGCTATATGAGTGGCTAGTAATTCCCTTTGGCCTAACTAATGCACCTAGCACATTCATGAGGCTCATGAATGAAGAGCTAGAAGATTTTATTGGTAAGTTAGTAAGAGTATATCTTGATGACATTTATATATTTAGTAGGTCCAAGGAGGAGCATATGAAGCATTTGGATATGGTCTTGAGGAGGGTACATCAAGAGAAGTTGATGATCAATCAAGAAAAGTGTGAGTTCCTAAAAACTGAATTAGTTTATCTTGGTTTTGTGGTTACTAATGGATGCATGAAGATGGACCCTGATAAGGTTAAGTCAATTTTGGAATGGCCTACACCTAGGTCCATAGGGGATGTTAGGATTTTTCATGGATTGGCCTCCTACTATAGGAAATTTGTAAGAAATTTTAGTCATGTATGTGCCCCTATCCTCAACACTATCAAAGGTGGAATCAAATGTCAGTTTAAATGGACTATAGCAGTAGACCAAGGATTTGAAATGTTGAAAAAGAGAATAGCAGAATTACCTACCCTTAGGTTTCCTAATTTCAATCAGCTATTTGCGGTGGAGTGTGATGCTAGCAAGCTGGCCATTGGAGCAGTGTTAAGCCAAGAGGGACACCCTATGGCATTCTTTTTAGAGAAGTTAAATGAGGGCAAACAAAAGTACTCTACCTATGATTTGGAGTTGTATGCTATGGTGCAAGCCCTTAAAAAATGGAGACACTATCTCCTACCTAGGGAATTCATGGTCTACACTGATAACCATGCTCTAAGTTTCTTGAATGGGCAAGAAACACTGAATCAAAGGCACCTAAAGTGTGTAGAATCTCTATAAGATTACACATTTGTCATAAAACATAAGAAAGGGGTTAGCAAAAAGGTTGCAGATGCTCTTAGCCGAAGAGTATTGACTATACAAGAGATACAATTATAGAGTGTGGGGTTGAATGACTTGAAAGACCTCTACAAAGAGGATAATGAATTCAAAGATGCCTATGAGGCCTGTGTAAAGTTCCAACAGGGATTCAAGGTGGATTTCACTAAGTTTATGTTTTAGGAAGGACTGTTGTTTAAAGGACACCTCATGTGTATACCTCAGTGCTCAATGAGGGAGAATATTGTGAGGGAGAAACACCAAGGAAGCTTGGGAGGCCACTTTGGAGTGGACAAGACACTGGAGAAAGTGAATAGGCATTACTATTGGCCTAAGTTATAGTCAGATGTTAGGAAACTTGTAGATAAATGTCAGATTTGTCAGAGGGAAAAAGGAAAAAGTAGTAACAGTGGGTTGTACAACCCCTCTCCATACCCCAAAGGCCTTGGGAGTGCTTCAGTATGGACTTTGTTTTGGGGTTACCAAAGATACCAAGGGGTCATGACAGTGTATTTGTGGTGGTGGAACATTTTAGCAAAATGGATCACTTAATTCCATGTAAGTAAACCAATGATGATTCCCAAATTGCAGGGCTATTCTTCAGGGAAATTGTAAGGATCGACGGATTGCCACTGAATATAGTAAGTGACAGAGCTAGTAATTTTGTGGGTCAATTTTTTAGGACCCTTTGGAAGATGTTGGGTACAAACTTGTCTTTCTCTTCAGCCTACCACCCACAGTCAGATGGGAAAATGGAGGTAGTAAATAGGTCACTAGGGAACTTGCTAAGATGCTTGACTAACCAACATGGATAGTCATGGGATCACATCATAGGGCAGGAAAAATTTGCCTATAATGACTCCATTAATAGGATTACTGGTAAAAGCCCCTTTGAAATAGTATATGGGGTCAATCCTAGAGGGGTCTTAGAGTTGAGGAATCTCAGTTTGAAGCACAAAAGAAGTTCCCAAGGGGAGTCATTTGCAGAACAGATGAAGGAGCTTCATGATCAAGTCAACAAGAATTTACAAAAGCAAGTGGAGTATTATAAGTCCAAGGCTGATCAGACAAGAAGGCATTTGTAGTTCAAGGTGGGAGATCTAGTACTTTCCTATCTCAAAAAGGAAAGGCTACCCAAGGGTTAGCCAACTAAGCTACTCATGAAGAAGATATGACCATTGAGGATTTTGCATAAGTATGGCAAGAATGCCTATGAGGTGGAGTTGCCTCTTGATTTGGGGTTTTCACCCATTTTCAATGTTTACGACTTGTATCCCTATAAGGTACCATCTCTATACAGTGGTCAAACTACGCTTACAGATTTAGGAGATGATGATTGGGTGAAGGATTTGCCAAACCCAATTCTACTGCAGTTAGACAGTATAATTGATACTAAGGTGATCAAAAAGACAAGGAAGGGTATCTATAAGGAGTATCTAGTTAAGTGGCATAGAATACCTATAGCTAAAGCCACTTGGATGATAATGATTGACATTCTAAAGCATGGGGTCACCATTGAAAACCTCCTAACTCAAGGGACTTGAGTTCTTTGTCCCAGGGAAGTATGCTGCAGAGCACCTCCCATTTTGACGTGTTAGTGTGTTTTAGCATTGTACTAGGTGTTTTTGTGTAGATTGGAATAAGATCCAATAGGTTGGATACAATGTTGATCAAGTTCATGTTTGTAAGAGCCAAGAGTGCTCATTGGGTGTTTTATGATCATTTTGACCTAGAAAGCCAAAATGTGTTATTTTTGTGTATCTTGAGTTTATGATGTGTCTTAGGATCCTAAATATCCTAATTATGGTCATTGAGGTCAATCATTACCATCGAGTTGACAAAAGAAGTCAAATTTCTCAAAATGTAAAAGTTGCTAGCAACTTTGAAAAGTTGCTCGAGCAACTTTTGCAACTTCTTGACAAGAAGTTTCAAAATGAAGTTAGAGAAGTTGTAACTAAACATGCTCAGTATATGAGCATGGATTTTATTATTTTGAGAGGTTAATGAAATTTTGGATTGAAAAACTTGTTTTTGGTACTTCTGTATGGATGCCTTTAACTGTATCTATGTAATTCACAGAGGTTTCTACATTCTGTATGGTTGTGTAAAAATTGGGAAAGGAGATCAAACCCCATGGGGGTGTAGTGTTTTATGTTATATTTATTTTTCATACTTTAGTTTTCTTTAAATTTCTAGGGGTAGAGAGTTACATTAATTGTGAGGTCACTGGTTTGTAATTCCCTTTGTAGAGTCTCAGTGCCCAAAATGGCTCTAACCTAAGCATCCATAGGTGGAAATGACTGAAACCATAGGGGATGGAGGGTTAGAGTCTATACATAAGGTTTTTTTTTCCTTTTTGTTGCTTCAATGAGGTTTCAAGACCAAGTTTGATGCCTTATGGCTGGCTGTTGGGAATATGTGAGCCTGGACAGGGTGAAGAATGATTTGGTTTAAGCACCCATGATAATGGGGAAAAGACTTAAAGGCATTTGTAGAAGCCCTAGATAGTCTCCTTGAAGGATTAAAAGGTGGGAGGAGGTGAAACAATGTTTGGAGATCAATTTGATGGCAATTGGTCAAGACTGGTCCAGAGGCCTAATTAATATGGTGAAAACTAAGGCCTGATAGAAACTAGGGTTGTGGGTGCATCCAATAGCTAATATTTTGGATTATGATAGGGTTGATAGATACCTTGAAGATTTTAAATTTATTTAGTGGGGATTTTTGGATGATTATGGAGCATTAGCCCAAAAATAGTGAAATTAGACCTACTAGGAAACAAGCCAATTAGGCCTCCTAATGAATTTGCTACCAAATGAATTGGTAAAGTATCCAAAAGTGTGGGAAGGGTTCTAAAGACCTATGAATGGGAAAATAAGATATAAAAGAGCCTAAGTGAATGTATGGGAAGATCCTAAGAAGGGATTTGGGATTCTAGAAGGAAATCTAGTGAAGAATCCTGGGTAATTGAAGAGCTAGTTGGACTAGTTGTACCTAAAAGTGTTAGAATCTTCAATAAATCAACTATACCTTGGAGGAGAAGTTGATAGTGAGGATCTTGGAGATCCATCTTGGAGAATAAAAAAATAAGAGATAGCCAGTGGATTGTTAGGAGAAATTAGGAGTGCTTTGGGGGAAAGAAATCACTAGAGTTCTAAACCCTCTGCATCAATCTCCAATGATGAACTTCAATCATCTAGACATAGTTTGATGTGGTCTGCTATAATATTTACTTCAAAAAGATCAATAAGGGTTTTCATCAATGAAAAAAAACATTCTTCCATGACTCTCATATCTCTGATATCATGATTTGACATCAATGTCAACACACTACTCCGTATCTACAACATTCTTACCAATATGGAATGACATCACCTATGTCAACATACTAATTTGGATATCTACAAAAATCATACTATTAATGTTTGGCATCACCTATGTCAACATATTTCTCCATATCAAAAACATTCCATTCCAATAATGACAACACTCATATTGAATAACACAAGTTTCTCTAGGTTTATAGAAGTCTCTCATTTTTCATACAAGAATATCAAAGGTTGACATCAATGGCAAAATGCTACAATAGAATCTAGTTTGAAAATCTCAAAAAACTTAAAGCCAGGAAGGATGAAAAAGGTTTTATTCAATTTCTTTAAGAGGAATATGTTTGAAATTCAGAGTTTTGATTAGAAAACCTCATTGTGTTCCCCATATAGTTTGCCTTATGAGTCATTACCAATCTTTTGTTGTCAATCCCAAAATGAGATGCCTATGAGTTACCCATATATCAAAATGTGTTTCAACATAGATAGGGTATTCAGTGAATGTTGTGAAGCGTATTTTTTCCAAGTGTTCTTTGTCCAAAGTATGAAGGTTGAAGCTACCAAAGTTTTCTTATGAGCCCCTCAAATTAAGTAGCTAAAACCTATCCTATGTGGCTTGCACCTATCCATAACATGTCATAAGGTTATTGCCACATAAGTTTCCTATGATAAATATCATCAAGATTTTCCAAAAAGATAAAATAAAGAATATCATCACAACACCAGAAAAGGCATATGAAGTTAAAATACCTTGGTTCAGGCCTTTTTTTCCATTTCATAAAAATAAAACACAAGGGTTGCGAAATAGAGAAATTGTCGCCATTTTGTAAAAGAAAAAAATGAAGGTTGTTAAATAGCGAAACTATCACCATTTCGCAAGGACATAAAATGAAGGTTTCAAAATAGTGAAACTATCCCCATTTTGCAACGACATAAAATTAAGGTTGTGAAATAGAAAAACTATCACCATTTTGCAAAGACATGCAAGAAGGGGTTGTGAAATAGAGAACCCAAATCTATTTTGTGAAGAGCATAATGGACACTTGCGAATTGGAAAAAGGGCCACTAAAGTGAGTTGGCAGTAATTTTTCCAAGCTGACAGTACACACATCTGGAGGTGCGAAAGAAATTAAATGCTTATAAGCTCATAATTAAAAGAGTTGTTAAATAAAATAAAATAAAATAAAACATGGATGACGATCGAGCTTCGATGATTTTTTGAGATGGAAGAAAAGTTGGTGAGAGGGTATTCACAAGAAAGTTGTAGAGAGCTTGGAGTTTACAAAGTGTGATTAACCAGTAAGTTAATTTTTTCCTCGCAGCTCAAATTTTGTTTTAAAATGCCTAATAAAAGGGTCAAAGATGAAGTAGGGAAGAATGAATTGTTAAAATTCCCCTTTCCAAAAGCCCTCCTGGATGCGTTACCTCACTTTGTTGATCTGGAACCAAGGTCATGTTTCATGATGTCTGGTGTGAGTGTATGGATGCCAATATACCACATAATGGTAGGTCCCTATTCTGGTATTTTTATGATAATAGTGATGAGAAGGTGCCTTGGTCTAACCCTTTGAGACTTGACTTAGAAAATTTAATAGTGCCAAATGTGTTTTTGGATGTATAGCTTATTGACATCTTGGCACGTAATTATAAATGAGAAACCATAACAGTAAGAGGGATAGATGGAAACCTAATTTTGGTTATCTTAAAATCATGTATTGAATAATGTTTTGTCTTGAATAAGTAAGAACTTATCAAGATTTATAGGGAACAATATCCAATGGATTACGAGAGGATGGTAAGAATTTTTGGACTGTGAGAGATAGCCTATTTCATAAAAAGAAGAAAGGATAATAGAACAATGATGGTAAATGATAAAGCTCCATTTCCTACAATGGAATTTATGGAAACGTATCACAAATGGTGCCAATTTATGAGGATGATCAAAGGAGTATAATGCCAGTGAACTTAATGTATATGTATATGAGGATCAAAAACACCAAATTAACCTGGAATTTGATAGTGCCTGTGAGATTATGATAATTCTGTACAACCAGTTAGTCTACCAGAATACTACTAGAACTTTTAAGAATTATTCTCTTTTATGCCATCTAATACTGTTCCAAAATAGAAATGGGTTTAGACATACCATGAAGTTAAGCATTGTGGATGGTCAAGGAAGTAGACTCCTAGTTCAGCTATGGTTTCGGGTATGGGAAAAGAAAAGTAAATAATGTGATTACAAGAGTTTTTATGATTCATTTTTTGTATGGATATTCAGCCCACTTGGCCTTCAGATTTAAAGGCTTCCTCTTAAGATAAGGACGGTCTTAAGACCTTTGGAATATAACCACGAGAAGAATCACCACCATAATTTTGTTGACTATATTTTAAAAAATCATCACACTCTTATTAGCATCTAGGGTGTCAGGTGTTAGTTTCCAAATCAACATATTGGAAATCCAATGAGCTTGCCTACTCAATGCTTGGATTTTCCAATTGACTTGGCCAACTAACAAGAGTGATCAACTATGATCCTCCTCCCCTACACTTTAGGCTTTATAGGACCAAGGTGGGTGGGTCTGTACTTCAACCTCAATCTGTTGGTTGGAGGCTTTTTATAGCAGATAGGTATACAAATAGAACTTGGGTGATCTCTCAAGATGGAAATAAAATTATTGAGACTGGTCGAATTGTAAATATCACAACTTTTAAATAACTTTACGATTGGTTGCTTATAAAAAATGTATTGTATAAAAGTTGTGAATTATAAATACAATGCTCAATTAGGAATGTTGTAGAAATACTTGATTAAACCACCTTAAACCAGTATAAGATTAATGTCTTTATCTTCCTTATAATATTATCAATTTAATTAAATTAATCCTATGTATAACTCTATGAGACAATTTTAATAACTTACTTTTAGAGAAAGATCATCACCTCAAAGGCTTCCATATTCACAATATTTCAAATCTATGTTGTTACAATTAGTCTTATGGCTTTTAAATTTTTTAAGAAAGACCAATAAGATAGAATGAATTTTGACAACCAATCCTTCAAACTAATGATCAAATTGTTCAATAGATCTAAATTGTTATGTGATAAGATTGGACATTGAAGCATCTAAATTAATTAGATTATCACAGAGAACTGGCCAGAGTAAATGAAAAGATGAATATCAATAAGAATTAAAGAACAACTAAAATTATACTGAAATAAGAATGGTGAAACCCAACCGAATACAAACTTTTTTATGGTTCATCTCCAGTTGTATACCTCCAGTGAACAAACAAAAATGTATTACATAATAACTTATTTTTGTCATTTGTGTTGTCTTTCACAATGATCCCCTACATGTAGACGAGGATTAATTTTGGAGGAAAAGGCATACCCTTTCATAAAGAATTGTTACATCTTAATTGACAATTAATCAAACTGACATAACAAACTGATTACAAAAAATCTTCTCAAGATAATATTTTGAATCATTTTGGCATAATGAATAATCTCTAATAGCTCACCACGACCCTTGATATTATTTAAAACTTTTATAGGGGCATATATATTTGAATTGTGGGTAGTATCTCTGATTGTGATCTCTAGTATGATGATTCATTCCGTTTGCAACATTTGCATCCTCTCATCCTGCGAACCCATCCATATTCTCTACCGCTAACCAAATCCTACACAAACAAAAAAAAGTTAATCCTGTATTAATATATGAAAAATAAAAGCTTACCTATCTTCCCTGTTGAATCATTTGACCATTCATATATTCAACTCTTTAGAGTTTCAGAGATTTCACTTTCTCATTGCCATTTCTGACATATTTGATAGTGAAGGTTACTCGATATGACATAATCCTTCATACTTTACTTCTTTTGAATAACTTTCATGTCACTTCATACTTATTGGGCTATTCGACAGAGGATTTTATTTGATGCTTCATGTAAAGAGGCCCTTGTATGCACCCTAAAATGGTCGCCTGGACTATGGGCCCCCATTTATCAATTTATCAATTTGTCAAATTCCTGAATCAATGCTCTACAACATTTTTAATTCAAATCAATTTCCTTGATCAAATTGTAATTAATTCAATTATTTCAATATTTCCTAAGGTTTGATCATTTTTATTTAATTAAAAGATTTAATCTCCCTTTTAATTAAATAAAATTCTTCTAATTTATTTAATTATAAAGAAAACCCCTGTTTTAATTAAATAAATAGAAACCCCCACTTAAATCCCTCTTTGTTGAAAAAGGAAATAAATTAAATAAAAATAAATAAAGTTCCTTTTTTTTACCACATCTTTCTAAGTGGTGGGCTTTTTGCTTTAATGAGCACATGGATCAACCAAGATTTAATCTCCACCATTGCTCATTTCTTTTTGCCTCTTAATCTCAACCATTCACTTTCCTATAAAAGGAAACCTCTCCTTCTCATTCTCATATAGAATTTTTATGTATTGTTATGTTGCAGGTTTGGAGAGAAATTTTGGAGGAGAATTTGAGCACTTTGGCTTGGATATTGCAACTTCTCTCTTCTTGTCTTCTTCTTCTTGCATCCATGGCTATTCATATAGATTAGATTCATATTAGATTAAATTCATATTTTCTTCCATAGATTAAGCTTGCATATTTCCTTTCATAGATTAATCTTGCATTGTTATCATTTAGACTAATTTCCTTTTATGCATTGCAATCATATAGAATAGTTGTCATTTTCATGCATTGAATCTCTCATTTCATGGTGTACTTGCATAGGCACAACTAGGTCAATCTGAGGGCCTTCATCAAACACCTTTGCACTCCATGACTAGGGAGATAGGAGTCGATATTTGAGGCCTCATTCTTGAGCAACTTTGGATGGAATGACTCATACAAGTGTGACACATTTTTAGCACACAACCCCCACCTTACTTTGAACAATTTCATCCGTTGTTAATCAACCTACCCACTTACTTGATTACAATTTTATTCAATTTTGCTGGGTTCCACAAGAATTCTTCCTTGAATATTTGAAGACACATATGGATTTTTAATTGATAGTGTTCCCTATGGCTTTATCTAACCAGCTTTCATTTCTGTGCCACATGTCATATAATCGCTAGGTCTCCACTTGAATGCATGGTCACTCGCTAAACTCATTAGCTAGAAACATATCATTGTCTCCAACTTGTTAAATGAAGATATCAAATATTTAAACCTCCGCGAGAGAGTGACCAAAGCCTTCAATTTTCCATAGCCAACTCTCATCTTATAACACTAACTGTCATCCATACTTGTGACTAGGCGGCTAGACAATAAACTTAACCACTAGCTAGCTCATCTTCCTTTTATGCTATTTCATTAAGCAACATGAGCTAGAGACAACCATTGATCATTCACATCTTGGACAGGGGGAAACCACTCGTTAATTCTCTGGCTAACACCCTGGTTCAACCTTTTGACAAATGAGCACACGTGGCAGGATCTCTCTAATTCTCCAACTAACAACACTTAAATGCTAAAATTACCTCATGAGCTAGTGAATAACCGTTGTCACCCATTATCCACATACTTATTTAAATGTTGTTTTAACTAGTGATTTTTTTATTAACCTTTCTCTCTAGTTCACGACTTAATTCTCTAACTCCATTTTTAACCAGTGAGCTTGCAACTAGCTATTGTTGTTAGATCTCCACATATTTTATTAACTATCATCTTAACTCATAACTTAGATTTAATTTTTCTCTCTAGCTCGCTACATTTTTTGTTAACTTTCATTAGCCGTTGGGACCTAGTGATTATGCTTTGTCCTGAGCTCTCGGTTTGATCTTCTAACTACCACTTTAACCCACGAGCTAGTGACTAACAACTATCTCTAGCTTTTGATTTCATTTCTTACTACTTCCTTCATCCCATGAGTTAGAGATTAACTACCACATGGAACCTTCTAATTTTTTTGGTTGTCGCCATCAACCAATCTCAGTTGTGCGGGCGCACAAAATCTCCTTTTTAGCACTCAGGTCTACGCAATTCGCCAACTCATCAATCTGAGTGCCTGACCTGCCAAAAGCCTATTGCCTTAGGAAAATTAAAATGTGAGTGTTTACATGTAAAAACACCCCATTACTCCTTAACACATGCAATGTGGGATAAGTGTGTTATAATATTTCTGCTACTACGACCTTCACAAAGCATTCATTTTCTTCAAAGCTGTAAAAACTCACGTTCATTGTGCATTTTCCATTCTTCATGACATTACCTTATCAATATTGCACATGGAAAATAAGAAGTAACTATTCTCATGATGAAATGTGTGGGAAATATTAAGGAGAATACACAATTATTATAATAAAATAAGATTAAGGGTGTTAGCACTTTTTCTTGTAGCACAACCCTAAAATGACAGTATACTTGTACACTTGAATGCAAATTCATATTTTATGCAAGATAAAGGATAATTAACAAGAATTGGATAATATCCTCCTTCTTCTTCAAGCTCCACATCACTCAGGCAGGTATTTCCTTATCTGCACATATATGACTCCTTTCTGATAACAACAAGCTTGCAGATATATAATTGTGGAATTGTTTTTCAGACTCTTAGGTAACACATATCTCAATACTTTATCAAATTTATATGCAACATTCACTCGCATAGAGTAAGTCTAAAAACCAAAGAAAACCTAACTCCTAATAGTGTGAAGTGGAAATGGTTTTTCAATTATGTGTTTGATGTATGGATTTTTGTAACATCTCAAATATTGCATAGACCAGTGCCTTATCATTTGGGCAATGGAGTCAAACATACACTTGCAAAGAGATTATGAACAAAGGGAAAAAAAATCTATCTGATTTTTTTACATGCCTTACATAAAACAAACTGTATCAATCAAGTTCTTCTTATTTATCCACCTGTGTGTTCAGATATGCAACTTCCTACTCAAAGAATTTAACTCTCTCCTTGAAAGAGACCTTGGAAATCAAGAGTACATAACCAACATCCACTGGAAAGAAAAGATTGGCAACACCCTTGATGTTCCAACTCATACAAATCTGAAAAAAAATCTTAAATCACTGTTATCCTCTGAATAACTCTATTGCTGATCAAACAACAAACAAAACTAAAACACCCTTGATGCCCTAGTTTATATGATTTTAGAAGCAAAATGGAGATAACTTGTTGATACAATAACAGTGCTGAAATTCATTCATAAAATTGTTGTTACAATGATTTTCTTCCAGAAATAGTGAGGAAAAGAGAACACTTTTATGCATAGAAGAGAGAAAATATATTACAGAAGATGTCCAAAATGGAACCCTGCTCTAAAACTTTTGGCAGAGAGAGGCAGAACAACCTCTACAAAGTAGAGCAGAAGGCACGGACAGGAACAACCACCAAAACTAAGAAAATAAAAGGATATATAGAAGAGAAGAAACCTTAAAAACTATGTATGGAAAACACCTAGCCTTTTCCAGAAAAATCTGATCTCAGTTGCCATCGATGATTTCAAACTCTAATTTTATTTATCTCTTTATAATCTGACTAATCTTGTCTCTTCAAAATCTAAATTTAACCTTTCAAAAAAAAATGACCATTCTCTGCAAGTATCCTCCAAAACTAACTTTATCTATCGGTGGTTTCAAAGCCTTGTTTTCAACTACCTCCAAAATCTGATTTTTGCATGCCCTTTTAAAACTGACTTGTTCTAATCCTCTCCTACAACTATCTTTAAAATCTGATATCAATTGTCTTTTCTCTGTGAATGATTTTACAATCTGATTTGATTTTCAATCTCTATAAAAATATTTGATTTCATTCTCCAAAAAACATCCTCTGGGAAAGCTTCTTTTTCAAGTTTTGAAATATATATTGTCTCATTCTGTGCAAATTTGATTTCCAATCTCTCTGTTCAAAGTGTGCTCAAAATATGAGTTGATCCTCTTAAAATATCCTTTGAATCTGATTTCAAAATCTGATCTTATTTTCTTGCAAATCTGATTTTTAATCTATGATCCATCTTCCGAGAATGCATTTTCAAATAAAGTAAAATATTTCTGCAAACTATGCATTTGAACATTTCAAACTTTGCACATATTTAAATTCCTTTGAACATTTTATTTTCTACACTTTAAGCCCAAAAGCCACTAGAAATTGACATGTGGCACCCTCTAATTCACTGCCTTTAACTGATCTTTTAACTCACATTTAACTCCTGCTCATCTAGAGACTTGGAGACTAAGCAGTCCCTAGATCTCTGAAACTTTTCCTTGACTACAGTTTTATTTGGAGACTTGGAGACTAGCCTTTAGTCTCTAAGTCTCTGAGACTTTTACTTAACCTTGAGTTTATTAGGAGACTTGGAGACTAGCCTTCAGTCTCTAAGTATCTATAAGACTTGACTCAACTATGCCTTTGACCACATTCTTTAACCGCAGTTATCATTTTCTCCATGTCTCTGAGTCTCTGAACAATTTCTTTAACCGTGGTTAGATTTGGAGACTTGGAGACAACCTTCAGTCTCTAAGTCTCTGAATAATTTTCTTGGCTTTGGAGACTTCGAGACTAGCTAAGCTTAACTTGACCATTAACCATGCCTTAACCATAGTTACTCTAGATAGTGTAGTCTCTAAGTCTCTGGATCAATTCGCTAACCCTGGGTTTGTTGGGAGACTTGGAGACTAAGGCTAGTCTCTAAGTCTCTGAATTTTTGGCGCCACCTGTCTACAAAATTTATTTCTGGTCACTTGGGCACACTTCCCAATGCACTAGTTTCCTGTACATTCATGTGAAGAGAGCCTCCAGCTCTTCTTCACATTTCAATATGATTGTGTTTTTGCTTATAAACATCTCAAACTTCGCTTGTGGGATGAATGTGGGACTAAATCCCTCTATGTTTTAAAGCATTTCCAGATTTTGGCTCAAAATAATGGGCCCCACATGTATTTCAAAACCTCCAACCAAGGGGCCACCATAAGCCCATTGGATTCTTTCTTATTTCATAATACTTGTGTTTTAGTATATAAATACCAAGAAAAACACAAACCTAGTCAATGTAAGATAAATGCTCTGTCAAATTTTTGAAGTTTTGTTATTTTTACCAGTACTTAGAGAGCTATAAATTTTGCATTTCAACTTGGATTGGTCTGAAATTTTTACTATAGATTTCAAGAATGGTCGTTTCAATCATATCCAAAAATTAGCCTAACCCAGTTCATATTTTTTGAAATATGACCAAAATCGTGACTGGCTATGCTCTTGCATTTTTATGTTTTTGAAGGTTTCCTCCAAGTGCTGCTCATCAATGGCCATGTCTTCTTGCTGGTAAAGACCTCAAATATCTTCCATACTCTCAGGTGTCCCTTCCTATGGATTCACATTTGCAATTTGTTCTGAAAAAACTTTTAAAAAACTCTCTTCATTCTCTGGTTTCAGCATGTTGTTCTACTATTTTTTGCATTTTTTAATGTTACAAACTCCATACTGAGGCTCCATGACACACCATAAACCAAACAACACCTCCTCTTTGGTGCATTGCATAAACATTTATATGTTTTTAAAATTCCCTCTTTGATACCTGCGCAGGCATTGGTGTTCTGCTATGTTTTTGTCTGCAAATACATTTACAAATTTGTAAATGTTTAAACATGTCCCTTAAATACTGCGCTGGCTGCTCTTTTCTTTTTGCAACTGCTTAAAATTTATAAATGTTCTCTTATTCCTCCTCTAAATGCCTGCAAATTACATTTTCTGGTTTTAAAATGTTTAAAAACATCTTCCATCTCCATATTGCGTAGACATTGCATTCTCCCTTCATTTACCCTGCGCAAAGTCTCTTCAATAATGTACTCCAACATTCACTGTGCAGGCCATCTTATGCATTTGAAAGAAAGCCATTAAAGCTATCTTGCATGGAATGCCTCCTCCAATTTAACACAACACCTCCATGAAATTCATAAGACTCCCATATATATTGTGTTGTCGTTTCTTTAATTCCAACTACTAATTGTACAAATATTGATATACTTAAAAATTTGTATGCCTACTTCCACATATTTATAAAACTCTATGATGTATTTAGTTAACTCAGAATTGACTATATAAACATGAGCCCCTATTTCCAACATAGCTTCCTCATGGATTATTATACTTTTGAAGGAAAATACTTGAAGAAATAAAAATATTATTTGATAGGCGCATTGTTGAATAACATTTTAAGTACTATCCACATACTCATTTAGTGCACTCCACGCTCTTGCATAGTGATTTAATAGAGGAACCATCACCACTTTATAAATCAACCTCTTTGTTCTCCCAAAATAAAAGCTAATGTGCAAATGGATAATGAAGTACTAAATTGACAATCATTTAAAACTGATATGTATAGCAGCGCAAACTGGTCCAACAAACAACAAATGGCCTTTGAAGTCCGCTTTGAAAACTGATCAAAAAGCCTCCCAGAATCATGTAGTCTAAAATCCCTGCTCATTTCCAACATCTAAGAATGGTCACAAATTGGATTTACTTGAAAGCATTAGGGGTTCAAGATAATAATATTCAAAATTGGCTACTTCAATTATTCTGCAATTAGGCGTATTCAAACTTATACAAACCCTGCCCAAGTTGCAATTTGAAAATACATCAGATCAACTCCTGAAGATCTATCACTTATAAAAGTGATTCATTCATTGACAATTAAGTTTCATGCATAAGGGCTTGGCCGGATTCATCCTTAGGTGTAAGATGCAAATAATCAAACTTAGTAATTCAGAAAAAATAGTATAAGCGCAAAATGTTGAATCAACATAAACTTCATCAGGATCAGTCATTGAAATATTAGCAAGATATGCTCTGAGACTTCACCATCAGATCAAGTAGTACACTTAAATTCCATGAAAATAATTCCACAATTGGTTCTTGAAAAAAACTCTTATAAAATGACCATTCCATTTACTCCCATTCTGCTCTGCACTGTCAAACTGCACAAACTGCCTTTGAAACTGAAATCATAAAGTCATCAAGTTGAAACCTCATAATTTGAACCTCTGGGACTTGATTCACCTTCACTCATGGAACATGAATCCTTAACTAAATTTTACTGAAGGTGAAATGATCGATTAGCATTAATCTACAAAGTTAGCACCTTACAACTTTTCTGATTTTAAGATCACTGAATATGCATAGTTCGGATTTGGAATCAAGTTGGGAAAGTGGATAACTAGATTGGTAAGAATCCAAAAATATTCAAATGGGTACAATTTCATTTTTTCAACATGGGGGAACATTCAATTATGTAGGGCATTCAACCGGATACAACTTACAGAAGCTCAAAGTAGGCTATTCAGCAATCTGGGCATAATAGAGAAACTAGACAGTTTTACAAGACCAACTTTGGGGAAACTAAAAACTTATCAAATGAAATGAATTAGGATTTAAAACATAAGATCTCTATCATACATGTAAAACATTCCCAAAGTAGTGACCCATGAAACCTAAGTGGATGTAAGATATTTAGATGCAAAGTAGGCAAGTTACAACAATTTGACACTATAATCAACATATGCAAAAAGGACAAGTGCTCAAAACAAGACATCACTAAATGACTCAAAACTTGAATCTTCCAATCTGGGATGTCTTCTTATGCCTAAAAAAGAGTGATGAACACCTGATATGCATGAAAACTTTAGAATTGCATTTGAGCAAAAAGGCTCAAAAGTACTCATAAGGGGCTAGAATGCAAACCTTTTAACAAGGTACTCAAAAACCTTCTTGTATTTTTGAGTACCAACAAAGGGAACATAATTAAATTGAAAATTTATGTTCTAACAGTGGATCTTTATGGGGACGTATGTTCCTATGTGGACATAGCAAGATCCCAGTTATCTTTGGAGAAGCAGACCATTAGATTATAAATAAACAAACAGAAAGAAAAAACCAAGGAACAGAAACAAGGAAAATTCTATTGTAAATGTTAGAAATACTCCCTCCCATAGATCCTTGTCTGAATTCGATTTGGTGGCCTCAGGTCCCCGAAAAGGTGAACATAATATTTTCCTCTGTCAAAAATCTTATTTTGATTCTGGAGAAATGTAATCCATATGAAAATATTTTCATCCAACTTGCCACCTTTAATATTTCTATATATTATTTCCTGATTAACTAACCCAATCTTGAACCTCTGAATCGAAAAGAAATTTTTATGTTTACATCCTCCTTCACACATGGTTCCAAGATCTTCCTTTACCTTCCATGATGGATCACAAATTTAGTACTTACTTCTCCTAGGAACATTATTATTTAGCAACCCTAAGATTTGAAAATCTATGAAATAAACTTTTGGTTTAACCTTAAAAGGACTTTCACCATGACTTTTACCTCGAGTTATGCCTTTTTTAATATTCTTTTTTTCTTTATGACAGAAAGAAGGTTCCACTTTATGAAAATAGTTTGGGTGAATATGTTTCCTCCTTTTCCTTTTAATACCCTCCTCATATTTTTAAAACATTTTAATCCCCCCTTACAAAAAATTTGAACATATCTTAAGGTGATATCCTAGAGTATTTCCCAAAATACTTTGTCTTCTTTATTTTCATCATCACATATTATTGTCTTATTTTCTTCTATAATTTCTATATATATTGCTTCTGATAAATTTAGATTATTTTTAGGCATACTTTCTTTTGCTTTTTCAAATAATGGATTCAAGAGTATAGAGAGCTCAGATATACCTCCTTGGAATCTTTCGTCTAGTTTATCATAGAAGAGATCATATGGTGTATCATAATTCATACCTTCAGTGAATGGATCCTCCTGAGTGTCATCATGTGCTTCATCAGCAAGACCAATATTTTCATGAATGTTATCTACTGAAATGTTTTCATGTACATGTGTAGTATGTTATTCTAGTTCATCTCCACATTCTGGATGGATCACATTTATTTCACAAAATGGATTAAAAATTGATCATGTTCGGAAAACAATTTTTCTTATTTTTCAGGAACATCATTATCCAGGAGATCTGAAAAAATTTCAAAACCATTTATAATCATATTTACTTCATCATAATCAAATGTTTTATCCTCCTGAGTTTCATTTTTTATTTCACCAAATACCTCTTGCATATGCATTGATTCATTAATTTGTTTATTCAGGTAGATTGAGAAAAAAGTTTGGACTATTTTTCTCAACATATCTCTGATATTATATATCTAACAAATCTGAAATTTCTTCTAAACTGAGAAGATCTTCTTCCTCATTATTATATTCACTTATATTTATTTCAATACAAGTCTCATCATGGTCAGATTCTTCTTCAACCTGATCCAAATTTTCTTCTTCCATGTCATCATTCTTTTCATTTTTATCTATCTCAACACAAAGGTCAACACCCTTTTCATGTACATGAACTTCCATTGCATTCAAATTTGGAGCACTTGTAAATTTTGCCCAGTATTCATCCTTTTTTCTATCAATTCTTCATGTATGTTATTTTACAAAACTTC
Source organism: Thuja plicata (assembly GCA_018584345.1). Classification (NCBI taxonomy): domain Eukaryota; kingdom Viridiplantae; phylum Streptophyta; class Pinopsida; order Cupressales; family Cupressaceae; genus Thuja; species Thuja plicata. The sequence continues at coordinate 7,315,336 of MU225553.1, read as the reverse complement.
CTGTTGAGAATCATGATACATTCCTAACTCACAAAGTTTATCTGTCAATTTATTGCTCAGAGGCCTGATATCTGAAGGTATTTTTCGATAAATATTTATCATTCTCATGAAAACATACAATTCAGATTCACCTTCATATCTTTCCAAACTAAAAAATGCATCCAAGGGGGATATATGAGATTTTGATTCTGTAGCACAACCCTGATCTTCTTCTTGTGTATATGGGTACTCATCTTCCTCAGCTATGCCGAATTCATGCATAAACCATTGCTCAAACTCCCTCCATCATGAGATGCTCTATGTAGGTAATAATTCATATGATTCTCTCCCATTATCCTTCAATGTCCTAACAAATAATGTCATCACTGTATCTTTTGCACAAATCTCATAATCTTCTTTAAATGTATAAAATGCATCCAAATATTGCTCAAGTGTTGATTCATCATATTCTTCATGAAATTTTGGTACTAGTTGTGAAAGTTTAGGGAATAATTTATTTGGAATATATTGAAATCTTCTGAGATCCAATGACCTGGTGCCATCTGGAATAAATGGTTCCCTCTGAAATGACAATTTATTTTTATACTTTTTAAAATAAAATTTCAATCTCTTTCAAAAAGGAAATTTTTCATTTCCTTCTGGATCTTCTCCCTCAGTAGAGTCACTCATTGAAATGTTTTTTTAAAAATAGTGTTGCCACCTCTTTTTGAGGAAAATATTGTTTTACTAGTCTTTTGGGTTCTTCTTTCTAGCATAGTGTGTTTTGGGATAAGAGATTGTGGAAAACCTCTTAACAACTTCCCCAGTAGAGTCGCCAATCTGTTGGTTCCAAAATCAACAGATTGGAAATCCTATGAGCTTGCCTATTCAATGCTCAAATTTTCCAACTAACTTGGCCAACTAATGGGAGTGATCAACTATGATCGTCCTCCCTTGCCCTTTAGGCTCTGTAGGACCAGCACAAGTGGGCCTATACCTCAACCTCAATCTATTGGTTGGAGGCTTTTTTATAGAAGATAGAGATGCAAATAGAACTTAGATGATCTCTCAAGATGGAAAGAAAATTCTTGAGACTAATCAAATTGTGAATATCATAACTATTTAATAACTTTACAGTTGGTTGCTTATAAAAAATTATTCTATAAAATTTGTGAATTATAAATACAATGCTCAATTAGGAATGTCCTGGAAATACTTGATTAAACCACCATTAACTAGTATAAGACCAGCTCCTTTATCTTGCTTCTAATATTATCAATTCAATTAAAGTAATCCTACATATAACCATGTGAGACAATTTTAATAACTTGCTTTTAAAGCAAGGTCATCACCTCAAATGCTTCTATATGCACAATAATTCAGATATTTGTTGTTACAATTAGTCTTATGGATTTTAACTTCTTTAAGAAAGACCAATAAGATATAATGAAGTTTGAAAACCAATCCTTCAAACTAATAATCAAACTAAAACATATCCAAATTGTTATGTCATAATATTTCACAATGAAGCATCTAAATTAATTAGATTATCACAAAGAACTGATCAGATTAAATGAAAAGATAAATATCACTAGGAATTAAGGAACAACTAAAATTATACTGAAATAATAATGGTGAAACTCAACCGAATACAAACTTTGTTATGGCTCATCTCCAACCGTATGCCTCTAGTGAACAAATAAAAAAAGTATTTCATAATAAAAAAAAATTCATCCCTATTGTCTTTCAAAATGATCCCCTATATATAGAAGAGGATTCGGTTTGGATGAAAAGGCATACCCTTTCATAAAGACTTGTTACATCTTAATTGACAATTAATCAAACTGACATAACAAACTGATTACATAAAATCTTCTCAAGACAACATTTTGAATCATTTTGTAGGCATAATGAATAATATCCAATAGCTCGCCATGTCCCTTGATATTCTTTAAATTTTTTGCAAGGGCATATGTATCTGAATTGTGGGTAGTATCTCAGATTGTGATCTTCAGCATGATGATTCATTCCATTTGCGACATTTATGTCCTCTCATCCCGTGAACCCATCCACATTCTCTACCACTAATCAAATCCTACACAAACAAAAACAAGTTAATCCTATATTAATTTATGGAAAATAAAATCTTACATGTCTTCCATGTGGAAGCATTTGACCATTCATAGATTCAACTCTTTAGAGTTTCAGATATTTCACTTCCTCACTTCCATTTCTGACGTATCCAATAGTGAAGGTTACTTGATATGACATCATCCTTAAGACTTTACTTCTTTCGAATCAATTTTGTGTCACTTAATACTTATTGGGCAATTAGACATAGGATTTTATTCAAAGCTTAATGCAAAGTGGCCCCTACCTTACTCTGAACAATTTCATTTTTCGTTAATCAACCTGCCCACTTACTTGATCACAATTTTATTTGATGCTGCTAGGTCCCAGAAGCAGTCTTCCTTGAATATTTGAAGATGTGTATGGATTTTTAATTGATATTGTTCCCTTTGTATTTATCCAACCATGCTCCATTTCAGCACCATGTGTCTTATAATTGCTAACTCTCCACTTGAAATCTTGAGCGCTCACTAAAATTGTGAGCTAGCGATAAACCACTGTCTCCAACTCACTAACTAAAGATTTCCAAGCTTTAAACGTCCATGAGCTAGCGACCAAAGCCTACCAACTATCCATCACCAATTCCTGACTTATAACATTAACAACCATCCATACTCATGACCTGACAACTAAACAACAAACTTAACCGCTCACTAGCTCGCCAGCCTTTTATGTTATCTTTGTTAACCAATGTGAGCTGGCAACAACCATTGATCATTCACATCCTAGATAGGTGGAAACCACTTGCTAATTCTCCGACTGACACATTGGCTCAACCTTCTGACAAATGAGCACATGTGGCATGATGTCATTAATTATCCAACTAACAACACTTAACTACTCATTACATGGTGACCTAGTGACTAACTGTTGTCGCAAGTTCTTGATGTACTTCTTTAACTTCCATTTTAACCAGCAAGTTGGTGATCAACCTTTGTCTCTAGTCGGTGGCTTAGTTTGCTAACTCTAGTTTTAACCAACAAGCTCGTGACTAGCTATTTTTTCTATATCTCCACATCTTTTATTAAATGTCCAACCCGCGACTTATCAATCACTTCTATCTCTTGCTCGCTACAATTTTTGTTAACTTTCATTAGCTTCCACAACCTAGCAATTATCCTTTGTTGTGAGGTCTCATTTTGATCTTCTTACTACCACTTTAACCCGTGAGATGGTGACTAAGTGCTATATCCATCTCGTGACTTCATTTCCTACTGCTTCCTTCATCTCGCGAGTTAGAAATTGAGTTCCATGTAGAACCTTTTGATTTTTCCAGTTGTCACCATCAACCAATCTCACCTGCACGGGTGCAAAAAATCTCCTTATCAGCACTTGGGTCTACGCCATTCACCAACTCATCAATCTGAGTGCTCGACCTGCCAAAAGCCTACTACCTTAGGATACTTAACATGCGATTGTTTACATATAAAAAACCTCATTACTCCTTAACATAGGCAATATGAGATAAGTGTATTATAATATTTCTGCTACTCTGACCTTCACAGAGCATTCATTTTCTTCAAATTTGTAACAAATTGTGTGCCTCGTGCATTTTCCATTCTTCACGACATTTCCTGATCAATCTTGCACATAAAAAATAAGCATTAATCATTCTCATGATGAAATGTGTGGGAAGTATTAAGGAGAATGTTAGTAATAACTAAGAGGGGGGGTGAATCAGTGGCCTAAAAAATTAATCCTTAAATCAACCCTTAAAACTTATTACCACTTTTAAGCCTCTGGTTATACTTAGTCCTACAAGATGAATGCCTTGAAATAATTATAAAAATTTACTACTTGTCAGAATGCTTTGTAAATCACTCTTCTATATGTTTACCAATAAGCAGTCTTATATTTACCAAAATATGGTAAATAGCTAGAGTATACCGATCAATCTATAATTGCATATGTGAAATGTAAAATAGTAAAGTAATGAAACATAAACACATAACACATGGATTTTTAATGTGGAAACCCTATTAGGGGAAAAACCACTGGAACTGGTACCCCAAATTTTCACTCTTCTGAAGTGAGCTCTGTTAGGAGCCAACCCTGTTAAAGGTTACAAACACACTGTTAGGTGTGACCTTGTTAGAAGATTTAAAAGATAGTTTGTCACCTATTATCTGGCAACTGATGCTACCATCCTTGATCAAACACTCACTTGGCCTGTCAATAGGTATCGGGCATATCCAATGCTACTTTCTATGAACAAACATTTTGATACTCCTTGGGATGTATCTCAATTACAAAAGACTTTCAAGTCCTGCTCGGTTAAGAGACTTGATGCTTCAATGGTTAAACTGAAACATTAAATGATCTGTTCACACATGCAACTTGAATTTCAGATTTTTAGATCTATTATAAGTGCATTACCTCTTTGATCAATATAATCAATTCAATACCTTTTCTCCACACTGTTCTTCTCTGTGATTTTGTCTCACTGTTTGTCAGTGTCTACAAAATCTAGCTCTTTCCTCAGCTTGTTGATCAGGACTAAATGAAGACTTTCTTCTCCTTCAAAATTTCTTTAACATCTTTCCTCTTTTCTTGTTCACCCCACACACTTCATAATGAATTGGGTTTTTTCTCTTTATAGACATGATTTCACCGTTTCTTGGCTTTCTTGATTCTTGGCGTGATCCACAATTCTCGCCAATTAGATTTAAAGAAAAATTCTAGTTTTATCTCATAGAGATCTTCTTGCCAACTGGACAAAGTAGCTTTAAATCCATTACTTATCCTCGGCTTTATCTGGTTGATTAAAACAATGATAAGTATTAGTTAAGCCTATTTATAGCTCTTGACAGCTAAGAATTTTGTCATTTCTGAACTCTCTGATCTTTCGGTCAACACTTTAGTTAAGCATCAGTGATAACTGACTATTGCGTTGGTGTGACTTCAGTTGTCATCAGGATCTCTGTCCATCAGGAAACACTATAATTCTTTGCATCGGGTTACTCTGTGCTTTTCTCGTCGGGCTACACTGTGACTTTTCTCTTCGGTAATGTTGTGCATTTTCTCGTCGGGTAACACTGTGACTTTTCTCTTTTACTTTGTCTGTCGGTGTGCACTCTGTCAGGTTATGTAGTCACTTTGTGAATACTTGACTTATATTTATTATTGATAGCATAGCCTTTGATTCATCAGTTCTTTGAAGTCTTTGGCAGTATTTCCATGACCATATAGATTATATCAAGTTGACATCAATGACAATACAATACATTAACTAATTTAATGCCTTGCATGATCATCAACTTAACATCTTCAAACATTCAATTAGTTATAGTTCATCAATCTCTCCCTTTGGCATTGATGGAAACACACTACATTATCATACTATATTATTTCTAATACAATATGAAATATAACAATTTAAGTTCATCAAACTACCAATCTTATGTACTATAACTGATACAAATATCTGGTCCTCAGTAAGTTCATATAGCTTAGATTTGATTCTTGTAGCTTTCTTTGTGTCTTCAATACCTTAATTGGATAGATGTAGAATCTTTCTTTCTCTGATGTGATGTGTTCTCCTTCTATGTCAAACTCTCTCCTTTTGACTATTCTCTTTTCTTTTGATGTCTCTTGTCAGCAATTCTCTTCCTTTTTATGTACTCTCCCTTTCTGATTGCATCTCTCCCTTTGGATACTGTGATGATTTATGATCTCTCCTTGATGTATATTCTCTTCCATGGATATAATCTCTCCCTTAGGTGATAATAATATCTCCCTGAGTGATAATGGATATAATCTCTCCCTGAAGTGATATGAAGTGATCACATCTCTCCCTTAGGTGATAAGAAGTGATAATGGATATAATCTCTCCCTTTGACAACAATTCCAAAAAAACATCTTTTCTAAACAAACTTTTGACAGTAATGCCAAACGGATCCTTTTTGTCCATAATATATTCCTTGAATTCCCTATCCATTGGCAATACAATAACTCTAGTGCTTGGAGTAGATAAAATACATTGTTGTGTATAGACTTATCTTTGAAGTCCATCTCTTTGCTTGCATCAACATGAATGATATTCTGATAATATGTAGGCTGATGCAACCTTCTAGTCATTTTACTGACCAGTAGACAAGGGTCTAACCCCTAGTCTCTTTCTCAAGTACTTAAATACATTCTTTGGCAGTGGCTTGGTGACGATATCGACCAATTGTTCCTTTGATTGTACATACTCAAGTATCACTTCCTTTTCTTGAACTTGTTCTCTTAAATAATGATAGTTGATGGAAATATGCTTTGTTTTAGCATGCATGAATGGATTCTTGGAAATTTTTATTGCACTTGTATTATCACAATAGATAATTACTGGTTCAAGAATTTTCATATGCATACCTTCCAATAACTATCTGATCCATGCAATATTTGAGTAATTTGTAGCAGCAGCAACATACTCTGCTTCTACAGTGGACTGAGAGATGCATCCTTGCTTCTTGTTGATCCATGTGACAAGTCTGTCACCCATAAAGAATGCTCCTCCAGTTGTGCTCTTCCGGTCATGAATATTTCTAGGCCAATCAGCGTCGGTAAAGACCTTAAGTTTAAATTTTCCTTCTCTTCTATACCATAAGCCATATTCATCATAATTATTCAGATATATTAGGATTCTTTTCATAGCAGTCATATGTGATTCTCTGGGATTAGTAGAAAATGTTGTAACTATTCCTACTGCATGTGAAATATTTGGTCTAGTATGTACAACATACATGAGTTTTCCAATCATTGATCTTTACAAAGTGTGATTTACCTCTAATGACTTGTCCTCCTTTGTCAGCTTACATCCAATTTCCATCGGTGTTCCAACTTGTTTGGACTCTTCCATCTTACTTCTTTGATGTATTTGGATTGTGTAATGAAAATACCTCCATCTTGTTGCATGATCTGTAGACCAAGAAAGAACTTGATCTCTCCAAACATAGACATCTAAAACTCTTTTCTCATTTCATTTGCAAATGATTTTCATAGCATATCATTGCCTCCAAATATTATTTCATCAACAAATATCTCAGAAATCAAAATGTTAGCATCAGTATCTTCCTTTAAATAAAGATTATTTTTTTCACTAGTCCTTACAAATCCAATACTTATAAGATAGGAATGAAGTCTTTCATACCAGGCTTGGGGTTCTTGTTTCAATCCATACAAGGCTTTGTGTAGTCTACATACCATGTCCCTCTTGTTTGGATCAACAAACCCTTCTGGTTGTTCAATGTATACCGCTTCTTCAAGTATTCCATTTAGGAATGCAGACTTGACATCCATTTGATATACCATGAATCCTTTACATGCAGCATAAGAAAGTAATATTCTCACTCCTAGCCTAGCAACAGGTGCAAATTTCTCTCCCTATTCAATCCCTTCTTCTTGTGCATACCCCTTGCATACTAGTCTTGCTTTATTTATGGTGACATCTCCATTCTCATTCAGTTTATTCCTGAATATCCATTTTGTACTGATGGCATTCTTGTCATTTGGTCTTGGTACAAGTGTCCATATCTTGTTTCCTATATTTTCTCAATCTCTTCATTCATAGTACTTATCCATTCATCATTATCAAGTGAAACATTGACAGATTTTGGCTCATAATCACAAATAAGACATCTTATATTTAGAGACTTACTTCTGGTTCTCATACCAGCCTTCTTGTCTCTAATGACCTGGTTCTTGTGGATGGTTCCTTCTGACATATCTAGAAAGTATAGGTTCAACTCTTTGTCTATCAACTTGATCATCATTTTGTCCTTCATTCTATTCTCCATCACTTTGTGTATCTTATTGAGCAATATCCCGATCGTCGGTATTTGCAGCCTGATGCTCAGGTGCATTGATCTATTGCTCGGGAGATCTACATAGTTGGTCAGGTAGAGTGTCAGGTTCTTCATTGTAAGAAAACCTGTTGAAGTCCCCTAGTTCTTTATTGCTTTCCTTTTCATTCTTCTCTGCAAATTCATCTATCTTTACATTTGCACTTTCAACAATTTTGTTAGAGGTTTTATTAAGACATTTTAAAACTTTGCTCTTGGTGGAATACCCTAGAAAGATTCCTTCATCACTCTTGGAGTCAAATTTTCCATTTCTATCATCCTTTAAGATATAACATTGACTACCAAAAATTTTGAAGTAACTCACATTGGGTGTGTATCCATACCATAGCTCATAAGGTGTCTTCTTGGTGTCTTTCTTCAATTGTACTCTGTTTAATGTGTAAACAACAGTATTGACAACTTCTCTCCAGAAGATTTGGGTGATGCCTTTTTCTATCATCATTGTCCTTGCACAATCAACTATGGATCTGTTCCTTCTTTCAATAATTCCATTTTGCTATGGTGTTCTTGGTGCAGAGACATGTCTTTTGATTCCATGCTCTTTACAAAAGTTAGTGAATTCATCTGAAATAAATTCCCCTCATCTATCTAATCTTAAGAATTTTAATTCTTTACCACTTTTTTTCTCTACCATTTCTTTGTACCATTTAAACATCTTAAATACTTTAGATTTATCTTTTAGAAACATGAATATCATCATTCTAGAGTAATCATCAACCAAGAGAAAAAAAATATCTATCACCATAATAACTCTTTGTCCTCATAGTTCCACATAGGTCAGTATGGACTAACTCTAGAATGACATTAGATGTATGGGTTTTCTTTTGAAACTAGGCTTTATCATCTTACCTTTTTGACAATTCTTACACATGATATTGTCGGGCTTGGTCATCGTCGATAAGCCTCTCACATTTCTCTTTTTCCTTATCTTTATCATGTTGTCAAAGTTCACATGACACAATCTTTTGTTCCACAACCATATGTCTTTGTTTCTAGCCATTAAACAAGTGGTGTCATTATCATTCAGATAGAATAAGTTACCTTTTGTCTGCTCACCAGTACCAATCAGATTTCCTGATTCATTGAAGATCTTTTCCTTCTTATTTTCAAATGCTACTCAATGACCTGAATTATTCAACTGATAAACACTCAATAGATTATAATTCAATCCTTTCACCCAATAAGTATTTTCACATTTTATCAGGTTATTCAACATTATAGTTCCTCTACCTTCAACTAGAAAAGGTATATCATTACCCATTCTTACTGAACCACCACTATAGTATTCAAAAGTATCAAAATTTTGCTTGTCACCAGTCATGTGGTGAGTGCAGCCACTATCTATGATCCAGACATCATTTTTACAACTTTAAATATGTGTGCAGTTTCTACATACCTTTCTTCATCATCATCTAAATCATCTTTTACTGCCACAAACACCATCTTGATGTCTTCATCATATTCGGTGTTAGAGTCATCATGTTTACATTTAGCTAGGTAACTAGCCTTCTTTCCTTTGTCTTTGTAGTCTCGGGTATCTCTTTTTTTTGATTGTTGGTTACTTCTGTAATCACCTATGTCATACTTCTTTTGAAATGACCTGTCATTACTTCTGTCATCTTTTCTTCTGTTAGGACATCTTGTAGCAAAGTGTCCAATCTCTTTACAATTAAAACAAACAACTGGTAACTTACCTTTGTATTTACCTTTGCCTCTCTACATTCTTCTAGCCATAAGTGATTCAATTTCATCAAGATCTTCTTCTTCACTTCCACTATCACTATCTTTTCTCATAGTGTGTTTATGACTTGATTTACTTATTCTCAAAGAAGATTTGAATGCAGACTCTATGTTTGGTAAGACACTATTATCAAAATTGTTCATCTCAAATGAAATCATTCTTCCAATCAAACTGTCTAGAGTAACATTGCTATTTTCTACTGCTCTCATTTCTTGAATGTCAGATACTCTAATAGCACAAGTAGGCAGCAAGGTTCTTAGAGTTTTACTTTCCATTATATCTTCTTCTAGTACACCTCCAACCCCTCATATTTCATTGACTACCTCTTTGATTCTTTGGTTGTATTGTGTGATGTTTTCACCTTCTTTCATTTTGAGATCATCAAGCTTTCCTCTAAGGATTTCTGTCTTGGCTCTCAAAACATTCTTTTCACCACCATTTACAAGCATCAATTTGTCCCACATCTGCTTTGCAGTCTTGTAGGTTTTGACATCATCAAATTTAGCATCGAAGAGTGAGGAAAAAAGCTCTATCATCATGCAGTTGTGTTCATGCTTCTCTCTCATTTGTTCACATATTGGTGCTCTTGTGGGAAACACATATTCAGTATCTAAGTATTGAGTAACATCATTTTCAATACCTGATAAGTAGAGTCTTATTCTTCTCTGCCATGAAGCAAAGTTTTCTTTGTTGACCTTGGGTACATCTCGTCTGTTCATCTTGTGAACTTTACCTTAGGTCTTGAAACCTTCCTTCTAAACACGCAAGCTCTGATACCAATTGTCAGTAATAATTGAGAGGGGGGGGTTGAATCAGTGGCCTCAAAAATTAATCCTTAAATCAAACCTTAAAACTTATTACCACTTTTAAGCCTCTAGTTATACTCAGTCCTACAAGATCAATGCCTTGAAATACTTATAACAATTTACTACTTGTCGAAATGCTTTGTAAATCACTCTTTTGTATGTTTACCGATAAGCAGTCTTATATTTACCAAAACATAGTAAATAGCTAGAGTATACGGATCAATCCAAAATTGCATATGTGAAATGTAAAATAGTAAAGTAATGAAACATAAACACATAACACATGGATTTTTTACGTGGAAACCTTGTTAGGGGAAAAACCACTGGGACCGGTACCCCAAATTTTCACTCTTCTGAAGTGACCTTAGTTAGGATCCAACCCTGTTAAAGGTTACAAACACACTATTAGGTGTGACCTTGTTAGAGGATTTAAAAGATAGTTTGTCACCTCGTATCTGGCATCTAATGCGACCATCCTTGATCAAACACTCACTTGGCCTATCAATAGGTATCAGGCATATCTAATGCTACTTTCTATGATCAAACTTTTTGATACTCCTTGGGATGTATCTCAATTACAAAATACTTTTAAGTCCATCTCGGTTAAAAGACTTGATGCTTCAATGGTTAAACTGAAACATTAATGATCTGTTCACACATACAACTTGAATTGCAGATTTTGAGATCTATTGTACGTGCATTACCTCTCTGATCAATATAATCAATTCAATACCTTTGCTCCACACTGTTCTGCTCTATGATTTTGTCTCACTGTTCGTCGGTGTCTGCAGAATCTAGCTCTTTCCTCAGCTTGTTGATCAGGACTGAATGAAGATTTTCTTCTCCTTCAGAATTTCTTTAGCATCTTTCCTCTTTTCTTGTTCACCCCACACACTTCATAATGAATTGGGTTTGTCTCTTTATAGACACGATTTCACAATTTCTTGGCTTTCTTGATTCTTGGCATGATCCACAATTCTTGCCAATTAGATTTACAGCAAAACTCTGGTTTTATCTCGTAGAGATCTTCTTGTGAACTGGACAAAGAAAATTTAAATCCATTACTTATCCCCGAATTTATCTAGTCGATTAAAACAATGATAAGTATTAGTTAAATCTATTTATATCTGTTGATAGCTAAGCATTTTTTCATTTTTGAACTCTCTGTTTTGTTGGTCAACACTTCAGTTAGTCATTGGTGATAACTGACTGTTCCATCGGTGTGACTTCAGTTGTCATCAGGATCTCCATTCGTCGAGAAACACTCTAATTATTTCCATCATGTTACTTTGTGCTTTGCTCTTCGGGAAACACTATGAATTTTCTCATCGGTAATGATATGCATTTGCTCGTTGGGTAACACTGTGACTTTTCTCTTTTACTTTGTCCGTCGGTGTGCACTCCATCGGGTTATGTAGTCACTTTGTGAATACTTGACTTATATGCATTACTGATAGCATATCCTTTTATTCATCAGTTCTTTGAAGTCTTTAGCAGTATTTCCATGACCATATAGATTATATCGAGTTGACATCAATGAAAATATAATACATTAACTGATTTAATGGCTTGCATAATCATCAAATTAACATCTGCAAACATTCAATCAATTATAGTTCATCAGAGAATACATAATTATTGTAATAAAACAAGCTTAAGGGAACACAAATTAAATTGAAAATTTATGTTCAAACACCAAGAAGCCCCCCATAAATTACCATTCTTTGTCTCTGAGGGGGTTTATTTTCTATAATTTATCTAGAAATTAATATGGTTTGAAAAGGAGGTAAATTGGTGTAGGGCACCTAGGATACTCCATCAAGACACCAAAGAAATCCAATACAACTATGAAGACTTTGAAGACATTCAGTAAGAATCAAAGGGAATAGAATATGGATAAAGATCCTATGAATATCAATTGCAAGATATTGGAAACTATAATGCTTTCTAAGGTTATGAAATGACATTTCAATGTAAAGAGTTTGTTATTGTCCTAAAGGACTAATATGCATTGTAAGTGGACCAATAGTGTCCAAGGATGTCAAGGATTG